>KZ451978.1:2073847-2337941 GCA_002786265.1 Apostasia shenzhenica
AGAGAGGCCGATGAGCAACCCTAAATCTCCGCCTTTGCTCTAGCGTCATCACGTATCGGGTATCTCGGATCGGGTTCGGGTTTTCAGGTCAAACCCGAACCCAACCCAAAATTATTTGGGTAAAGTTTAATAACCCGAACTTAACCCGAAATTTATTTGGGTTGACCCTAACTTGATATTTTCGGGTTGGGTTCGGGTCGGATTATCGGGTCAGGTCTATTCTTGACACCCCTAATTATATATAGAGAGAGACTGAGGCTCTGTTTCGTTCAAAAATTAAATTTTAAATAAAAAATATTTTTTTTTATTTTATAAAATTAATAAAAAAAATTTAGGGTGTGTTTGGTTAATGTTATCTTTTGTGTTATGTAATATTATTAAAAAAATAATTATTTAATTTAATAATATCTATAAATAATTTTTTTATAAAATTATAAAATTATTAATTAAAAAAAATTTAAATGTCTCGAATTATGATATTTAAATTATATATTATAATATTAAAATAATAATAAATTATTATTATTTTTATTTAAATATTAAAAAGTACATAAAATATGAAATAAATTTGCAACCGGTGCCTTGCGCGCCTCTCAATGCCGTTAAAAATGCTGGAATTTTACATGATAAGGACATGCATGTTTTTATGTGATGCTTATAATCCCCTCAAATTTTGAGATAATAAATTTATAATTTTAAAAGCTTATTAAATATTTTATGTGATTCATAGCTGGCTAGTTTATTTCTTCTACTGAGTCTTATCGGTGGACTGATACCGTTTTAAATAATATTTTTATATTTTTACGCCGGCCCTTCCGTATTTTATCAGCATGAACTATTATGTACTGATTGTGCGAGCTCCTGAACGAGTCACCGATGCCGTAATTGCATTCCTTCACTAATTATAATTATCACGAATAATATCTATATGAATTTCTCTTTCAGCGTCCCTCTCGTCGACGACGCATGGTGAGATTAATAAAAAGGCTAATAAGGCAATTGGTTCAATGCCATTTTGAAGTTATGTTATGTAATTTAAAAAAAAAATTATTTGATTTAATGATATTTAAAAATAATTTTTTATAAAACTACATAATTATTAATTAAAAAATACATGACATTTAAATATAATGATAAGGTATAAGATGTGGTGGTGAATATAGTAATTTTGCTTAGCATTTATTTAATTTAATGCCTATAGGAGCATTTAGTTTAATATTATATTAATGTTATGATGTATTATTTAGAAAAAAATATTCTTTGTTTCGATAATATTATTAAACATTTTTTAATAAAATTATAAAATTATTACTTCAAAGATAATATCTAAATAATATGACATGATATTAATATAATATCGAACAAAATGTACTCAACTTTTTTTAGTACAAATCAAATTTTCCGCATAAACATAGATTGATATTTCACTAAATAATGTCTCAAATTGTACTAAAAATAAGAATTGAGCCGCAATTTTCTTATTATTTTTCGACCTTGCTGCTTTATAATTATTAATTCTTAAAGCTGGCTTAATACTAATTCAATTCATTTCTTAGAATTATGTGACAAATAACTTTTATTTTTTTTAACTTATTGATAAAAGATCTAAAAGTACTCACAATTAATTTTCTTTACATATTTAGGAGACTTTTATGTTGTTTTTGAGAGAAAAAATTGTGATCATCTTCACTGAGTTTCATATTTATATATTATATATGGTGTTAATGTTTTGTGAAAAAAATATTAATTCAAGTTTTAATTTGGCACATGGAGCACCACACACACTATATATATATATATATATATATTGCTATCCACTTGAACAAATTCAAAAAATAATTTTACACCGATCGAGACTTCTAAGTTCCAAAACCTTTTAGGGGTGGTTCAATATTTTTTGATGTTATGTTACGTAAAGAAAATTATTGTTAAATTTTATGATATTAGTAGATAATAATTCTAAAAATTATAGAATTTTACCCAAAAGATAACATCTAAGAGCCCTCGTAATAAAGTTAAAATTAAATTTAGATAAAAGACTATTTTATTGAAATTTGTTAATAATGTGAAATGAAGTTAATTATTATGTTGGGATGTGTGAGAGATTGAATTAGTTATTATTTTAGTACATATGTATAAAATGTGAAATAAAATTTATTTTTTATTTTAAATTATGTGTATGGTGTGAAATATAACTAATTTTTAATATTAAATTTCATGTGTAATATTATTTTAACTTGGCTAAACAAAAAAGCCTTAGAAGTATATAAAATGCATTATTTACCAAAAAATATATGATACATAAGAAGAAAATGTATATATTTTTTAAAATTTACTATAGTATTTTACTTTTGTTGATAATTTTATAAATAATATAATTTTTTCTGCACATTAAAATTTACATAGATGATGATCATTGGCTTGTATAAATATGTGTGTACACATATTTATACATACATGTAACGCCAATTCAAAAGATTTGATTTCGGTGTGAAGTTATTATTTTGACATGATTTTATCTGCATGGAGAAGCAACACATTTTGCAGTTAATAATTAACCAAAAAGACTGCCAATGAGAAAACCTCCTTGCCCACTCTGTCGTGAGGAGATAGCAAAGTTGCTCCGATATTTTCACGATAGGATCTACGGGGTCAAACACTTATCTGTACGTAGCTGTGATTTTCAACCAAATTAAATAAAGCCAAAATTTTGATTTTACTTTGGAACTATTTCAATTGCCAAGGTCAACTCCCAACTTTAGGATTTTGTGATTTTCAACTTTAATTTTTGATTGATTCAATTGCAATAATTTTAATAAAATAAATAATTATAAATTAAACATAAATATTATTGATAGTACATAAATTCGAAATTAATGAAATTAAGCAAATTAATAACTTATATTAATCAAACTAGTCATTTAATTAGTTAAACTTTGTTGTTAATATGCTTAGACTTTTTTTTAATAGTATTTCAATTTAAATTTGAGTAAGATTGGCTAACATATGATCAAACACAAATTCTATCCAAAGATTTCATGTTGACCAAATTATAATTTGATGTAGATGCAAGATGCAATTGGTTTTTGTTGATTATTAGCTATAGTAGTAGTTCAACTTGCTCATTAATATACAATATATATTTAATTTTCTATGAATATGAATAAAAATGAATGCTTAAATAAGTGAACATACTAACAATGTAGATAACTTCAAAATTAAATAAATAAATAAATTAGGTAAGGACATATAGTAAATTTTACGCAACTCATAACTAATTCAAAAAATAATTTTCCATCGAAATCTATAATAAGCTCAAAAGCATTTCAGTTCTATTTATTTTGGGGCTAATTGAAGTCCATTAATTGATTATTTGAATATCCTATAAGAATTCTGGATTTAAAGAGTTATTTTCATTTAGGCCCTGTTTTGCGCGAAGACCGTAATCAAAATAAAAATAGTACTACTTTAAAAAATAATAATAATAAATAAATTATTTAAAATTATTTCACATAAATTTAATATAAAAAATATTATTTTATTTCACATGCTTAATAATTTTCAACAAAAATATAAACTTTATTTCACATCTTACACCAAATTAAATACTCAATTTTAATATTTTAATCTAGAATATAAAATAAATTTGATTTTTTTTTAAATTATTAAGTATGTAAAATAAAATAATATTTATCAAAAATAAATAAAATAATATTTTTTTATTAAATTTTATGTAGAATGATTAAAAAATTTATTTATTTATTATTATTATTATTATTATTATTATTTTTTAAGTTAATACTATTTTGATCTTTGTATTAAACAGGACCTTAGTTTACAGATTAAGCACTCAAATTTTGGCCTCTTTGACGAAGATATAAGCAAAGTCGATACAGACAGAGAGAAAACCACCATGCCCACTCAGTCACGATGAAATTGCTACCTCATCTCCATGTATTCTGTCATAAAGAGAATCCACTATCTCTAATCTCCATTATCTGTGGCCTTCAATCAAATTAAATTGAGTCATGATTTTTGTTTTTTACTTTAGATTATTTTATTTTCCAAGACCAATTCCCAATTTCAGCTGCTTTGAAATTTTTGCCTTTACTTTTGTGTATATTAATTAATTCAAGGATATTTTTAATAAAATAATGAATTAAGTAAACTTAAATATAATTGATATATATATATATATATATATATACATATCAAAATAATGAAATTATATAAATTAATTACCTATTCTAATTAATCATTTAGTTAAACATTATTATTAATACTTATGATCATTTTAATTATATATTACTTGGTTATCTAATCGACTCATTTTTTTCATTGAGTTGTCATTTATCTAGTTCTCGCAATCCATATAATATAATCATCTAAAGATTATTAACATTATAATTATATATATATATATATAGATAATATTACACTAATTAAAAATTATATAAATATAAAATGCATTATTTATCAATAAATATATGATATATAAGAAGAATAATATATATTTTTTAAAATTTACTATAGTATTTTACTTTTGTTGATAATTGTCTAAATAATATAATTTTTTCTGCACATTAAAATTTACATAGATGATGATCATTGGCTTGTATAAATATTGTGTGTGTACACATATTTATACATACATGTAATGTCATTTCAAAAGATTTGATTTCAGAGTTGAATTATTATTTTGACATGATTTTATCTGCACGGAGAAGCAGCGCATTTTGCAGTTAATAAGTCATTGGATCTCCGAGAAAGAAACATAAAATCTGCAGTCCAAACTTATAGTTAGATTTGAGTTTCGCACTGAAATATGAATTTACACATATATAACATTTTTTATGAGCATAATAATATTATAAAGATAGTAGATTAATTTTGAATGCTATTTGAACCCAAAAGTAATGGTTTATGTAATGATATGTACATCCATCAAATTTTTTAAAGCCTAAAACATTTCTGTTCTATTCAGGATAAATATTTTGGACTAGAATCCCTCCACGATTTAACTGTTCTTCGCATTTAATTTCTTTCAATTATAAAATTTTCTATTAGTTGAACACAAATTTTCATTTATACTTTTTAACCTTTAGTTCAGGACGACATGGCTTTTGAGTAATAATTGTACATTGAAATGAATAGTTGACTCATACAGAATGGATTGCAGTTAGTAATTAGTATTTCTAGTGAAGATTTAAACAGAATAGATACAGCCAAAGAGATCACTGCCAACGAGAAAACCTCTTTGCCCACTCCGTCGTGAGGAGATTGCTAACTTGCTTCGATATTTTCACGATAGAACCTACGAGGTCAAACACTTATCTGTACGTAGCTGTGATTTTCAACCAAATTAAATAAAGCCAAAATTTTGATTTTATTTTGGAACTATTTCAATTGCCAAGATCAACTCCCAACTTCAGGATTTTGTGATTTTCAACTTTAATTTTTGATTGATTCAACTGCAATAATTTTAATAAAATAAATAACTATAAATTAAACATAAATATTATTGATACATAAATTCGAAATTAATGAAATTAAGCAAATTAATAACTTATATTAATCAAACTAGTTATTTAATTAGTTAAATGTTGTTGTTAATATGCTTAGCCTCTTTTTTTTAATAGTATTTCAATTTAAATTTGAGTAAGATTGGCTAACATATGATCAAACACAAATTCTATCCAAAGATTTCATGTTGATCAAATTATAATTTGATGTAGATGCAAGAAGCAATTGTTTTTTGTTGATTATTAGCTATAGTAGTAGTTCAACTTGCTCATTAATATGCAATATATATTTAATTTTCTATGAATATGAATAAAGATGAATGTTTAAATAAGTGAACATACTAACAATATAGATAATTTGCAAAATAAATAAATAAATAAATTAGGAAATGACATATAGTAAATTTTACGCAACTCAGAACTAATTCGAAAAATAATTTTTCATCGAAATTTATAATAAGTTGATCAAAAGCATTTTAGTTTTTTTTTTGGGGCGAATTAACGTCCCTTATAAATTGATTACTTGAATCTCTTATAAGAATTTTGGATTTAAGAGTCATTTTTCATGTAGGCCCTGTTTGGCGTGAAAATCAAATATGATGATATTCTAAATGATAATGCAAAAAAATTCTATCGGTTGCTTAATGACTAGAAAGCGCCAACTTATCTTGGTACAAAGCTATTGAGGATAAAAGCAATTATAAAATTACTTCATTCGAATACAATTTTTAAATGTGCCTAGTAAATCACTCTACCAAATTTTTATCATGAAGCTAAAAAATTAAACCGTGAATTAGGATCAAACTATAAAAAAATTAACTCATGCCGAAATGACTGTAAGTTGTTTTGAAAAGAGAATGATAAAGCTAATTTTTGTAAAGTTTGTGGAGCATACATCTAGATGGCAAGAAGATAAGAAAGAATGTGTTGATTTGTAAAACAAACATACTTTTAAGAATATAATTTTTCATTGGTGCATGCCTTGACATCAGCAATATTTCTTGTGTGCTAAAACTGCTTCAAAAAAAAAATGACATCGCATTGAAAGAAGGAAAGTGAAATAATGAATCATTTAGCAGACTCAAATGCATGAAATGATCACATTATGAAAATATAGCAAAATATATATAATATATATGTGTCTTATTGCAATTTTTTAAAATATAATTATGAACTTGCTCTTTTCTTTTTTTTATTTAGATTTCATACATATGTACCTTCAATGAATGATCACATTATGAAAAGATAGTAAATTTGCTCTTCACTTTGCAGTCATTTAAATAAAAATTTCTTTCTAAATGATTGAACTTTATTTTAATATTTATTAAGTATCCTAAACATAGATTTATGTACTCATTTGCAATATATCCTTCAGCAATATACGGAACCTTCTGAATGAGATCTATTTCTAATAAGACTTTTGAATATACTCATTTGTTGTTTCAATGAAAACATCCATCTAAATTGAATCGGTTTTGCCACTTTTGTTTTAAAAGCTAAATGAACTATTAGGTGAAGCATCATATTAAAAAATAATAGAGGAAATATCATTTTAAGTTTACATAATATTAAGGAAATCTTTCTTTTCAACTCACACAAAGAATTTTTATTAAGTCACTTGAAAGTTAAGGTACTGAAATATGATAAAAGTTCAGTAATAGAATCCACAATATTTTCTAGCAATAAACCACTATTGTAGTATGGAAGAAATAATTCATCAATATCTAATAATTATGACCTTTTAAACTAATTAATCTATAGTCTTTGACATTGACAAAATAAGAGATGTTAAAAGAAAAGCTATCGAAAACTTTTATTCCATTAAATTTTTTTAAATATCTGACACTTTTCTTCTATAAATAAAGCGTAAGAAGTTGAAGAAATAATTTCTCTAGTGTCTTCTTTTGATTATTGCAAATCTGCTTATTATTCCAACTTTTTTAAATCACGATAAGATTTAATATTATTCTTAAATTTTTCAGAAAGATCAAGGATTGTGCTAATCAAACATACTTTCACTAACATACTTGATAATATGCATCATATCTAAGTTGTGATATAACAATAAAGTTTTTTAATAAAGTAACTCAAAAAAGATATTATTTTATTCTAATTATCACCTTGCTTATGATAAAATATCTTTGCCTTCAACAAAGGATTATTAGTAAATTGTTTATCTTCCAAATCAAGCACTTGTGACAGAACCTTATCCCCTGTTAATTGTATAAGTGTATTACCTAATTTCTTGGAGCCATCAAATGATAAATGGTCATATTGTCATCGATATTTAGATGATAAAAATCGACGATGTCACATATAACATTCTTTATAATTATGTGTCAAGCGCATAAAATAAGTATTCTTATTACATATTGTACAAGCTAATTTTCCTTTAATACTCCATCTATAAGCCAAAAATTCGTTAATCCTCCACAGGAGCAAAGTATATATGTAAGGAGAAGTTTACGTTTGTTAATGCATCATAAGTCTAAACTCGTACTTCCAAAACTCTTTTAGTTCCTCAATCAATAGTTGTAAATATATATCTATAGCATCTCCAAGTGCTTTAAAATCAGGAATAATAATTGATAAAATAGAATTAGAAGATTTCATATATATAAATAGAAGCATGGATTGAATTGAGAGTTTCTCCAAAATCGATGGTGCAAGCTTGGGCTCAGTTAAACATTAATTAATTAATTAATTAAATAAAGATATAAATAAATTAAAGATGAGAATCAAAAAATACTTTTTAAGGATGAATATGTTTGACACAAATGAATGAGTTACTTTGATAAGCTTTTCAATGATGATTGTGATGATATAATTGATCTTAGTAATTTTAGCATAAAAAAAAGATAAAATTTGCTCTTATATTTAGTATATAAGTAAATTTAAAGTTAAGAAATCTCTAAAAAAAATAAACTGAAAAATAATTATAGAATTAAATGACATCCTAATAGATATTTAAAATAATTAATAATTATCATTTTCATGCCATTTTCGAATAACCATTAAAAATAGGGGCATTTACATACATACCCCTTAAATCATCTTGAATTACATATTAAACCCCTCATTTTTTAATTTTACAACTTAACCCCCTAAATCATCAAAAAATTAAAACTAGTAGAATACATGTATTTGCAAATATGTTTATAATATTTGTATATACATATTATTGATAATAAGTATTTAAATAATTATAAATCAGCAAAAAAATATCCTTTAAAAATCTTGAGAAAGACCTAAATATGTTATTTTTGGATGATTTAGGGAGTTAAGTTGTAAAATTAAAAATTCGGAGTTTAATATGTAATTCAAGATGATTTAAGGGGTATGTATGTAATTCTCTCTTAAAAATAAGAACCTAGTGCTCTAATAAATGAACAATGCATTGGCATTGATCACTTTTAAATTATTTAACAATCTATAATTTAATTTTATTAGAAAATTTAGTGAATTAGAGATTAAAATTAAAATTAGATAAGAATAAGATCAATATTGCCCTGTTTGGCGTGAGGACCAAAACAGGACCAAAATAGTACTAATTTTAAAAATAACAAATATAATAATATATAAACATTTTAAATTATTTTACACAAATTCAAATATAAAAAATATTATTTTACTTTATATACTCAACAATTTAAAATAAAAATATCAATTTTATTTCACATTTTAGACCAAAATATTTAAATCGAGTATTTTGATCTAAGATGTGAAATAAAGTTTATATGTTTATTAAAAATTATTGAGTATGTGAAGTAAAATATTATTTTTTATATTAAAATTTGTGTATAATAATTAAAATAATTTATTTATTATTATAATTATTATTATTATTTTTTAAACTAGTAGTATTTTGGTCCTGTTTTGGTCCTTACGCCAAACAGTGCTTTAAGGGATTCAGAGTAGGATTTTTTTAATATAAAATGCAATAATCTTTTGAATTTTTGAAATTTTAAACTTACATTTTATCAACATTTGGTCTTTACATAAGGTCAATTTATGATTAATATAAAAATTTTTTTTATGATTTTATTATTGAGCCATCTTCAAAAAGATTTGATATTCTAAATACTTTGGCTATTTTTATTTTTTAAGAATTTTCTATTATTCATTTTATTTCAATTTTTGATTGGAAGTACAAAATGTGTGTGTGTGTGTGTGATTAAAACAATATGTATATATGCTAGCTGGAAGTAGCCAATGGCAGCCATAATAATTTTTTGGAGACCCAATAAAAACATTTTTTCTAATAACTTTTGCTAATTTAGAAAATAATATTTGATAGAAATCTTAAAAGCCATTTATTTATCCGATAATGAGTTAAGTTTTAACGAGTTTTTCTCAACTCAAATTTAAAAGTTTTAAGCTTAAATCAAGTTTAGTTCAATTTAATTAAAATTTATTCATTTTAGATCAATTATCTAGTTGAATTCACCTTGCTTTTTAATTTTTTTTTTAGATTTAATATTTGTTTTATATGTAATATATATTAGTATAATATTTTATTTAAACTTATATGTATTATTAATTTTTTAAATAAATATATTAATAATATATTTATATTCATAAAATATCTTAAAACATATATAAAATTTTTTAAGTTTATATTATTATATAAATAATAGCTAACTTTAATTAAAAAAATCCACTCAAATTATAGTTGAGCAATATGCGAGAGAGGCGAGTTTCGCCCTAGGGTTAGAGCTCGAAGAGTGGAGAGAGCACGCGGCCGGCGGGACTGCAAGCGAGCGAGCGAGTTGCAGAGGATCATCGAAAAGCTCGGGTTTTGCGCTGTTCGCCATTCTTCTGTATGGAGCTGCAAGACGTAGAGGAGATTTTCGATCTGCTTGATTCATGCATTTTGCGCATCAAATGGCGGCTGAGGCCGTCGTCAAAGCGCCGCCTCGGAACTGGTCCTTCTCCAACAATCTTTTCCTGTATTGTTTTGATCAAGAAAAACCGCCCCATTCGTCTCCTTCCCTTGTTTGCTTCTTATGCCTCTCTTTTCTCTCTCTTTAGTTATCGCAACCCTGGGATGGGTGTTGAAGCGTCAAGATTCTTAGGACGGACTAGGCATTGTAGTTTAATTATATTAGGGTATTTGGGTTCCAGCAATGCATGAATCTTGTGATTTTTTGCGACCAAACATCTGCAGTGACTTCTTTCGGGAATATGAAATATAGTTGAAGTACTTTATTATAACTTTGACGTTGTGTTGTCAGATTTTCTAGCCCTGTGTACTGGACTGAGGGCCGTGGTGATGGTTGACTATGGGGGAAAGATGCCCGAGCTGCAAGATCGTCTTTGTGACCTTTTGAGTCTTATGTGTAAGGTCTTATCCTTCAAACAACCTCTACATTTACTTAAATTTAACGGTTATTTGTTTCTTGCACTCCTACCTTTTGGTGATGAAGTTTGATAGTTTGTTTCCATCAATTTGCTTGTTGTCCAAAGAAATTTTGCTCATAGATTTTAGCTTTGTTGGAACTATGACAAGTTATGCCCTCAGAGCATGAAAAAACTTTTGGTAGTATTTGGGTTATCCCTCCTTACGAGGAGGATGATCTGCTACTTGAGGATTTTTGAGAATGTGTTCTCGAAAATCCGAGTAGATATAGTTTGCGAATAGTTCTTATGAAGAGAAAACTGGTCAAAGAAGGTAGTCTTCTAAGAAGTTTATTGGGAAGGTGTTCCCTAAGATTTGTTCAAGAAGTCTGTTCATCAAAGGAGTTTTTTTATTTCTCTTCGAATGAATGTGTCATTAAGTAGGTATTCTTCGAACAAGCTATCCTTCTAGATTGATGATCTTTAGAGTACTCTTCGAAAGATGTCATTTAGATGATTTTTCATCGAAAATGGTGTTCTTCTACAGCTTATCTTAAAAGTTCTTCATGGATGTGCTCATTCATTGCTTAACAAGTTACTTGTCCAGGGAGGGTATCCTCAAGTTACTTGAGGAAAAGATCATAGATAAAATTACTGATTATAAGGATGAGGTTATGTCTTCTAGTGAGACACCTATAAGTGAAAATATCAAGGAGAATAATATATTATGTACTCCACTACTTGATGATAATGATAAGAAGCCTATCTGTATAAATGATGTTTATATTACTGTGAAGCGTAATGAATTAGAATTCTAGGATATAGACCACATTGTGATGATAGTCCTAATCATGATAATAATATTGTATTAGACATTCTTATAAAGTCATTGAAGAAAACTAAAAAGAAGAAAAATAAGAAGAAAAGGTAAGAAATATATATTGGACATGGACATTATTTGGTCTTTGTCGAGGATTCTATAGGTGGGTTTGTCAAGTTTGCCGGTTACTTTTGGAGAACCTTGTGGAACCTATTAGGAACCATCTTAATTGTCACTTCAACTTACAATCCACATATCTATGATCAGGCTAAGTTTGTAGATAGATCTTAGGATTTTTATTTAGTGAGTTTGCATGCATTACATTTCCTTTGGTTTATTTTATTGCATATAAGAGTTGTTTGATTCAAGTTTATATTTACATTCTCATTTACATTCACAGCATAAAGAAATCAATAAATTTAGTGAAAAATTACTATATATGAATTCAAAGTTTTTTGAAAATAATTATGTGATAATTTAAGTAAATTCCAAACTCGTGAAGAAGACTGATTTAAAGTTTTAAATGAGATCAGTTTGATTGCTCGAATTATGTATTTCATACTAGATTTTGGGATTTGTTGTATGTTTAGTATTTTAGGGTTGGTGAATTTTCGAGACCCAGTAGTAATACTTAGTGAGATTTAAGCCTTTGGCATTATATATGAGTAAATGTATACGTAAGTATCCACTAGCCAAATTCACTTCAAATAATAGCATAATTCTTCATGATTTAATCATTTCTAATTGAAATTAAGATACTAATAATATTTTGTTCGATGGAGATATTTATTTTTTGAGGTGATTCAGAAATATTGATAGAGGAGCCATCACATATAACCTCGATCATCTGAAGATATAGATTGATTGCATCCCATGGTGATATGCTTAATACTCGAGATTGGTTTGATTATTTAAAGGTATAGATTGATTGGATCTCATGGAAATACACCCTAAAAGAGTTGACCTTTACTCGACGAGATTGAGTTCTTCTCACCAAGGGAGAATTGATGGGAACGTCTTGACTATCGAAGGTCTAGATTAAATTGCACTCCTTGGCACGCCATGGATGGATAAGATTGATGCATATAATTTATTTTATTTTATTAGGAGTTTGTTATGAGTTCCCACATGGCTTACTTTTATTTTAGGATGATATTAGCCCTCTATATAGATCATGTACTTGAACATTTTGATAGTCTTTGGATGAATTAAAATTTGTATTTTTGTTCAATCTAGTTCTAGAAAGGGTTCAGGTGAGGGATTCCTGAAGGGAATGATAGAGAAATCTTAGGTGAGAATTATTTAAACTCTAGTTATCCACTAAATTCTGCTGTTTCTCAACTTTGTTTCACTAAAGTTTGCATCAAATTTGGTATGTAAGCATTTGTCCTGCATTGTTTTTTTTGGCCTGACAAGGAAGCTAATAAACACAAGAAATTTGTGGCTGTAACAGGAGTGCGCCATTCTGCTGTCATTGAGAATATTAGTGATAGACGATATGATTTACATAATACATTCTGAAGGACATACTGAGTTGTCAAATCTTAGCTTGGAGCAGCGGCTTCTTTTTGTAGATCTCGAAGTAGATCCTCCACAGGTTGGTTCGCATGTGCAAGTTCTGAGATTCAGAAGATTCAATTGGTTTTACTATAATTATTTCTGCTGCAGTTGCTTTTGCCAACAAATCAGACAATGGCTGTATCAGAGTTTTTGTCAGTTCAAAAGTTGTTTTTGTCCTTATTTCCTGATGATGCTTTTCCAAATCCTCTACATAGAGCATCTTCTCCAGCAATGGTTCCAGAGGCAGAGCTCTCAGTATGCAAGGCTACTAATGTGGCTCGTATTGCTGACCCTGCTGCTCATCATTCTTGTGAAATCATTGATCTGACTAGTTGTTTAAGAGATGCACAGATCACCATACCAGCACTTAATGGGTAATGTTTAAACATCATAATTGCTCTCCTCAATACTTAGGCATAGTTATGTGTAAATGTGTCATGCTCACTATGCTGGAGGATATTCTAATTTTATCTCCAAAACATTTAACAAGGGAAGGTGATGAATACACGTTTCTTATGGTGATCTGCTCATTTTCTGGCTCCGAATAATGCAGCTTGGAATGAATTTGAGTTCCTGAGATGAGCAAAGTTTTTTTTATTTCACTGAAACTTTTGTTACCAATTTGGTGGTCATTGCTGCATAGCAGTATCTCTGGGAATAGGGAATTGTGCTACCTCTTCTTTTAACTTTTCCAACACGGAAATTACTTAAGGGTCTTTGAGGTCAGGGAGTCATTCAACATATAGGATTGGATATTTTACTTGGGTGTCTCTGGTGAAGGCCGTTTTTTCATACCTCAGGAACCCAGTTATAAATGTGCTTTTCACGTTAGAGATCGAATTGATAATAATGCAGACCTTTATGAAATAATCCTTAAATTTAGAGACCCATAAGTAACTTTCCCTTTTTGTTTTTCCTTCTTACTTCTTGGAAAGACTTGAACTGCTGTTATTGCTAGGGCTATAAGTGAGTTGAGCATTTGATTAGCTGCTAGTTACTTAGCTCAATAAGGGCTCAATCATGTTCATTTTTCAAGGTCAAGTATTAATGAATAAGCTTTAATATAAATTTAAAAGCCTGACTCATAAATAAATGAGCTTGAACATATTAATGTTTTGCTAATTTATATTCACGAACAATGCATGTAGATCATTACATACTCATTTAGAGCTCAATGAGTGGCTTGATAGATAGGCTCGATTAGAGACTCATTAAAAGCTCTATTAGTGGCTCGATATTATGTTAGGTTAGAGACTTGGAGCTT
Organism: Apostasia shenzhenica; assembly: GCA_002786265.1. Taxonomy (NCBI): domain Eukaryota; kingdom Viridiplantae; phylum Streptophyta; class Magnoliopsida; order Asparagales; family Orchidaceae; genus Apostasia; species Apostasia shenzhenica. Next base: position 2,088,351 of record KZ451978.1, read on the forward strand.
AGTGATGGGCTTGATTAATTTTTGTTTAGTTGCATAATATAGTTGTTGATGTGTGGATATACACGAAAGGATAGGATGAGAAATGAGTATATCCGAAAGAAAGTTGGTGTTGCACCAATTGAGGATAAACTTAGAGAAAGTCGGCTTAGATGGTTTGAACATATAAATCGTAGGCAGATTGAAGCTGCAGTTAGAAAAATTGAGCTATTAGATTTTGCCCATGTACAAAGAGAAAGAGGGAGACCAAAGAAGATATGACAAGAAACTATAATGAGTGATCTTAGTTACTTAGACTTAGATAAGAATTTGGTAACTGATAGAGCGCAATGGAAACAAAGGATTTATGTAGCCGATCCCACCTAGTGGGATTAAGGCTTGGTTGTTATTGTTTTCATTTCACGAAAACATTAATTTAATTATTGATATTGTGATGAAAGAGATTGGGTATTGAGCGTGCTATGAGCTTGTTTTGCAAGCTGAAACTCAATATTGGGGATTATGCTTGTTTGCAAGCATGATTGCAAGCTTCATAATAGGTTTAAATTCAGGCTTATTAGAAATTTCAATTTCAAGCACATTTAAAGGCTGCCTGAATTTTCAACTGAGGTCCAATTGAGCTCAAGCTTATGCTTTTTGTAAACAATCAGAGCTTGAGCACAATTGTCAAACCTCGGCCTCTTATGAGGCGACGCACAGCAAAATCTTAATGAGCATGAACATGAATATAGTCAACATGGCCTCAGCTCAGTTATTTACAGCCCTGGCTATTGCTGCAGGTGGCTTCTTGGTTATCCTGTAGTATATTTGTTCAGGAAGGAGCATGCCACTGATGCTGTGTACAATCTCTCTACAAAGAATCTTCATATCTACAGGATAATTATCTGCAGGTTTGATTTTTTTTGAAGTCCTTGATTCAGATATCTTGTTCCAATCAATTGCAGGTGATTTTGACCTAAATATCCTTCACCGTTTATTTATGCAGACATCAGACACCTCGCAGAAAACATTGTGAGGAAGAATTGATGAGGTGTGCTTCTTTAAAAGCTTGAACTTTTCATCTGACCCTAAGTGGCTTTAAGTTGCATTTTGAGCATTCTGCAAACACATATGCTGAACACGAAGTGTGATAACATTATGATTAAGATCCTGGAAGTTACTGTTGAAAGCTAAACACAATAAATCTAGGATTCTACTTCGTATCTCCGCGAAGGTTTGAGGGCCAAAATGGAGTTGAGTTTCATTGTTGCCTAACAAGTAATTTTTGAAGACTTAATTGTTATACAAAAATGAAAAAACTGCTAAAGAGTATGCCAGAATAATTTCATACAGTACATTTAGAGGTAACATGCCCTAATTCATTTATGCAAGGAATATAACAAGCATTGCAAGCTCAGAAGACTGAAGTGAACTGCCCCTTGCAAAGTTTTAGTTCATTCTTTTTGCTGAAATTCCTCTGGCTTCCTACCACCTTATATTTTTTACAATAGACGAACAATGTATTAGCCTTCCATTTTACTAGGGATTGTTCTCTGATCCTATCAAATTTGACAAAAATAATTGATTATATTATAATCTTCACAGTTTCTAGGGACATAATTGTGAAATTGGAGAGCCAGAAACTACCCAACTAATTTTATATATTTATTTCACTTCGACCACTAACTCCAATGTAGAAAAAAAAAATTATTTCACATCCTCTATAAATCTCAATATAAAAAATAATTTTATTTCACGTACTATAAGTATTTCAATTAAAAAAATTTTATTTTATTTCACATCTTATATAAATCTAAATGTTAAAATAACTGTTCACATCATACACACATATCAAGACTTCTCTTTCATGCACTTTTTTATGGATAGATCCATGCCCAAAAAATTGCTCCTTTGCAAAGCCTCAGTTGTTGGATGATATTAAGATGTCATTGTAAAAAAATTGTAATTCACTAGACAATGTATAATTGTTGTAAACAAATATAATACTATAACTGTTTGTACTAAAAAGTATATTTAAGAAAAAAATTGTTGACATGAGGAATTGGTGATAAACATCAGTCCAGTGCATTTCTCTTTGCGCACCATCAAACCAACAAGTGGGACATCTTAATGTTGATGGCCTAGATTAGATTGCATTTCTTGATGCCATGATTGGATAGGATTGATGTTGATTATTTTTATTTTATTTTATTATTTAGAGAGTTTTTTTGTGGGTTTGAAAGCCGCATATATATATATATATATTTTATCTTATTAGTGGTGGGTTTATTAAGTTCCTCACAACATGTCTTTATTTTAGGATAAAATTAGCTCTATATATAGAATCTGTACTTGAACCTTTAAATTGGCATTATGATGAATAAATTTTACGATTGTATATAATGTAGCTTTGGTATGGGTTAGAACTTAGAATGATTGATTCCAGAAGGAATCGATATTCAGAAGGGATTAATATCCCAGAAAAGATGGGTGGAGAAACATTAGGTGAGAATCCTTGAACCTGATTAATGGACCTATTGTCTCACATCAGTAATACTAATGGGTTTGAGTGCGTACATCGGAAATAACAACAAGAAGTGGGTGTACATGTAAATTCCAATGTTTCCCTCTTGTTTCTTTTGTGATCTGAGCCATTTTCTCCTCATGAGTGGATGTGAAGGAAATTAGTTTTGTATTTTTTTTTGTTCTTTCAATTCAGAAGAATAAAAGATTCAATGAAGATACGACAACAAAGCATAATCTAAAGATTTTCTCCTCCAAATTTGCTTGCTTGTACAATTTTGGCTGTCAAATTTTATCACATAGGGAATTTCTTGAAAATTTCAGCATGCAAAATGTCCTGTTTCACCTTTCTCAAGCTGAGGAATTGCTATTAAAACCTAATGCACATTGCATTTTGCAGTTTCTCTATGCCCTGTGATCTAAGCTTATGTCAAGATAAAGAACCTTGGGCCGAAGCTTTCTTCACTCAGATGTTGGCCAAGTTTGAAACGTGCCGGCAAGTCTGGTCAAGCATTAGATTGGAGGTCTCAGAGTGCAGTCCTCAAGCAATTGCTCTCTAATGTTACAGTGAGATTGCATCTAACGAAGCTCCAAAAAGATTAATGTTACCACCTGAAGGGAAGGTAATGGGTTCTATTCCCACCCCCAAAACATATTTTTTTAACTTAAAAACCAATTACATTATCTTAATGAGTGTGTATGTGCCCAGTGTACTTTAATGTAATTTGAAAAGTTAGCAGTAAATATTTTAGGAAGATGTGAAAGTCATGAAATTGGAACAAGAACACAAAATGTATCAATCATTCAGTAACCAGTGAGAGAAACCACCCAGCTGATTCTTCCCCCTATTTAGATTCAATGTTGATCGAAAACAAGAAGAAAAATTATTGCATAAACACAATCTTTTATGCAATAATTTCTCTTTTGTATGATTCTGGCCCTGCTTGGCAATGAACTAAAAATCATGATTAAAATTACCCATGGCCAAAATCTTAAATTTATTTTAAAAAAATTTAAAAAATTATTTTATATATCATCTCACACAAATTTCAACATTAAACAATCACTTTATTTCACATCCAACACAATTCTCAATAAATTAATTTTATTTTATATCACACACAATTTTTAATATAACCAACTTATTTTATTTCACATCATACATATTTTTTAAAATTTATTAAAAATTTCAATCAAATTTTTTTTTTTTATTACCAAACAGAGCCTAAAAGCCAACTTTCATTAGCAAATGCAGGAAGTCCAAACTCCAAAGCTGATTATTATCTTTGGAATTTTTTTTTTTTTTGAAAAGATCATTATTCTCTTTTTGGATGCAACTGTGCAAAAAGTGGAGAATGCTTTTTATTTTCCTGTGCATTAACTATTCCTTTTATTTAACAACCTTAATTTTATATTAAAAAAAAACAACCTTAATATGATGATATATGTGCTAATTTTCAATTTGCTTTTCTTAATGATTTAAAATTAGTTAATACTTCGATTAATTAAAATAGACATTTATTAAAATAATTGTTATGAATAAACAGAAGAATAAATAATTAATTATAATAAAGAAAATGAATAGGCTTTTATCCAATGCAAACTCAATATTAAACAATCACTTTGTTTCTGAATAAATCAATAAATTTTATTTCATATCTAATACAAATTTTAACATAATTTTATTTTTCATCACATTTTTTTAAAAAGCCCCAACTTTTCTAAACCTTTTTTTTTTTTTTTCAAATTGAGATCACACTATTACTTATATAACTAATTTATCTTCACCCTTTTGCCATATAGGACTTTTATTTTTTGCAACTCTTCATTTAAAAAAAAAAACTTGTCAAGAGTTTCTACCCCTTCATCGTCCTAAAAGCATACCAAGAGATTTTGCTACCCCTTTTGAATCAAGTTGCTGTAAGCCGCACCTTACCTTATTCAATCCCTGACATTATATTATAATAATTCATAAACATTCAACAAAAAAGCTGATAAGTTCACTTGTGCACTTCTTAAATAAATAACTGCATACATATCATTTCTACAAATTAATAGTACATATGCATGATATATTACCAACCAACCAACCAACAACCAAGCCTTAATCCCACTAGGTGGGGTCAGCTACATGAATCATTTGTTTCCATTGCGCCCTATCAGTTACCAAATTCTTATCTAAGTCTAAGTAACTAAGATCACTCTTTATAGTTTCTTGTCATGTCTTCTTTGGTCTCCCTCTTCCTCTTTGTACATGGGCAAAATTATATGTTAAATATGCACGATATATTATTAAAATAAAAATTATATGTTAAATATAATTTTTATGTGATACATGTATTTCTCACTTCTATAAAATACACATATTGACTGAGACAATACATATATCACACGAGAAACACAATTAACATACAATTTTAGTAGTGTGCTAATATTTTTCCCGTATCTGAAATGTGAAGAGCCACGCTATTTTGATAAATTGTTTCTAAGGACACACCGAGTTAATGGCTTCATATTTATAGCCTCTAATCTCATCCAAGTTGATCTCACCTTCTAAAACAATCATTTTTCTTCCACACAGTATTTTACTTTTCTCTTTGAACTTACATAGAATTCCCTATACCCAATGCCACTATTTGACCACACAACATGCTGTATAGCCCCTTTGTTTGAGAACCCTCTTATCTTAAATGAAAGAGATGCATAAATAATAGAGACAAAAATGTTTTGGTCCATGAATTCGCATTCCACATTTGAACAAAAAAAGTGAATGGGTCATTTGACAGTTTCTGAGAATTTTGTCTAAGTGATCCCTCAAATATAATCTTTTTCGTGATTTCTAACTAAAATGTCATCCCTTCTTGTTTTTTGCAAGCCGAGTAAATTGAAGCAAATAAATGTAAGGATTAACAAATGCTGTTTTTTTAGCAAAAATGTAAGGATTGAAGCAGTAAATTGAGAAAGATGAGTGGATGAAAAAACAACGGGCCTCGAAATAGGGAGAACAAAATATATTTCCTTGCATATAAATATGAAAGTTGCTGGAGAAGAACCTGAACATCTGCTGCTTGAGATCTGCTATTTTTATTTGTCGGAAGAACGTCGTACCAATAAAAGATCGAGAGGAAGGAAGCATCTTATAAAAAGATCATTAAACAGTAGAAGTCTTGTGAATTGTGTAGATCAGCAACGCTGGGATCCAGAAGCAATAAACAGGGGAATGAAGGAGCGGGTTCATGTCATAAGCCTTCACAAGGGCTCTGCATTGCTGCAATATCGTTCTAGTTGATTAAGGATTGCAAGAGATGCAGCCATAAAATCTTTCAGAGGATTGAAAAATGCAAGAACTAGAGATTTCACTGATATTAAGAGCTACAGGAAATAAAAGAAACTATAAATTATTTTTGAAACTGTAAAAGAAACTATGCTGCAAACTCAGAAAAAAGGTCTTCTCATGAGCAATCTTGGGTCTTCTTTGGGAAGAGGTGAATGGAACCTGATGCTAAATTCAGCCTTCAACTTGAATGTTGAATTCAGTATTAAGTTGCTCTTTAGCTAAAGTAAACCTTAAAACTAAAATAAAATAATCTGAGGCCGTTTTGTAATGAGGATTAAGATAATCCAAAGGAAGACCGATTAAGACTCAGTTCTTATTTATATGAAGCAAACCCTCCTAATGTTTCAACAATTTCACGCTGGCTGTCGACTACCTAACGCAACCCTCCGCATAAAAATCTAGAACTCTTAGTTGGTGGGGCTAGTTTGAAATGGTTAGAAGATTAAACTAGCCCCCTCCAGTTAAGGGATTTGTTTGATGTATTTAGAAACTAGAGGAGAAATGTGAAGTTTAAACTGATTTATAGGATTAATAAGACGGGTGAGCAAAATACTTGAAACTCAAACTCACTCAAAACTCGCTCGTAATTTACTCGGTTCGAATTCGACTCGAATTTTCTTATAATTCAAAACAGTTCGCTCGAAATAAAATCAATTCAATTTATAGTCAACTCGATGCTATGTAATGATAAGTGTGCTGGCTTTCCACATGTACATATTAAGGTATTTTAAGCACATGAGTATATTATATAAAATATATATTAAAGAAATTTATGTGTAAATAGATATATAATATATATAAGTTTAACTAAACAAAAAATATATAATTTATATTATATGCACAATAAATACCTAAATAAAAAATAGTATTAAAAATTAAGCTTGATTAAACTTGAAAATCGACTCAAAATCGAAAAGATTTAGTCGATTTGAATCAAACTCAACTCGAGGTTAAAATCTTCTAGTTTGAGTTATGACAAATATGCTCGGATAATGATTAGTGAGAATATAACAAAATATACAGTTTTGCCTCTCACCAAACATTTGGGTAGCCAATGCTAATGTGGCATGGCATCCATCCATTGGTCGGCCGAATTCGGCCAGCTGAACACAATAATTCCCCTCCCCTCCTAATTAAATATTAAAGCTTCCTCATCATTATCTATTCTTTTTGGTTTAAGATTAAAAAAAAACACTACTCTTTTTCTGATCAAATCAAATAGACGGTCTCTTTTCAAATCAATTCTGTTAATCTATTACAGTGAATTTAATTCAAAACAGAGCTTAGAAGTCCATTAATTTATCCTATAACCAAAACTGCCGCCTTCTAACAGTTAAATGTGATCATTATCTCAATATTTCATCTGAAATATCTCGTAGTAGACTAAAGTATCCAGTATAAAGGATGACGATAAACACAATTCTTTGATATGAAAAACACCAAAAATGTGTTTCTAAATATGCCCATTCCACAAGAACTGCCCGTGGGGTTAATCTAAACATATTTTGACAAGTCAAACTTTTTATAAAATATCGAACTTATTATGTAAAAAAATTGATATTTTGTCCACACCAGGTTTCACATTCATATTTGTGATATTCTTTCTAACATTATTAAGCAGTCCAGGCACAAATGATTAAGAGAAGGTGGTGCAACAATCATCATTAACCTGTAAACAATAATAAAGTTTGGGACTTTGCCAGTAAAACTTTATGCACATAAAAACACAGCAAGTACGAGAAACAGAATGTGAAGAAAAAGGGGAAGAAACAAAGACTTACTTTCCAGTGTTTCCACAATATAGCAAGACAGATCAATAATAAAAGCTTTCTCATCCAGCGTCTTCTGAAAAACACAGATGCATCAGAAAGACACTGATTTTCTTTATTTTCCTTGCTGCCTTTGGCATGATCATCTTCTTTCTTGCCTGAAAATGTGAGGCAATATGCTCGGTATGCTGTTCTTTCAGCAGACATACCACCTACTACAAAAACAGTTGGTAAAACCACAAAGAACAGATGAGGTAGAACAATCACCATGACATCTGGCATTCCAAAGAAAGCATTATGAGTTCCATTCAGCGAAGATGTAATAGCCCAACCTCTATGAGTCATGTAGGTCATCTTGTCAGCTTCAATATAAATTTGACTGATAAACCAAGGAAATAATAACAGGTAGACTAGATACAGCAAAATTCCCCACCATATTGCTGTCATCCGGCAAAGCTCCACCACAACCAAAATTCCGGTATCAATCAAATGAAGCCACATGCTCTTTCTGCTGAAAATAGAGCTAATTCTATTGTTTGCCAGGTAATTCTTAGAGAAAATCAAAAGAATCCTTGGAATGAGAAGAAAAGTGAAGATAAACGTGAGGACTCCACATAGAAGAGGCTGATACAGAGCAGCCCACTGACAGCCCATTACAAGAAATTCTTTCCACGTCCAACTAATATCAGCGGTTAAACCATTGGCTGAGAATGGTCTAGGTTGGCTATAAGTCGATCTCCCTGAAATGTCCACTGCTTCGACTTGAAGCCAAAATCGATCTGGAGATGGATCCGCAAAAGCTTGCCAATTCCATGAGGCCACATACAAATCACCTCTAGTTTCATTGCCTTTAAGCTTGGTCATCCCAGTATCTAGTACCAAATCAAAACGGCCTGGCCTGGAGTCAAATACTTTTGCAGAAACAGAAACAATTACTCTCCTTGAGAAAACAAGTGCTCTTACCGCCTCATATGACAAGGTTCTAGTAATTTGACAATTGAAATCACGTTGAGATGAAATTCTTTGCATAAATCTCGAGTCCAAAGGAAATGTAGGCAAGATGATAGTATCCTTGGGTCCTAAGCTATTGTCCATATCTAGGAACGAAACATGACCAGAATCAATGGCAACTATTCTTATATTTCTACTTTTTCTCCAGTCACCCATCTCCCACTCCCAGAACTCTTTGGGATATTCATCATCTACAGAACAGTATGCACTCTTCAGATCATTGGGATTTCCTTGGTGTATGTTATGCTGATAATATCTCCCTGTTGAAATGGTATAATGACGCTTCAAGTTCTTACCAAATCTGCTGTGTAGATGGCCACAGAGGTAGGCTGATAAAGAATGCTTAAGAAATACGTCTTTGAGATTTTTTCCTGTATCTGTTGCAGCTGAAAATGACAAAGGAAAATGCCCAAACGATATCTTTCTTACAGAGTCTGCAGATTCCGTGTCCCACTGACCAAGTTCTATGTCTAAATCAGCAAGCAAATCATCAGTGGGATGTCCAAATACATTTGTTGGTCCACGCAAACCAATATCCATTGCAGTATCAATGCCAACAAAAAGATATTTCCATCTACTGTCCTACATTTATATCCAAAGTTTAGTTTGCTACAGAAATATCACACTGCTACGTAAAGAAGGAAAGTGAAGATGGTGCACATCAAAATGAGTTACAAAGCCATCCATGCTACTAGAACATCAGCTTGGTGTTTATGTCAGCTGACTTTCACAAAAGGAAGTGCAAACCACAAGTAAAGCTCTAACATAACTACTAACTATAGCCATAAAATAAAAACAAATGAAGGATACCATTTTCATGTTAGTGTGGAAAGAATAAAAAAAAATCTGCCTTCTTTCATATTCAAGAGCTAAATGCATTGTTTAGGCAAAATTACACATTTAAGAATAAGAATTCTCCAAGGAAAATGGCCAGAATTGTATATCTACCTGTAAAGTGATACTCTGAATATCTCCAACTCGTCCTAGTCGTGCATTGATACTATACTTACTGTAAAAGTCATATTTTCCACCAACTTCCGGCACACCAAAGCTATCGTGATTGCCCCTAAGATCATAAAAAACGTTCTTATCTAGCCCACTTCTCATGATCACTTCCTCTGTCACATTTTGGTACTCCAACCATTCTGCTTCTTCTTGTTTCATGGTTAGCAAATCTTTACTTTTTCCATCTGATAATGTTGGCCAAGAGAAAAGAAAAAAAAAAAAGAATACTATAATCAGCATCGGTGGAAGTGGAAAATTCAGTTTGTCTAACTGAAATTCAACTGAATAGTTTTGTGTGAAGTTCTGAGTTTGCTACCTTCTTGCTTTATAGCTTAGCAACAAATAAATTTCCTGAATATGCCTCTTTAATAAGTCTGCATATTGGTCTTTTTTGAGTGTGTGTGTTAGGGAGTATGTAAGGTTGGTAGGGATAAGGGACGTGCATGTTCTATATCTCTTGTACTGAAGAACAAAAATGGAGTAATAGAAAAGTAAAAGTGTGCTGTGATACTCGCCACAACTTCATAACATGATCAACATGACATGTCTGTCCTTGAAAAGAACAGGTTAAAAGAAATAACATGATTATATAGACATTGTTATACCACTTTGAAAACTACCATATGTAACATTTAGTTAATGCTCAATGTACACCTGGAAGAGAAAGAATATGCAATGTATGATTATACCCAAACTTCAGTTATGTGAAAACTACTACTAATAAGGTTGGACAAATGGTTACACTGCATGAGAAGATCATGAAAGCACAGCATTTGCATTTTTACCAGGTTGGACAAAGCACTACATTTGCAGTTTCTCTATAACTGAATCACCAGGACGTTCATGAAAGCAGCTTTAAACAACCTTTGGAATGATGATGCATGCAAAAGAAACACAAGTACATGCAGTCACCTAGCAAAACCATTTCAACTGATGCGAACAAAATATATGTTGCATTTTCATAAGGAACAAAACAGTGTATGTGCTCTGTGAACCAAATATAGGAACAGAACCATTTAGCTACTTGTATCATTCATTGGATTGTTGTTCCTGCTCTTAAAATACATACACGATATGCTATCAATTTTACCATCCTCTTTTCACCAAGGGAAATGAGCATACTATGGTTAAGTCTCATTTCAAAGATGAATAGTCCCTTGTCAATCTTGCTATCAACACACCAACCTGAAAAATCAAGTTCATTTTAGTCATTTCCAGTACATTCTTCTACTTTACTCTGGTCAGCAAACCATATACTACCTCTGACCTTATGTATAAAAATAGGCACTCATTATTGTCCTAAAAAGATCTGCAGCGCATCCCTATCCCTGCTAACCCTCATATGCCCTAACCCACTGCATGCTTGCTCAAGAATCCGCCCTTCTCTCCTCCATTTCCAAGAACATGCACAGCGCAACAACAATCGACAACTCTCTTTGCTACAATTTTTTCGTGCTTTTACACTATTTTGGGCTTCAACATTGGTTAACCAGTGAGTTTTTTGGCCATAATAATTTTGTCAGAGACTTTGATGCTCTTATAATTATTTCATAATCAGGTGCTTGAAAATTTTTGGTTGTTTTTGTAATTTGATTGAACCCCTAATCCTGCCTTTTTCTGAAGATGACAAGACGATGTTGGAAAGCAAACCTGGCCTATGAGTGATGTCTCTATATCATGTTAGAATTGCCTGTTGGTTGGATTTCAATTGTCCACAAATTCCTTGTTCTTTTTGTCTTTTTATCTAGTTATCCTCAGCTTTGCAATTGTGGTAATCCACTACATGCTATGTTTTTCTTTCATCATCCGTGATTGCATTTAGTTTAGTTTATCATCAGCATGGCTCTTTTGTTATCATCTAACTGCAATTTTCGTTATTACCTGATTACATTATTAGCTCTATACTTATTATTTGCACATCCTCTACATGCTGATTATTTGTTATTTGTAATCCTTGATGTGGTGCTATGTATCTGTCAGAGGCATATGATTTATGGAAGGTAAGTTCTTTGTTGTTGTACTAGTCCAATGACAACAATTTTATTGAACCCATCTTTTTTATTTCCCTCTCATATAAGAGAATCCTGTAATTATTTCCAAGTCTCAACTGCTGCCTAGTTGTAAGTAAACCCACCAACAATTTGCAAAGTATAATATAGCTCATCTTCCCATGTTGAGAACCAAATCACTAGTTGATTACACTTGTCTGATAGTACTAATCCATTTATGAATTTGTTGTTCATCCTTTACTGTCCGCATTTTTTGCTCATCGTTATTGCTTGAAAGTAATTGACCTTTTATTGCTTCTGTAAGCTGTTCCAATTAAGTTCCATTATATTTGACTGATCAGCTTAGAAACAACCTACAACTAAATGACTGTTATTATTTTATACCGTTGCTCTATTGTAGAAAAAAAAACTTGTTGCTGGTGGAGGGTAGGGAGAGAAAAAGGTCGAAAGCTTGTGCGCAGAGGCAGAGAGGCTGCAGGATCGAGCACTAGACACGATCACAGGCTCATGCACGACGACTACATGCGAGTAGAGCGGCCAAAGGCTCATGAGTTGGACCATGCGCTCGTGTACAGCAACTATGTGTGGTTGGAGCAGGCGTGAGTGGCGTGTGCATGGTGATCACTGAAAATGGTGCGACAAACAAAAAAGTTGTCGAAGATTGGCTCATCATTTGGTTCGTCGCGTAAGAGGTAGCTGAAATGGCAGAAGTACAAGTGGCAAATGGTGTAAATAAAAATAAAGCTGATAATAAACAATAACAAGATTGGTGATTATGACAATGGTATAAATGGCGTGAATAGTGGAGAGGGGTAGGTGAAAATGATAATGATGTGTGAATCGTGCTGGCTTTGATACCAATTAGTTGGGGGAGAGAGAAAGATAAGGTCAATCACCAAGCCTAAGCCATAGGATGCACGCCACCAAGCTGCAAATCAACGCAAAAACTAAAGCTTCCATCCCACTTTCAACACATTTAAATACAATATTTAATATGGTTATTAGTCAAAATACTAATTGTTCATTAAACAAAAGTCAAATATAACAACTCACTAGTCCAGACAACAACTAAAATAGTCAAAGTCAATAACTAAACAAAGACTAAACTACCACTAAATAATGACCAAGTCAAATCTATGAATGCATTTGACCAGTGCAAGCTCTGATTTGGGTTGCTCTTATCTGAGATCTCATAACGGATTTGTTTCTAACCTGGTTCCTATGTACGGGTAGTTCTTCAACTGGTTGTCTTGTAATGCATCATTTGCTTTTATAGATCAGCAAAACCTTTCATGCCAATAAGCCAAATGTGCATTTATTTACTTCACAAAAGATGTGAAAATCATGTGTTATGTGCTGACATTTGCAAGTCTATGGTTTTTTGATTGTGAGGAAGGCAACAAGGAAAACAAAGGAGAGCTAAGTTTGAACAAATTGTCAATTCTTTAACCCACTGATAACTTTGTAAATTTTCTTCAGTAATGCAATGTGAATGTTATCGTGAATAGATACACTATGAAAGATCCGGTGTTCTTTAAATCATTTACCTCCACCCTGCATTCTTGTAAACTTGAATATGTTGCTTAAATCATCTCCCTCCACCTTGCATGCTTATAAACCTGTTCTTTTGCTTCATTTTGCTATCATTCCTTCTTACAGACTTTGAAACTTTTTATAAAACCCAACCTTTTTTATACGGCTTTTGATTCTACTACTGTCATGGCTTTTCTCACATTCAACATATTTTGATTTTCTGTAAATTGAAGAGACAAAACCAATTTTCCTCCATTAGGTGTGGATAATGATGATTTTCTTGAGACACAAGCTTCTTTACGCTAGAAAACAATTTTTTTTTACTGTCATTCCAATTTACAATGACACTATCCTTGGATTCACGCTAGAGGGTTAACATGTATTTTTGCTTATTTTTTCATGTTCATGAAAATTGCTTCATAGAAATAGAAACATCTCCAAGTTGTAGAATTGTGTTGCTTGCAGATGATGCGTATTTTTACCAAGATGTTTTTCATTGATATTTTATTTATGTTTGATGATGCAGATCTTTATGTAAAATAGAGCTGTTGGGATACTACATGCAGTCTGTTTTTGTCAATAAAATAGGACCATTGGTATGGTTTTTTATGTGAATAGGCTTCCATTAACTTTGATTTGTATCCTTACCTTGGGTTATGCCATGGTTTAGTAACCAAACACAGTCCCCAAGTTAGCTAACTTAAAGGTTTCCTAGAATACACTTAAGGGAGTGATTGCTGCAATAAAACCCAAGAGCCGCCACCACTAAAACCATAATGGATGGATGAACTAGTGAAACTATGCATCATAATTGCTTAGCGGCCATGGCCATACTGAATTCCTTCCAAAATACGACGTCTATACAGCCATACCAAAAAATTAGCCAATCGAGTAGAGTGAGGAATGAAGCAGTAGAGTAGAAAATGGCGCACCGGTGAGGTCGCCAGTGATGAGGACAAGGGAGGGCTTGATTATGGAGAGAGCGGATGCTATCAGCCTCTTGAAATCGAGAGCCCTCTCTGGGTGGAAGACGCTGAAGTGGAGATCGGAGAGCTGGACCGCCCAGATCACTCCATCTGGCCCGCCATTCACCTTGACCACGCTCCTCCGGCTCTCGTGAGAGGTGCCGGAGGCCGGGGAGAGGACGAGGAGGAGAAGAACAGCGGACAACTTAGCCGTCGGTGCCATTTGCCCTCGGGACTTTGGTCGATCCCGAGCGACCGAGAGGTAAAGCGTTGGTGTTCGGAACCCGCAAGGGAAGATCCAGAAGGTAGAAATCCGGCATTGAAAGAAAATGGGAAATTGCGGAATAAGACCTCATATACAGCCTCATTTGGTTGAAGTAATTTTTAAAATTTTATTTTATTATAATGTTAAATAAAGTAATTTTATATACAGTGTGAAATAATTTTTATTTAAAATAATATAATAATATTAAACTAAATAAGTCCAAAGAGAAAAATACTGGCATTAACCTTTCATTAGAACCTCTCTCAATAACTCATACGTTACATTGACAATATGAAAAACGCTTTTGTTAATCTGCGTGTATTGAATACTCGTGACAACATTTAAATTTTAGCCAGAGAATTTATTCAATTAAAAAGAAACAAAATACAACCCGCAAGTTTGATAATACCATTGATGTGAAAGAGAAATTTACATATATGCTAAAAAAATAACAATCTATTAATATATTATATTATTAGGTTTAGACACCTTACGTGCGTCCATCAATAGTGGAGAGCTACGCTGATGAGCGGTCTCCACTTCACGCGTAATGCCGCAAATGACATTAATTGCCGAAGGCCGAACGAGCCGTCCGGTTGGTTGACTGATGATCTAATTGCCGATTGGACTATCCGTTTACTCTTATCAAACGGTCTGTTTGGTTACCAGATTAAGTAAGTATTTGTCCACAAAAATGTAAGTATAACTTAATATCAGGTAGGTATTTATTTGGAATAGTAAGTATCACATATAACCATATCTTTTCGAATTGATACCTGCTTAATTTCAAGCTATACCTATTTTTTTGAACAAATAACTACGTAATACGTACCTACTGGTGGCTGAACAGACAGTTCGACCAAAGCAAACAGATGATCCGATTGGCTGACCAAACGGTCCGATCAGTTGACCAGGCCGTCCGATCGGCAGCTTAACATTGTTTTGGGCGTTATGCGTGAAGCAGGGCTTGCACATCTGCATGGCTCTCCACTACTGGCGAACAAATATATAAAGACATGATACAAGAATTTGTTTGGTCTTAAAAGGTAGGCCTGTCAATGGATCGGATCATGACCCGATCCGATCCGAGTTTCGATCCAATTAAACTCCCAAATGAATTTTTTTTTACCCGTCAATCCGCCCCGTTTACTGACCCGACCCATTTACAAATAAATGGATCAGATATGAATCACCATTGACCCGACCCGTTTAAAATCCGATCCGTTTATGTAATCTAATTTGTAGTTCATACAGGATTATATTGTGGCTAATAATCTTTTTGTTGGAAGCCTCAAGTACAGAGCGTCACTATAATTAATTAATAAAAATTCTTACATATTATATTAGTAAATTATAGTTTATAATGCCCAGTTTATATTTCACAATATATATATATATATTACAAATACTGATTTTTATATTAAAATATTTAATTAATTTATAAAAATATAATATTTTTTTTTTTTTATTTTCAATAAATTTAACATTAATTTAAATTTGATTATGAAAATTACTTAAAAATAACTATTTTTATTGTAAATGGATTAAATCCGAAAACCCAAGTTCCGAACCGATCCGATTCCGACCCGAAAGAATATGGATCGACCATGACCCGATCCGATGTATAACCCGATCCAACATATATGGATTTGGATCCGGGTCGGAGTCAACCCGACCCGAATCCGATCCGTTGACAGGCCTATTAAAAGGTGACTGAGTGCAGTGATTCTCAAGGTAGCATATTTTAAGTAAAATAATCATAAATATGTAGAAAAATCATAAAAAAAAATTTAGAAACTTATCTTTAAGCAAAAAAGCAAATACAAATTTAATCACATGTAACAACAATCTTTCAATCAACAGCCAAAACCAATAAAAATTCTACGTAAAAACTTGAAGTTTAATTATGCATTGTGGAATTGAATAGATGATCTGATCTCCAGATTGAACTATCTAATCTAGTCCAAAATCAAAAGATAAAATATATCATTAATCTGTTCCACAAATAATCCAATCAAAAGTAGAAACTTCCGCGATTTGCTAATCTCGGCCAGAAACAGAAGATAGAACATATTGTTTGATTCATGTTGTCTTCCCAATTAGGCCATACAAATCAGGCAGTCCGTTCTATAAATAGACAGAGTAATGGCTTTCTTTCGGGTCGATTCTATTTGATTGATTGAAAAAAGTTTCAATTGTGCGATCGGATAATCCAACCAAAAAGCAGAAACTTCTTTGATTTGTAAGATTTTCAAATTTCGAACTAATCAAATGGCTCCACAGGCATTTTCAAAGAGAGCTAAATCAATTGTAGATAGAATGAAAAAGAAAACTTAACAGGAGAAGAGTAACAAGAAGAAGACAGGTAGAAAGAACAAAGGAAAGAGAACAAGAGCAAGAAGAGAGAGGAATATGGAGGGATGAGGAGAGGAAGAGAGAGAGGGAGAGGGAGAGGGAGAGGGAGTTGGAGGAGGACAGCAAGCAGGAGACAAAAGATAGAATTGAGAGAGAGGAAGATGAAGGGGCAGAGGAAGAGAAGGTGATGGAGCAAGATAGGAGAGCAAGAACAGTCATAATTGAGTATTCTGGAATAGAATAGGCTAAAAAGAGATGAGACAAGAAGAGAAATGTTTAGTAAGATTAAGTAGAGTAAGCTAAAAACCAGAATGGCAAGACGAATTTTACTAGAATCATATACAACTGAGGCGAGAGTTGATTTAAGCCAATTTTAAGAACAAAGAGCACCTTATTCCTCCTAAAATCATAAACAAGTTAGTCAAAATCACATGCACCATAGGAAACCTTTCTTGAAATTCGGCCGTAGCCTATAATACTATAGCAGTAAGAGAAGATACATCAGGTACAAAAGTTTCGATCCTCGTCGAGAATCGCACAAAAATCGAGTGGGAGGGACATGCCCCTACGCCACTCTGTATCATCTAAACAAGAAAAGGAAGCTACAAAATCGGCCGCTCTATTAGCGGCTCTGTATACATGAGTAATCCTATAAGCCTTGAAGGCGCAAAAAAGATCGGCGATCTGGGCAGTGGTCTTGTCAGGAGGGTGTCCTCTGGCTGCCCGATGAAGGTCCGCAATAGTGATGGCTGAGTCGCCCTCTATCCAGATCCCGTCCGCCGTATCCGCCCACTCTCGGGTGGCTGTCATCGCGATGAGTGCTCCCATCGCTTCCGCTGTAGTAGAGGCATGAGTGTAGAGCCTTGAACCAGTTGCTGCTAGAAAATTGCCTTAGTGATCTTGAACAACTCCACCTGCTCCTGCCGCACCGTTCTGTTTAACGGTGCCATCGAAGTTCACCTTAATCCATCGTGGGGGTGGGGGATCCCAGTGGGATGAAGAGGGGTAACAGCAGCCTCATGCAACTGTCAAAAGTAATCAAGATGCTAAGAAAACATGCCAAATACTTTATTTGAAATCAGGCTGAAAATGACTTCAAAAGTTTATTTGAAAGGATGAAGTTAGGGAAACAGTAAAGATCTACACTCACAAGGTTCATAATATTGTAAATCACGATGAATGCATGAATGTTCAAACTCGATACAGAATTGGGACTTCGGCTAATCAGTTTAGTATGAAATAATAAGACTGATATCCCATTTAACTGCTTTTTGAACAAAACAGAAAGCTCCTCAAATCATATAATTCTAAATTTGACTGTTGACACTTTCAAAAAAGATGAACAGAGCAAGCAGAAAGAAAAGAGTGGCTCCTTTCTAACTTTGCAAAATCATCATCAAAGCAAACTGTTTAAAAAATGTAAGTTTTATCATCAAAGCTGAAAGCTTAAAAGGTTTATTATTAAAAGCAGTTTATGCAGCAAAAAAATTAATAACAACAAGGGTGACAAATCTGAAACTATTTAGGGATTAAAATGAGTTTATGCCAACATCACAAAAGGAAGAAAAAAAAAGAATTTATGCCATAAATTAAAATAATTTCTAAGGCCTCTATTAAGTCGAATTATAAGCATAATCAAACTGCAATTTCAGGAAGCATGAGATTTTTTTAACTTGGAAGCAAATACAAATGCCTCCAAGAAAAAAAAAATGAAATGCTGAAGTTAAAAAACGATTTTTCTACGGCATCTTGGCAAGAAATGAAAATTTCATTAGAAAGAAAAAAACAAACAAAAACATGCAACAATGCACATTTGAAAGGTTATGCGTTTAATTTTAGCTCTGTAATTCAATTTTTCGGACATTCAGCACCAACAAATCCAACTTCTTCTCATAAAATGCAATAAAGGAAATATAAGAAACAAAGAATAAAGAGTTTAGATCTCAAGTTAGCATTCTAACAGATTAAAATAAGAGAAATGATCATCAACAAAAGATTTTCCATTCAGAGCTTCTAATGAATGAGAACCTGCATAGGGCTTCGTTTAAATCCTTGCTTTCTGATTTCCTTCATCAGATCTTCTTTCCATTTTTCCCACACGGCTGACAAATCTGTAAAAGATTAACCTCATCAGTATACTGGCGCAACAAGAACAAATAACGTTCTGGCAAGGAGCTTCACTCTGTCCAAATTCCATGTGAAGCGACGCGAATATGTGAAAACATGAAAAAAAAAAAATAGAAAAGAAAATGGAAGACAAACAGACAACCATGTAGCTTTCCCAAAACAGAGCTCCGAGAAGATCAGAACTGCGGAGGATGAAGAAGAGGAAATCCGTAATACTCTTATAATATACTAACAATGAATCAAATCGTAATGCCCTTATAGCTCAGTGGTAGAGCGTCAGTCTTGTAAACTGAAGGTCCGTAGTTCGATCCTGCGTGAGGGCACGTATTTTCGTTGGCAATAATATATTATTTTCTGAATTTTTTCTCCAAATTTCTTCATCCCACATAATTTCTTCTAAATTTTTTTTTACCTATGTCCCTCTGAAAATATTTTATATTACACATTAAATTTTAAAAATTTTATTTGCATTAAAAACTTCTAAAATAACGTAAATATTATTTATTAAATCCATGAAGCTTCGTATTTACATTTAAACCTCAAACTATCACAAATCTTATTTACTAAAGCTAATCTCCAAACCTCTTTATTTATATTTATATTTTTTTAAAATAATTATTTATTAAAATATTTTAAAATATTTTGTATATTCCAAAAATATTCAACTTATTTGATCGTGTTCAAATCAACTTATATAAGAGACTTGAATATTAGTCAAATTATTGTCTATTAATAACTCATTCATTAAAATTAGTACTAATTTTTTTTCTAAATGTAATTTTAATATTAGTTATTAAATACATATTGTATAATTTTATTTTTTTAATTATTTCATTCAAACTTTTAAATTATACTAAATAAAAGTATAAAAAAATTGAATTTATTAACTTTGTGTAACTAAGAAATTATAATAAACAGCATGATAGGTCAGATCAAGTAGTCAATTTGTTAAATAGGCCTGTACAAATCTTAATACATAATAAATTTAAATGAATCAGATTTGACCTAAAGGCTCTGTTTGGCAATGGCCAAAAAATCATGGCTGAAATTACCCATCACCAAAATCTTAAATTTATTTTTAAAAAATTTAAAAAAAATTATTTTATATTTCATCTCACACAAATTCCAATATTAAACAATCAATTTATTTCACATCCAACACAATTCTCAATAAATTAATTAAATAATATTATAATAATTCTCAATAAACACAATTCTCAATAATAATAATAATAAATAATTAAATATATTATTTATATTTAACAAATAAAAATAAGGCTAAGTTGATCCAAGCTAATAATAGCTCCTGACTCAGCTTAATAAACTCGAGTCAAATTCAACTCTAGCTAAATATCAATTCAAATTTTGGACAATTATCAATTATCGAATCAAAACTTTTTTTTTAATACAGTGGAATCGAACTTTTACTCCTATTCACACATAACTTTCTCATTAAATCAAATGTGCATTAATAGAAAAATATATTATACTTTTTTAAGAAAATATTTGGTTCATTATTATCTTAATATTATATCATATAATTTAAATATTATATTTTAATTAATAATTTTATAAAAAAAATATATAAATATTATTAAATTAAATAATTATCTTCACTAAATAATAACATTTTACCAAACATTTCTTACGAATTTTTTTTTTGAATTTGTATGCTTACCTTGAATTATTCGTTAAAATTGTGTTCTTCTAATTTAGTGGGAAAGGAATTCGATTGAGAACCGGAGAATCTCAGATCTTAAATTTGAAATAAATTAGGGCTGGGCTGGCGAGCTGGCCCGAGCACTTTTGGGTGGAGAACGATCTTCCGATTTCTCCGTTGAAACGATTATCAGACGAGATGGAAGCCTCTGCCAGCTGGGTTGACGGACAAAGGCGGTGATCTTCTCGAGTGTACTGCCCCGGAGTTGGTTGTTTCTGTGCGCATCCGCTTTCTTATTCTGCTTGTTTTGGTGTTTTCGTTATTGTTTCTTCGTGATAGATTTCTATGTCACGAGCCTAGAGACCCATTGATCTTTTATCCTGCTATTTATCTGTTGAGAGGGGTGTTATAAATGCAGGCTGTTAGCTTCCACTGCTAGCTGGTTGCTTTGCCATTGCTGTCATTCTTCCCCTTGTAAAGACGGAAGGGAACCCTTCTTGGAATCGTAAGTGATGAAGTTCTTTTGGAAATAAGTATGTCGCGTTTTTTAGTTCTTGTGTCAATTGTATTTTTCTTACAAATTCTCTTTAGCTGAGTTACGGAGGAACTTTGACTTGCTTATGTGGTGAGGAGTTTCACTGGGTGACTGTTGACGAAAAAAAGTTGTAGGCCTTGCTTGGACGATGGATTTCATGTCTGGGAAGATTGTTGATGGGTCTGTTGACCAAATTATCAGGGAATGGTCCGAAGTTTGCGAAGTGACAAAATAGAAAATAAGAGCAAGAGAGAAGAAAGCTTTCGAATAATGTGGGAAGGAAGAAAATTGCAAAAAGGCAATACAGTTTTCTGTGGAAAGCCTCCCAACCAGGCAAAACCATGACATCTTTAGGTGACTTGACATAACTAGTATCTCTTTTGTTACAAGGTTGAGTACACGTGATAGCTCTCATAAGAAAATTGGTGGGAGTGAATTTGTTTTTTTTTTTTTTTTGGTTAGTTGTGGAGTAATGCCTTTTATAATCACATATGGAAGATGGTCGCCGGCTAATCTCCGAGGTCTTCTCACCTGAACGCTAATCTAGATGTTTTGGAGGATCCTTTCTTGGGAGATTCATCACAGCCTAGGCATCCCTGGGTATGGGCTAGCAAAATACTTGAAAATTGAAAGTCAATTCAAAACTCAATTATATTTTACTTGGTTCAAACTCGACTCGACTTTTTTATAACTTGAAGTCAACTCGCTCAAAAAAAATGAATCAGCTCGTAATCGATTCAAGATCTGTATAATTATACATATGTAGGCTTTTCAGATATATACTAAAATATTATATATTCGTGAATATGTTATATAAAATATATATTGAAGAGATTTATAGTATATATTGAAGAGATCTATGTATAAACAAAAACATAATAGATATAAATTTAACTAAAAAATATTATATATTATGTATTATATGTAAAATAAATTTTTAAATAAAACAATAAGATAAAAATTTAGGTCGACTCAATTCAAAAACTGATTTAAAATCAATTATATTTTAGTTAGCTTGAATCAAACTCTACTCGAACTTGAAATCTTCGAGTTAAAGTTGAGGTAAACTCGTTCGAACTCAACTCATTATTAGCTTTATCCTTGGGTGATAGTTGGTGATGTAGGGTTAGTTTAGCTATGACTTAGGTCTCGATATAATCTACTATCCTGGATCTAGATTATATCAATTTCGACACGTATACATAGTTATCTTATTTTCTATTTTATTTGAGTCGTTTATTGAGTCACACTTATTTTGTCAGTGGAAATAACCACTTTAGTGTCCTATATATATTTTGGGATTAGTTTGGGTCTTATATGTGGTTTTGGATCAATTCTATGTGAATTTGGAGGAGAAGAGGTCTTTTTAAGCGGATCTGTGCAAGTGGCGTCAATTCGGACCCGAGAGGGGATGCAGGTTTCCAGTTGGTGCTTGAGGTTTCTTAGATTTTGGGTTTTTCCTACCAAGCTTTCTATTGATCATTACTGTCAATTTAAAAGATCTAGTTTGGTACTACTTTCCTTACTTGAATTTGCACTTTGAGGTTAAATCCCTGTTAATTCTTGCTTATTTACATTGCAATCCATTTGCTTGCCTGTTGCTGGATTTGATTCTATCTCAGTTGTATTCAATGCAGGTTGAACCCTATGTCCTGCTGATGCTTATATTACATGTATCATGGATCTGATCTTCAACTACTAGCTCAAAAGTTAAATCCTATAAATATTTTCTTCTGTTTTTTATGATTAATTAATTCTCAATGATGCATGCTAGCTGACGCTTAAGATTAATATTCTCACATTGATATTAATTGGTTTTCATATCAGATAACCATGTTATATGGATTAGTAATTAAGTTCTTTGACAACTTGATAGATTTCTATCTTAACTGAGTAAGTTTCTGTATTTATTAGTTATAAAAAAAAACGTTTCTGAATTTATTAAAAACATTACTAATCAACTAAGAAAAGTTCATGAAATTTGTTTGTGGTTGCAATGGTATAATTTGGGAATTTTAGCTTGATCTCCTCAATATCATGTAATTAATTAGGTCTAACTAACTAAATTAATTTTGTACATTTAGGTCAATTAGAGTAGTATCCTTCCATATGACAATATTCCTAGGTAGAATCCACATATTAGTAGCTTGAAGTTCACATTAACGAACACGTTGCTACATCATTTGGCTTATGAGGAGCTTTCTGGGGTATCACACTTGGCTGAGGTGTCCTGATTGGGGCATTTGTCTTCATTACCTTCTTAGCATGGGCAGTTAATGTAGTTGGATGTCATTTGAGGTTTGGATGATTGATGTAGGATATGATGTGATTTCTGCTGCAAGAGGATTTATGTCCTTGAATTTGTGGTACGAAAATGGAATACTTGTCTATCTTGTGAGTTGTCAACTTCCTCATACTAGGATGTGGGAGAACATTTTAGCTTTTCGTTGTCCACATGTACGGAGGTATCAGGATATTGCCTGCTAAGGTTTTTGAGATTGCACTATGGTAGCAACTTCTTAACCTACCTTGTGGTTGGGGTATGAGGAGCCATCTCGTAGTTGGGCACGAGACTAGTTTTTGGAGTGATGACCTGGAGGTTCGTTGGAGTCACTTCGTGGAAGGACGCGAGGCTTACCTGGGTGACTCATATGATGTATCTTGTGGGATTGGCATGAGGTGAATTCTGAAGGAGAGTCTCAAGGTAGCTTTCTGACTCTCTTTTTCCAGATGGATGCGTGGTGGCTGAGTGGGAATTGTATCCATTATGCTGCCTCATGTTGGTGCTTTGGCATTACTGGGCATCAGGTTCCATGGTTGACCGTTGACCATTGGCTGTTGAGTTGTCACCATGCTAACTTGTTTAGCTTTACATTTGACTGAACTAATATTTTTTGGGGACTCTTGCAGAACAAAGCATGAAATACGGTGTTCCTTATATGATCTTCTTTGTAGCCAAGGTTTCAATGTTGGAATTGGGGTGTAAAAGCTGATATGCATATCATGTTCAGAAAGGGTAGCTCAAAAGCCCAAGAACTTAAACCCAGCATAGAACAGGACTACTGTGTAACTGAGTCATCGGTGAGTCAAAACGTCAAATAAAACTAGTGCAGTAGTGATTAGTGTGCATGAAGTGGAAAGAAATTTCTTAAGTTTTCAGGAATCCTAACATGACAATTTAGGAAGACAGTATTTCACTTTGAATATTGATGTCATTTTCAAATGAAAATTGAAGGCAAGTGAATATGGGAAAGTTGGTAGCTTTTGAACTGCTATAATTTTGAAAGGTTTTGCTTATTTACAGTTTTTTCTATCAAATTTAGCCTTATGTTTCCTCTCATTCCTTCAAGGAACTAAATAATATTTATTTATGATCCCAAATGTGGATAGTTTTTCCCAGTGACAAGTGGGACTAATCAAGTCCATGTAAGAGCTGTAATCTTTCACAAAAGTTAAACTAGGTTTAGCTATTTTACAGTTCCCAGTAATACTTGACACACCATGTTCTTTTCATGAGAGAGAAAAGCTTGCACATAGTGCACAGCATTACCAGCATTATGGGGTTAGACTTGTTGCCTGAACACTATCCCAACATATTGAGAGGTTTTTTTATAATTTATCTCAGATCTTTTTGTAAAATGCCAATTTGTTATACAGTGATAAGGACATATTTACATTTCTAGGCAAAGGAGGTATGCACTTTTTCTAGCCCTTAGAATACAACCAAGATTTAAGACTGAGAGCTGTTAGATTGGTGAATTTTCTTTCTTAATGTTACTGAATGAGGATTGACTGTTATATCTAGCATGCAGCTTCTGTTTTTACCCTGAACCGTGCTGATGGACTATCAAGACAATCTGGCATTATACCTTAATCTTTCAAGGAAAGAGCTTCAAGCTTTATGCAAAAAGAATAACCTTCCTGCAAATAGAAGTACCACTCAATTAGCAAAATCAGTAGCTTCGTATTTAAAGGTATAATTCCTCTCTGGTACAGAAGCAGTCTTATCGCTGTGGAAAGTTCTACTGTGTTTTCAGATCTAGCAATTTGATTATTTTGCAGAGGAAAGCTTCTTATCCATCTCCCCTTAATAAACGACCAAGCAATGCAATGGAGGCTTCTTCCTGTAAATCATATTCACCAGATACTAAAACGCAAGGAGAACCTGCTAGCGGTATGCATCTTCAGTCAACAAAGATCTTGGTTGTTGAATATGCATGCCAACAAATGTTATATTTTCTGACTCATTTTCTTGACGATATTGTAGGAGAGTTTGGAAGAACTATAAATTCTCCAGAGTGTGACGCTGATATACTTCCCTCTATTATTAAGGAAAAAGGAAGGGAAAAAGGAAGTGGTGACATGCCCAAATTCGACTTCGAAAGTAAGTTGGGCAATGCTGATTTCATGGGCCATGAAATTTTGGACAAGGTATGTTTTCCTTTGGTTAATCATTTCTCTCAGTACTGGCAGTAATTTGAGTTCGAGCAATTCAGCATCAACTTAAACATTCAAAATCAAAGTTCCTGATAATGAGCTTAGTTAGATTTTTTTCTTTTTTAATGAGTTTAGTTTGATTGTAGCCAATCAAATATACATTTTTTGTGTCCATTTTTAAGTTGATTAGAATTGAGTTACCAACCTTATATTTTGAATTAAGCATGTAGCATCCCACACGGGATAGCTATTACTAATTTAATATTTGTATGATTATGTGTGTATCGATATTAAAATCTCTTGCGCATACACTTTTCATGACATGTAAACAATTAAATGCCTAACATATATTGACAGATATATCCATATATCTGTGCGCGCGTGTGTGCACGTGTGTCAGTTATGCATCCAATCCCCTAGTTGCCTTTTGCTTGTTTTATTGTCAATTTCTGCTATTTAAGAAATGTATTATGTTTCAACAGCCATGTGATAGTGGTGCGAATACTTTCCAAGTATGCATATCCAATAACGTATCAGCAGAAGTTTTTGGCTGTTCGTCATCTGTTAGAAATACAGATGCACTTCATCCATCTGGGCAACCAAGACTTCTTGAAAGCTCGACAAAAGTTGGGTTTTTATCATCTTCTGATAGTCATACTAAATCAACTCCTTCATTTGAATTCTTTGTGATGTCTAATGAGGGAATTAATCTCTATATTGATTTGGACTCTAGCCCATCAAATTGGATCAAAAATTTGAAGGATGAAGTGCGCATTAATCAGAAGATGCAGCATCAGAGTTCAATGTTTTCTGCTAGCTATGCTCAAGGATTTTCAGATCCTTATGAAAATATGAAACCTTTGCCATTGAGTAGTCTCGGATTGAAGCTTCATAGTAACGATGAAGAGAGAAATACTGCGTGTACGAATTCATCTCTGAGTTCATTTGTCAGTCCAAGTTCCATCTCCTAGAAAAGGCATGCTGCACCAGGGCTAGTGTAGATGGTTCATTACTTCCCATCATTGAGTCCTTGCGAGCAAGATAATCTCCCAAAATAATATGAAAATTTTGGATATTTGCTATTGGTGAGTCACATTGGTGGGGATTTTGGAAGGTTCATGTTACAATGATATAACTGCAGGTTCATGTCGGCTTGCTGGGCAGTTATCAGTTAAAAATCAGGAGCTCATTGTTGCTAACATCATGAAAGTAATCTTGGAGATTCTATTCCCTTGAATCTAACCTCGAGTTTCGATGAAAACTTGGTAGTTTGTCTTCACAATCTTTTAACCTCTGCTTCATGGTTTGTTCTGTTCTTGATAAATCTTTGTAAAAAGTAACGAAATCTTGCAAGATTTCTGATGTAGGATACATGGCTTTCTGAGAGAAATCTATGTTATTGGGTTATTTAAGTGTATGTCCTTAGTAATGCTGATTTTTCTTTTTTCCTGTTCTCTCATGTTATGATTTGGTGAGATAATTGATGCGTCCAGCTTGAAATGTTTTCCTCTATTTTTTTAAGGAGGCTATCGATAAATTTACCTCTCTTTGTCTCGAGATTTTCTATTGTGTTCGTATTATGTAAAAGAGTTGTTTGCTCTACGACAAATTGTTACAAATTGGTTTCGATGTTTCTTTCTAAATTACTTGTAATTTTTTAGGTTTTCTGTTATATCAACTGTTGGAATATAAAATTGGGATAATTATCTACATGCCACATAATTTAGTTTTATTTATGCTTTACTCATCCATTCTTAGTTAATTACGCTATGCACACTCAAAACATTATAAAATCTTACATATACATATTTTAACTTATTTTTATTATAATGAGTAATCATAATTTTTTAATAACCCAATTATAGTTAGATTATAAAAAATTTGAGCTGTTCATCATATTATTTTAAAGATATTTAAATATATTTTGAGTGAAAATCCTAAAATTTTAATGTTTAGGTGACGACAAAGGAAAGAGACATCTGTGATGTGAATTGATTTTAGGACAAATCAGTGCTTTAGTGTAGTATTGAGAAAGAGAAAAATATGTATTATTAAGAGTAAAAATATAATTTTAATAATTTACTAACAGAATATTTTTTTTCAAATAGATTTTGATTAAATTTTAACTCAAATGTGTGTATTTAAGATTTTGTAATATTTTGAGTGTGCATAATGTAATTAATTAAGAATTGATGAGTAAGATATAAATAAAATTAAATTGTGTGGCATGTAGGTAATTATTCTTATAAAATTATAGTTAAATTGCATCCAGGTCTTGAGGTTTGAAGGTTGTTGCAAATTAGTCTTAATTTTGTAAAAAAAATTAATTTTGATTTTTGAGATTGTAACAGCTATCATTTGATCCCAATGTAGATAAAGCTATTAATTTTTTTTTTCATTTTACTATATATTATGCCAATAGATCATTGGTGGGTGTTAGCTTTTTTTAGTTTTTAGAATATTATTTTAAAATATTTATTTTTTTAATTTTAAATTTTTTATAGAATACAGTGTGAGAGAGAGGAATAATTAAAATTTAGATTTTTTAGTACTTTTAAATTTTAAATTTTCAGGGAGAGATTAGAAAAGAATGGTAGAATAATTTTTCAAAATATACAAACATTTAAATTGGTGAAAAAATCAAAATCTATATTATACATAAAAAAAGACTATAAAAAGGACAATCAGGATCAAATGATAATATTTTCATAATCTTTCAAAAATTAAAATTAATATTTTTTTAAAATTTAGGATCAATTTATATAATTTATTTTAAAATTATGTTTTGATCATAACTTTTAAGTTAGTTGGTTATTAGAAATTTAATTTTGTATCAAAGCATATGAATTCTAGTAGCTCTTATTTATGCAGAGCATAAAATTTAAAAATAATATGAATTTATGTTGGATTTTACTAATGCATATTATAATATAAAATTATTATTACGTAGTTTAAAATAAATTAGATTTATGGTGGGCTTTAATGTTACTTGCTCTCCAAAATATGATGAGCATGTGAATTTCTTGGCTACAATGATTCCTAAAAGAGCTCTAGATTTCACCTGCAAAAGTAAACAATCAAGATTAGATAAAACACGAAGGGCTGTTATCGATTCGATTTTGAGCCGAGCTAATACCGACATTGTTGGCTGCAACGAGTGCCACCTCTCCTCTTCTACTCTTGTTGAGGCTTCTCTCTCAGCTCCAACGCCATTGGATTCGTGAACAAAATCCTCCTCCTACTGTCCCAAAAAATAATTGGTTGTATCGTTACATCTACTCCGAGCTAAGTTCAACCTTACCCTTCCATTACCCCGACTTCCACTTAGGAGTTCCTTTGGATTTGGCCATAGGGGTGAGAGCAATCTGAGTTCGAGCCAACATAATTACGACATATCCTAAAACTTGTTCGCAACGAGGGGCCTTTTTTGTGGCTCTTGAGGTAGATTGTAGTTTACCTAAAGGATCCCGCTCTTCTCCATGAAAAAGTATTGGGTTCGATCGTTTGACGTGATCAGGCATTCGTGGGTCAATTACAGTGGGCCGTATGTACTGCGGTGGCCCCGCACTTGACGGCGAGCGACGGAGCAGAATACTTGGACGACTGTTCAGTCACGCTAACAGCGTGACCCGATTGTGCGGGACTGGCCAGGCCGGTGGCCTAACCGAACTGTTCAGTCATGCTACCTTGGTTTGACCAGACAATATAGGATGACTAGACTGTCCAGTCTAGTTACGTTGTTGGCTCAATTGGATGGTCCAATCGTTCCACTCTGTTGCTCGCTGTCAAATGTGGAGCCACCACAGCACATGCGGTGCCTTGCAATTGGCCCATGAATGCCTAGCGTAGTTAGGTGCCCAAACTCAATAATTTCTCCTCCACATCTTGAGGTGCAAACTTATGGCATTTTGGTTGATAAAAACAAAAAAATTAGGAGCGTGGGGTTTACTTCGAAACTTGAAATTCACTCAAAATTAAGTCACATTATTTAAGCAAATTTAAAATTAAGCCAATTTTTATGATTTAAAATTAAATTGATTTAACTTATAATTAATTTGGTATATGCATTTCTATACAAATTTTGAATTTTTTAAAATATATTTAAAAATTTGTGCATACACAAACATTTTCATATATATCATACAAAAAATTTAAATATTATATTCATGTTAAAATATAAAAAATATAGTATATAGATAATATTCAAAATCTTTTTAACTCATAGGTATTTATCCTAAAATAACTAAATATAACTACATATAATTTTTAAAATATATTTGATATGTATAATTTTAATTAAAATTACAACTTTAAAATAGACTCAATTTAATTTGAAATAAAAAACAATAAAAATGGCATTGAATCAAACTCAAAATCAACTACTTCTAATCCAAATTGAAATTGACTAAACCCACACTTCCCCTTAAGCATATATACTCACCAAAAAGTTTTTCAATTTTAATATTCTCAGAAAATTTTTAATTTTAATAAAATTAAATTTATTTTTGGATAATTTTTTTTTTACTAAGTGATGCATCTGTCTTAGGTAAATTAAAATTTATGTATAATATAATAATTTAATTAAAATTAAATTTATTATTAATTTTAATTTAGCTAAACAAACTCAGATATGAAAAATGACTTTGGCCGTCGAATGGCTTCTTAAATTAGTGTTAGTTTGCTCTAACTCAAATCAATTCTACCCAAAATATGAATCTGAATCAACTAAGGATGGTTTCACAATTTTTGGAATCGGAATCGAACCGAATTTCTTTGAACCCAAACTGGAACTGTGTCAAAAAAGTCAGTTCGGGTCAAACTCAAGCTGTTGCTTGACGACAAATTATAAGAGTGGTTCTAGAATGCACAAAAGAATTTAAACACTCTGCAATTTCAACTATGATCATTATTATGATATGAATTAACATAATTTAAATTAAATATTTATAATTTATTTTTATTTTAAAAAAGTTTTTGTTGTTAATAATAGAATTATAATAATATCAATAATTTGTGGAAAAATGTTTTTATTTAAAAAATGTTTTTTAATTTAACTAAAATATGAAAATATGATATAGGTTATACAAATAAAAAAAGATAGTATCATGGAATAAATAAATAAAATAAAATTTAATTTTTCTACATTATTAAGACTTAAGGTATTAAAAAATAAAAATAAAATTGTTGCCAACTATGCATACAAAATATTAAAATAAAATATTTAATATATCTACTATAAAATTGATAAATTTAATAATTATTAATTATTAAATTAATTATTTGGGTTAGTTTCGATTTCCTAATGCTAAAACTTAGAAGCAAAACAAATCATTTAATTTTGAAATATTTAAAGCCAAAATTGAGTTAACTTGAATTAGAATCAAAATCATAGTGGTAAGTTCAGTTATTATTTGCTTTTCGATTCTTTTGATATTTTTGTACAGGTAGATCACACGTCAACACACCTGACTAAAAAAAAATTCAATTTTCTATGTCGAGTTGAGCTTGAATCTCATCGATTTCATACGGTACACGTTGAATTTTTTTTCTTTTAAATAGAAACAATGCATGTTGAGTTGAATTATGTAACTTATATATGCATAATATTGTTTATATAATCTACATTAAAGATTTTTTATATAATCCTAACCGTCGGATGAATATCGTACGGATAGAAGCTAACAGAGGTGAGTTTTTTTGGGAATAATCCCACTGTGCGAAATATTTTGCATTTTCTGTTCTTTATATATTAGGCTGTGAAGCAAACTGTTGTCTCTTCGGAGACATCCGATAAAATTGGAACGATACAGAGAAGATTAGCATGGCCCCTGCGCAAGGATGACACGCACAAATCGAGAAATGGTCCAAATTTTTTTGCCATTTTTCCGATCTGTGGAATTTGGAGATTAACTGTAAAGTTCAAACATAGTCGGCGATCTCAATTCATTTTTGAGTTCCTTCGATTTTTCTTTCAGAATGCGTGGGGACTTCAGATCGCGGTGAGTTAACCCTAATATCATATCATTTTCTTCTGCCATATTTTTCCGTTCCACAGTTGCTAGGGTTTTTTCTTTGATTCAGTTGTGTTTTTCACACGAATTAGGATGGGGCGATGAGCGCTTTTCGTTTCTCTGTGTTTAGCAACGAGGTTGGTTTCCTTTTTTTTTTCCTATACTGTAGTGGAAAAGTTTGAACTTTTAGCGATTTCTGATGACTGAATCTGTAATCAGGCAATGTTAGCTGTGTGATGGAAATACGATCGGAAAATGAAGATCTGAAACTATAAATAATGTAAAGCGTTACACAAAGACTTCGGAAGCTTTTTTCATTAAGAAGTTCTTAGGTTCGAACGGGTATAAATTTTTCCTAAATCCTTTGTCGAAGATTGCACTTCTGTTTTTAGTTGTTTGAATGTTATATGTTGAGCTATCAGCCTTTCATGACATTGAATCCTCACGGGGTCATGAATAGAAGTTTTATTTATTCTAAAATGCCAGGAATTTGAATCTTAAACGTAAAGCAAACCATTCAGATAGCATTATTGCAGCATGCTTTCTGTTTTTAGTAA
Source organism: Apostasia shenzhenica (assembly GCA_002786265.1). Lineage (NCBI taxonomy): Eukaryota > Viridiplantae > Streptophyta > Magnoliopsida > Asparagales > Orchidaceae > Apostasia > Apostasia shenzhenica. The sequence goes on from KZ451978.1 coordinate 2,120,426, forward strand.
TATTTGACTCCTTATATAACACGATTCCATAAAAAATTTTCCTTCAGCAGTTCGTAAGTCTTTTTCTAAGAAAACAAACATTTTTATTTGATTCACAGCTTTGCAGATTTACTATGCTTATAATCACATCTGGCTAAGGCATTAAAATAAAATACTTTCTGGCATAAATCCATTTTTAATTGGATATATTTTAAGCTTGGAGCCTTGGTAAGCATACATCTTGCTTATGCAAAATCAGTAGCTAATCTTTTTTCTTTTTTGTTTCATTCATCTTTTTAGGAGTATCAATTAGGTTCATGGATTAACTTAGAACTATCTGGTTTTGGAGTTTTCTACTTTGCTAGATAAGAATTCAATACTAGTACTATGTTTACTATTGCAGCATAAAAAGATGATCCAAATATTTAATTCTATCTTCATTTATGTGTCCTAGTGCTCTCATTTTTGTCAGCATATTGAGAGTTGGTATAATTCAAAAGTTAGAATTCATATCAAACCAGTTTCTGTTTTAAGTTTCATTTATTTTTTGTTTTCTAAAGTCCTCCTTTTCCATCCTGCCATCAGCATGCTTCTATGATATTTCCATTAGTTGTATGGGCTCAACTTGTAAATGACCCCATTTTTTAGGGATTATTTGAAAACTTCAGTGAAGTGAGAATAATACTCAATATTTTCTGTTCTTCTCTGTTTGTGTCTCTTCTTCTTTTCCTCACTTTCTTCTTCTTCCCGTCCAACATCACCTGTCCTATTTCACTTTATGAAGAATAGGTTCTCACTGTTTCGGCTCTCCCTCTCTCTTTGGATCTCTCTCCACCTCTCTTGTGTTTGACTCTCTCCAACTCCTCTCCGTGGCCCTCCCCTCTATTCCCCTCTCCAGGCCTCCCTACTCGATCTCGTTCTCTTGCTCTCATCTCCCTCTCCTTGCTGTTGTTCTAGATGTTTCATCTAGAGCTTCTTTGTCTACTTAATCAGTGCACTATATAACTGCTGCATGACCAGTATGACCATTTTGGGTGTCATAGAATCTGCAAGTTGGGGAGGGGCATCTGATGATGCACCTTGGACACAGATATAATCAATATTTCATCTAGCTTTTTGCAAAACAACAGCTTTCTATGACGTGCTTCAAATGCAACTTTGTGATCAGGCCTTCCAACATGAAGTCTGATAATTTTAGCCACTGGAATCTTGAGAACTCTACGAAGAAACTCTGAGAAAAATATAGACATGTTACTTACTAGAACTTTTTGAACATGTGATAATAGACAGTAGAGAAGGACTTCCAAAAGTAAGGTTGCTTAATGGATTGGTTCTAACCTGTAACAGTCTGATTAGAACCAATCCAAACTTTAATCAGTTTGATCGGATTGGTTCTGATTGGTTCTAGATCTCTATCAGAGCAGACCCCAGTCTATAATTGGTCTGTCTATTTGAAGAGTTTTGAATCTGAAATATATAAATTCATTAGACATTCTTTTTGAGTGTCTTAAATTCTTTTTAAAGCATCATCTTTTTAGATAAAAATAATTTTGAAATTAGAAAACAAAAAATAAAGAAATCAGTTTCGGGTTGGATTCGTCTAAAGCTAGTAATAACGGGTAGCTTGAAGTTTTCCGAATCTGTATCGGTTCAAGCTATTGGTAGCAGGTTCCAGTCTAAAACTACTTCTCAACTAAATTGGAAAGATTCCTAGTTGGTTGGAATCTAGTCTGATGGAATTGTTCTGTTCTAGTCAGGTCAGCAACCTGTCCTAAAAGTAGCCCAAAAGCTACTTTTGATTTTAATCATCCACTGTGTTAAATTTATTATCCAATGCAGTCTCTTAGATTATCCAATGTACTAAAGCTATTATCTACGGCATAATCCAGTGGATTTAAGTCAATGGATTTAATCCAATGGATTAATTACTTTGAGTACCTGTTTAATTATCCAATGAATTGTTCTCTTAATTAAGCATCTTTGTTTTTCCATTTATCCATTGGGAAAAAAAACCCTAAAGTGGGAGAGTGAAAAAGAATGATCAAGTTTAAGGTTGATGGCTTCAAAGATAGAAGAATAGGGATATTTATAGGCCTGTTAATGGGTAGGATTCGGATCGGGTTAGCTCCAACCCGGATCCAACCCAGAAGACATCCGGACCGGATTAAAAATCGGATCGGATCGGCGTCGATTCAAATCCGATCTATGACCGGTTACGGATCGCGTTTTCGGATCGCTTTCATTTGGAATTTATATGTATAGTAATAATAATATTAATTAATTCATATGTTATCAAATAATTAACTTTAAATATAAATTAAAAATATGAAAAGTAAAATAAGTAAATAATATGCATTTTACATCATTTATTTTTATTAAGAAGATTTATTTAAAACAGTCATATATTATTTTAAATCAACACAAAAATTATATATATATATATATATATAATAATAATAAAAGTAACGACACATGTAAAAATATTATAAAAAAATAAAAATACTTAATTTTTAAAATAATATTATAAAAATTTATAAAATCAGAATTTTAATAAAATCAGACAAAAGTAATTTAAATATAATATAAATTAATAATATATAGTTATCTAATAAAATTTTATATCACTAAATTTAAATAAAAATTTAACATTAAATTTTATATTTCATTTTTATATTTATTATTATAAATAATTAATAAAAATATATAATATTATTTAAAGAAAATCAGATTGGGTTTTTACGGGATCAAATCAGTGTCGACCCGGATTCGACCTGCTCGATATATAAACGGACCAGGTCGAATTTCGGATTAATAGTTTGGTTCAAAAATTATTTCGTTTAATAGGATAATTGGATCGTGTCATGATCCTACCCGTTGACAGGCCTAGATATTTATATCATTATATATTCATATATCCTATTTGTTATTTTCAAAATTAACTTATAGTGATAAGTGTCTTTCATTGTTTGAGTGCTTATTGTATTCGATTGGTGAGTTAGAGAAACATAATTGAGGCCTCAAAACGGACTAAAATTTGGGATATTAGTAGATATCTAACCTTAGGGGCTGAGAGCAAACAACCCAATAATCGTATGTCATTTTAATTCAACAGTACCATTTTCATGCATAATTTCTCCTTTTTTAACTGTTGATGGAAGAATCCGAGTGGTGATAGGAGACAATTCTGATTTCTCAGGTGAGACATCCATTCGTGATGTGATAAACATGAATGGAAACATAAAAAGAGGAGGAGGAAGAAGAAGAACAAAGAAAAACATAAAATTTACATAAAAAAGCATACTAGGGAAAAACTATGATGCAGGGAAGAAGGCTTCACTAATTATCGAAAGTTACTAAGTCAAAAAAAAGAGATTTTTACATGTATGACACAAAAAACTTCAATATTTACTTATTAGACACCCTAAAGTTAAATATTATATGACACACACTTATTTATTTTAATTTTACAACCAACACACCCTAATTAAAAAATTCTTATATTTTATTTAAGTAAACCATACTTAAGTTATGTTTTAACTTAAATAAGGTTCATAGGAATAAAATCTAACCCCTTTTCTATCTTAAATTAAATCTAATCGTTAAGATGAGCATCTAACGATTAAATTTAAAATATTCTACATAAATAATAGATTTAAATAGTTTTTAACATGTAAGATTTAAGTTAAGGTGCACCGAGAATTAGATTTTATTCCTATGAACTTTATTTAAGTTAAAACATAACTTAAGTATGGTTTACTTAAATAAAATGTAAGGATTTTTTAACTAGGGTGTGTTGGTTGTAAAATTAAAATAAATAAGTGTGTGTCCTGTAATATTTAATTTTAGGGTGTTTAATAAGTAAATATTGAAGTTTTTTGTGTCATACGGGTAAAAACCAAAAAAAAAAACCAAACGTTCTTGGGAGGGACTATAAATAATTTTGTTTACATTTAGGTATTATTACAGTAGATGATAAATAGTGTGGAGCTTCTCCTTCTAAGCGTGCCGTCCTTAAAGGCATACCATCCTAATAGCTTGCTTAGAGCTCTAGATTGGCTTCCTTATTATATCTGGAGAATGACCAGTCAACTGGAAGATGTGTGATAGTTCTACTAACTTTCAAATCATCTATAACTACCTGAGAAATAGTTGGTAGCAGGCAAAGTGTTGTCATGTGTGTTCTTGGAGGAAGTGGTGATCAGATACTGTTCTAATTGTGCGAAATGTGCGTTAGAGAAATGTTGAGGTAACTAGATGACTGTCAGTCAAGGTGGTTAGTAGGGGGGCTAATTTTAGATATGTAGTTGAGGTAATTTAAATTTTAATGACCATCTGTTTATGTATCTAACATTGAGGAGTGTCACAGTGAACTGTTAGATGCCCTGGGCTCTCCAAGGTGTCTTCGGACAAAGCGTATGTCGGGACACCTTCGAACGAAGTGGACATTATAACTTTAGATTTTCCTAAACATCTTCAAGCAGAGTCGATAAATTCAGATGCTTCTTGTTTGAATAGATGTCTGGGCATATTCAATCGGGGATGTCTCTGTTTAGAGTAGATATAATTTTGGGCTGATTCACTTACATTTTCAAAGTTTCATGGATGATCAAGCTGAGGATATATCAAAGCATGGAGGATCTAATTTGTTTCTCAGCTTCACTCAAGATAGCTTGGTCGGGATCAAAGAAGAGCGTAAACTTTGAAAACTTATCATTGCATAACTGACCATCACCTGCCTGTCATGTAAACAACTGATGTAATGTCCTGTGAATCATATATAGAGGTGTCTTTTAGGGAAAATTCGTGAGGTTAATAATGGGAACAACACGGTTAAGCATGTTTGACCGAGAGTAGTCCTTGGATGGGTGAAGTGACTTCTACAACCTTGTAGGATGAATAGGAGATTTTGCTCGTTTGAAAAAAAAATATTTTGTATCTAAATTCTAAGTACTTCGAAAAGGTCTTTTCTTTCCAGCTTTATTAAAAAATTTCGATTCATGCTAAATTTTATCTTATATATGATGAATGCTTATATTGTATTGAGTAGTTGAGATCTTAACACGAGTAAAGTATGTAAATAACTGATTCATAGTAAAATTTAATTTGGTGTTTATAGAACTAGTGTCCTTCACAAAAACGCTGTGATGTTTAGACCGAAACACATGCAAGTACAAAAATTGGAACAAAACATAATTCCTCTTAAAAAATTATTTTGTAAATTCTCAAATTGTCAAAAAATTATTTTTTTGGACTTTAAAATAGTCTTAAGCTTAAGGCCCTGTTTGGCACGAGGAACAAATCAGGAACAATGATAATAATTTAAAAAATAACAATAATAATAATAAATAAATTTTTTAATCATTTTACATAAATTTTAATATGAAAAAAACTTATTTTACTTCACATATTTAATAATTTTTTAATAAAAATATATAATTTATTTTACATTCTAGATTAAAATATTTAAATCTCATATTTTGGTCTAGGATGTAAAATAAAATTAATTTTTTTATTAAAAAATACTGAGTATGTGAAGTAAAATAATATTTTTTATATTAAAATTTATGTAGAATAATTAAAAAAATATTTATTATTATTATTGTTATTTTTTAAATTAATATTATTTTTCGTCTTGATTTAGTCCTCGCGTCAAACAGGCCTAAGTGTGTATATTTTCACATCTGATTTATAAAAAGGTGAATTCACAGCACTTGCAAATTATCCCCAATATTTTAAAAAATTTTGAGTTCATGAGTTGTAAAATCAATATTATTTGGTAGGAATTAAAATACAATTATTAAAAAAATTTATTATTACATTATAAAATTATTTTTTAATATTAATTTTAATTTTAATTATAATATTTATATTTTATAATTTTAAATTTTTAAATTAAATAAAATGAGAGACAAGAAAAATTAAATTTTTAAGGAACGGTAAAAGTAAAAAATATAATGATTTTTAAAATATAAATTAATTAAATTTTATATTTTTTTATCAATAAAATTCAAAGAAATAAATGAGATTTTAAAAGATGAATTGAAATTACAATATTTTTATAATTTTAAAAATTATAATTAAAAAAATTAAATTAATTTGCAATACTCTTTCACATGCAATTTTTTATCATTTATTAAATTTATATAGTTATGTTTTGTTTCATTTATTATATCAGACTATTGGTTAAAACTTAGCATTTAAACTAAAAATTAAGTTTTTTTTTATGCTAGAAAATTTAGTTTAACCTCTCTCTCTCTCTCTCTCTCTATATATATATATATATATTATAGAGGTGAGTTTTTCTCAATTGATAGGGAAGTAAATGCTTTCTCAATATGAGTTACAAGTTTGTTATGCCTTTCAAACATACTCGTATATTAAATTGTATATTAGTGGTCACCATCCAAAATCAGATTCATATGATACCAATAGTGACCCAAAATATTTTCACTGTTCTATATATATGATGGTTAGAATTCTGCAATTTCTCATTGTCTATCTACTATGGGTGTTAATATGGATCGAAGATCGAAAATTGATTAAAAATTGAATCGATTTTAGATCGAATCGAAATCGAGTCGATCTAAATGAGCCGACTAACAAGCCAAAAGTTCGGCTTGGTAATAATTTTGAGCCAGGACAAGCTCGGCTCAATCTAACTCGAAATTAGCTCGAATTAAAATACATTTTATATAATAATATATATATATATATATATATATTATAAACCGAGCCGATCTTGAGCCGGATAGAGTGAAGCTTACCCAGCTCTTGGAAAAATGTTATAAAGCCCAAATAACTGATAAAAAAAAATTAATCATAATTTAAACCTTTAATTCGTTTTAATTCACTGAATTAGTCAATGAATTAAGTACTAATTTAATGAATAATATAGTGAATTAAAATTTTAAATAATAATCGATCAATTTATTAATTAGATATTAAGATATATAACAAATTTCTTTAAAAAAAAACTACAATGCTTTGCAGCTAATATTTACAATGATGGAAGAAGACAGTCTTTTACAAAACTGCAATTGCACTCAGTCCATGATTAATAAGGAGCAGAGAATTATCAACAATAACAACAACCAAGCCTTAATCCCACTAGGTGGGGTCGGCTACATGAATCCTTTGTTTCCATTGCGCTCTATCAGTTACCAAATTCTTATCTAAGTTTAAGTAACTAAGATCACTCCTTATAGTTTCTTGTCATGTCTTCTTTGATCTCCCTCTTCCTCTTTGTACATGGGCAAAATGCAGTAACTCAATTTTTCTAACTGGAGCTTCAATTGGCCCTCAATTGGTGCAACATCAACTTTCTTTCGGATATACTCATTTCTCATTCTATCCTTTCGTGTATATCCACACATCCACCTTAACATTCTCATTTCTACAACATTTATTTTATGTGTATGTTTATATCCACACAAGGAGCAGAGAATTTATCCTGGGGAAAAAAATCATTTTGGTTTCTACATTTTGACCATTATTGGCTATTGCAGTTTGATCTGTTGTTAAAAAACTGCAAAAAACTTCTACAATCAAAAAAAAAAAAATTGTAAAAAACTTCCTATATACAAAATCCTATTTAAAGAATTCCTATATTTTGATGTTATTTGAGCATTTGGATCCCTTCCTGTTCCAACACTGAAATTTTCTGTTAAAGAGGAGGTATTTCAACTTCTTTTTGCACCAAAATAAAAATTGTGTGATCAAATTGCCATTCCTAATCACATAAAACTTAATGAAATTTAAGCACAAGCTGCTCAAATCTAGGGATTACATATTTGGACTCATTCTCCAACACACTGTAGAACCCAAACATTCATATAAACACAACAAGACAACCATTTTATGGAGTTGCTTTATTGCATTTATGTGGGTTTGATGAGATTTCAAGAATATATATTGCCCCTAAAATCCTCTCTCTCTCTTTTTCTTAACCAATCAGGGTTGTTTTGTTCTCTAATGAAAGTTTCAGTATAGAAGGGACCAAATGTTCGAAAACATCAAATGCAAATGTTTTTGCAGTAACCCATTTTCTAGTTTACCCAAATGTTTCATATCAAAATGTCATTCACCATTCAAGTTTTATTTTGATGTCAGCAAGAAAAATGTATGAAGATTGACACAAGTTTTTGATATGGCAATGAATCTGTGGAGGAAGAGAAAAATGGCAATTGTTGAGCAGGCGAACAACTGCCACGAGAGGAAATAAAAAAATCCTCATGATAACAGAATGTTGATTCAAGGAAAAATTGAATAAAAGAGGCATGCTATCAAGTTACAAACAAGTTGGACAATTGCATATATGATAACTGAATTAAAACCTAATGTACATACTAGAAATTCAAAATTTTGGTACTGCATTTATATGTAAAACACTGCAAAATTCTTCACAGAATTAAATAAATCAAACAATTTTGTTACCCATATCAATCAAAATTTAACCCAAATTCTGACCAGATTACTTCCATACATTTCACTCATTTCGCATAATGTATTATGACACAGGAAATATCTTTATTTACATATCAGACACACAAATGTTAACATGCATGCTGAAACTCATGTCTGAGTACAAAAATTTGTATATTCTGAATTGCAATTAGTTGAAAGTAACAATAACATCCAATAAGATTTGTTTACATTTTTTTCAACTTCACATTATGTATGAAAATGTGGAAGTCGAGTACCTAAATAAGACATGTTCATGTCATGTATGTAATTCTCCCAAAGACTTCTAAACAAACATGTTGTCAAGTTACTTGTTATAAAACAAAAGCCGAATCCATGATTTTGTTTCTTTACATGTCCAAATACAAAATACATGCATGGGCTTCTTGAATTAGTTAAGCAACCAAAACCTATATATGACCACAATAATGGAGCCAAGGGCTTAAAATTTCATTCAGCATAGAGATCATTAGCTTACAGAGTAATTCTGAAGGACAATAATGACAAAAATTAATGTTAACAAGGCAGATTTCAATTAGTATGTTACAAAACAAAATCTTTCCTGCATGTTCTTTGGTTTCTCATGTGCATTATCCTGCCCCCAAAGAGTATAGATCTCAACTCATATGGACTCACTTCTGGTGTGTAATGAAATCAAACAATAAAGATTTATAGAATACATTGCTTTTCGGTGAAGTTGCCTAGTGATTCAATAGTCAGTTTCAAGCAGAAAAGTTCCAGCCAATCACTTAAAATGAGCAAAGCTAACGTGGTTAAGCTCCGGAAATTTGTTGTAAACTAATGGATAATTACTTATACAATGTGACATAACACAAACTACTTAAACTAAGAATACACATCCATGATTAGATTTGTGCATAGAAGAAAACACACGAGCATCTCAAGATAAATACCTTTAAATCACTCCTCATCAGATCCTGCTTTCTGCTTCTTCCACTTGTAAGCAGCTTCAAGTATCTTAAGATTCGGTGCCATTGCCACTTCATCAGGAAATATGTAATCTGTGTATTCCTCATATCTGCAAAATTGAACACCGTCAGATTCAAACTCTAAGATTGACTAGCAAAACCAATTGAATATGCAAAATTAGAAAGAAAAAATTTATGCATACCCGGCAGGAGTTCCATCATCAGATGAAATGGCTCTCTTTCTCTTTACTTTTCTAGGTAATTTCTTCTGTACTAAAGCTACATCCCCAAGGCTTCCAAAGTTGCTCTCCATATTCAACCATTCTTCTAGAAGCATCGCTCTTTCCTCTTTCATTTCAGGAGCAGAAGTGCGGAAGTAGTCAAATGCCCTTTCAAAAACACCTGGAAAGAAATGTCTAAGTCTGCAGCATTCATTTCAAATTTAAAACAAACGGCACAAATAAATTACCTCTGCATAATTGAATACGCTCCATCTGCTGCTCTTGATGATAGAGATCACTATTTAGTTGTGTCTCATTATTTCTTTCTGACCCCTCCAGACCAACAGATGCCTCAAATCGGGCAAAACTGATCCACACCTTCAAGTGTTTTGTTCGATCAAGAAGCCTTTCATAAAGTTGTCTTGTCTTCTCGACCTCAGACTCTGATATTTCAAAGTCTATGTACGCCTGAAATTCACGAAAGTTAGCAAGCAATGTTGCTGATACGCAATACAGTTTCTTCTTGAAGCATAAAATATTTGCATGCACGAAGCATGAAAATTTTAAACCCAGTCACATCAGAATAAAGCAATTTTAGGAAGCTTACTAATACTCTACGGGAATTGTACAGCGTGTGCCAAATTACAGAAATGAAGAAATGACACCATTAAGAACTTAGAATAGCCTTTACTATTCAAATGGTTTTTGAAAATAATGCAAGTACATTTTGAACTAGACAAAGTGAAACAACTCACATGAAATAAACCTAACCAACGTGGTTGCTACTTCATGCTATATAGAGGTGCTTACTCAAAAATTTCATATCAATTTGTTCGATGATCTTTCCACTCATTTGATTTAAGAACTTAAATAACAAATTAAGTAATACCTAGGCAGAATAAAGGTGGCTTGATTTGCTTAACCAGAAAATGGAAGTTATACCATTCAAAAAATAAAAAATAAAATAACATTAAAAAAAAGTGGAAGTTATAGACAAGGACTTCACAATCACAGTAAAAGTTGGGTGACTTAAACATGTCTCTCAAGCGTGAGCTATATGATAAAATAATGACATCAAGACAGGAAATTTAGTTAAAAGACCACTTAAATAAGTTTATTTTATGGATGCGATGTTAAGTACAAACAATTAGAGTCTCAAACATAGAGTACATTAAGATGGATGTGTGGTAAGACTACATCTACAATTAAAACAACAAAATCATAACCCCAACTACTTGAGGTCAGCTACATGAATTTCTCTTCTACATTCAACTCTATATAAAGGAATGTTCTTTGTGAGCACAAGTTCCTTTTATGGCTATATCCCAAGTCACTTATGGTTTACTCGTTCTTCTCTTTTACATTATGACTTAGATACTCACATATTTACTTACAAGGGCCACTAATGATTGGCAATGAGCATGACCAAATAACCGCAAGCATCCTTCCTTTAACTATCCATGATACGTGCTGGACTCACTCTCTTTAGAACAATCATTTTAAATGTGGCCCACTCTAATTTGATTATTCATTATCTCAACACCTACATCTCAGCCATTGATCTTACAGAGTGTGGTGAGAATACACTTAATAAAATAAAAATATTACACTAGGAAGAGTGCATTAGTAACATTGTTTACAAATAAGATTATAGAGAACATACTAGGTTGTATGGGCATATAAAATAGAAAGTGGAAGATGCACTATTAAGTGTGAAAGAAACAAGAAGAAGAAAACGAATGCCAAAAGTAACTTAGTTAAAGGTTACTAAAAAAAGATTCGAATAAGTTACAATAGAAACCACAAGTTAGAGGTTATTAAAAAAAAATTAGAACATGCTACAATATAAACCACAAGTTGCATCTATAGAAATAAACGGTGAAAAAAGATTTGTAAATCCTCCCCAAACATTTGACATAAGACTATTAATGATGCCGATTGATTACTTTAGTAACAAAGAAATGCCAAAAGATAGAATGTTTGAATTCATCATTCCACCAACATAATTGATACTGAGTAGTGACATTCTCCACCATTTAGACAAAAAGAAAAAACAACTCCTCAAAATAAAGATAGGAGTCCCTTAAAATGACACTAAGAAATATAAAGCCCATGTAATAGACTAAACGTATATAGATGATTTTTTAAATTTAAGCATTTTTAATTAACTAATTAATAATATAAACATAATTAAGAAAACATTAACAAAGGGAGCATGTTTCTGATAGCATTAACTAACGCCGTTCGATTAAGAAGTTGCCCGACGGACGGGCGACTTCCGACTTCTACTTAACAGAAGTCGTCGTCTCTGGGCGACTCTTTTCTCAAAAAAATATTCTGTATTATTTTTAATATATTAATCAAATCATGCTTATATTTGAATATTTAAATTGCAGAGGTGCAATATAATATTTGATATTCGCATATTATTTATAAAATTTAAAAAGATTATATTGCTATTACATAAATCATTCTCACTTAAAAAAGATTATAAAATAAAAGAGTGAAAAAGTTTGATAAGTATTTATATATAAATATTATAATAAAATTTAATATTAGTTTTTAAGAGAGTGGTTTATATTATGATGTAAAACTTGAAAACCTTTTCCATTTTTTTAAAATAAATTTGAAAAGCAGTTGTCCATCCAATTTTTCTCATAAAACACCGTATTTTCAGGCCCATGACCTATTCTCTTGCTCATTCTCAAACGAACTGCATCTCTCTCGACTTTTTTTTTAATAATACATTAATATTATTTTTGTAATAATATGAGATTATTCTAAAATAAGTTTACACAATATAACTTTTATTGTAATTAACTTCAACTAATTAATAATTTTTTGTAATTAAAGTTATATAATGTAAATTTATTTTAGAATAATCTCATATTGCCATCACATAAACCATTCTCTCTTAAAACAAATTATAAAATGAAAAAGTAGAGAAGTTTGATAAGCATTTATATATAAATATTAGAATAAGATTTAATATTAGTTTTAATAATATAAATTATTTTCTTAAAAGCTAATATTAAATATTATTATAATATTTATATATAAATACTTATCAAACTTCTCTACTTTTTCATTTTATAATCTTTTTAAATTTTAAAAATAATATGTGAATATTAAATATCATATTGCACTCTGCAATTTAAATATTTAAATATAAGCATGATTTGATTAATGTATTAAAAATAGTAAAGAATATATTTAATATTTTTTTTAAGAAAAAAAGTCGCCCAGAGACGGCGACTTCTGTTAACGACTTCTATTTAATAGAAAATAGAAGTCGTCGGTCCGCCGGCGACTTTTTAATCTAACGGTGTTAGTTAACACAGTCAAAAACATGCTCGCTTTATTATTTTTTTCTTAATTATGCTTATATTATTAATTAGTTAATTAAAAATGCGCCTGTTTATTTGCAAGGTTAAATTTAATAAGATGAAAATTAAACTTGAATAGAGATATTTTTTAATAAAAAATTGTGAATGATGTGAAATAAAATTAGTTATTATGTTGGGATATGTAAGGGATGTGATATAAAGTTAGTTATTATGTTGGAATATGTGAGGGATGTGATATAAGTTAGTTATTATTTAATAATATATGTAGGATGTGAAATAAAATTAATTTTTAATATTAAATTTTATGTGTGATGTGATATGCCTGGTTAAAATTAAATCAAGTTAATTTTCAACGACCAAACAAACGGGGCTTTAGATTTAAAAAATCATCACGTATGTAATGTAATTGTTTAATGTAAAATTAGGATACTAGGTAAGTATTAAATAAAAAAGGCTGCAATTGAAATTGCTTAGAAAATCTCTGGTGAGAATTCAAATTCAACATCTACATAATTGACTGTTGTTAGCAAAAATAGTTGAAAATTAGAAACCTTTCTTATAGTATCGATTTCACTCGTGAACTTCAATGTTTAGTGTTGATGCTCAAATGACTTCTTTTAAATTCGCAAAAAGCAAAAAAATGGTTGATTCCAAAATCAGTTCTTGTTTACAACTGTTACTGTAATGTCAAGCAATACATGCAAATTTTCAAATTAAATACAATTAATTTATTAGCTAGTTAAATAATAAGCAGAAAGTACTAATATTTGGTAGATGATAATACAAAAGTACCTTCCACAATAACTCGGGCATATCAAGCGCAAGTTGTGCAATAGCAAGCTCAAAAACACCCCTTGCTCGTTCTGTTTCACTTAGAGATCTTTCTAATTCTGCATATTTGCTCCAAGCATAACAATTTGCGGGAGCCCACTCGAGATACTTCTCGTAGAGAGTTCTGCAACGATCTATATTGCCTAGCTGTAGCTCTATTTCTATATATTTCTTAAAAATCTGCCATAACAAAATCCAAACAATATATTAGAAAAGGACCACATTTTCTCATAAATTTACACCAAGTATTTACCTTATCTTTGGGAGCCATTCCAATAGCATTGCCTAAGATCTGTCGTGCTGCCTTAATATTTCTCTGTCTAATCTCAAATTGAGCGGCCATTAGCCAGATTTTAGCAAATGAAAACTTCTTGTGTGGAATCAATTTAAGGCACTCCCTATATCAAAATGTAGAAAATAATTAAGAGATTCAAACAAAAAATCCTACTAATAACTAACAATTACAACAACAACAACAACAACAACAACCAAGCTTGTATTCATACATTCTAAAAGAAAATAAAGAAGGCCACTATACTAATCTATTCTAACAATTAACTGTCAGAAATTAAAAGAAAATAAAGGCCAGGTGTATTCATAAATAACTTTAAGAGGCCTGTTTATTCATTATTTCAAAAGATTTATATCCACATAACAAGGTAAGAAAAACACACATAAAATATGGAGCAGGTTTGCAGTTTGTGATGAAAAAGATAGAGCATGAAAGAAATGTTCATATTTGGAAGTAAAAACAACCAATATCAGTGAATATACAGTCCACCTGTACACATCCCTAGTCCTCTCCATGTCCTCAGCATCAAGTTCCTCATATAAAGCATAATTAATCCTAAATTCAAGGGAAAAAAAAAAGAAATTCAGCAATAAAGCTTCCAGGATTTATAAACAAACATTAGCGTAATAAAATAAAAATATCAAGAAACAAGGTTTTTACCATAAGTAGATATAACGCTGCCAATATCTCTTCTCCTCAGCTGGAGGCACATTAGCAATTGCCCTCTCATAAACCTCCCTTATCATATCCTTCTTACCAACACTCTCTTCCAACCTAATATAATCAAACCATGAATCATAGTTCAAGGGGTTCTTCTTAACCTCATCCTCATACTGGAATCTTCTTTTCCCAACAATTGCATCCTCTATCCCCTCTCTATCACCATACTGCTTCTCAAAAGACACATATTTCTTGTACAACTCCTCAGCCCTTCCCTTTGAAATGTGGTCAAGTGCAAACTTATAAATGCATCTTGCCCTGTCGATCTCCTTACACCTCTCCTCAAATTCTGCAAACGCCACACAGAGGTCCTCTGCCTCATCCTCCTCCCCAGAAAGGAGATCAACTGCGCGCTCGTAGACTGCTCTTGCTCGAGCAATCTCACCATTTTTCATTTCGAATTTAGCATATCGAATCCATGCACTAGCACGGGGGTGGCATGCAACAAACCTCTCAAAAACCTGCCTAGCTCGATCAATCTCGCCATACCGGAGTTCAAACTTGATGTAAGAAAGCCAAGCCTCCCTGTCTGGCTGCCAGTCCATCCATCTCTCAAACACCTGGCGGGCTCCCGCCACATTGCCCAGCATCTCTTCCAAGTGTATGTACTTATACCATAGCTGGTCAACTCGGGGAAGGAGGGAGACTGCGCGGTCCCATACATTCCTCGCATGGTTGACGAAACGATTCCGCATCTCAAACTCCGCGTATTTCAGCCACAGAGTTCGTTCGCGGTAGTCCACCTCGAGAGCTCGCTCCCAGACGGAGCGAGCTCGGGCGAAATCCTTCTGCTGCTCCTCCCAATCCGCATATTTCACCCACACACGGGTATTCCATCGCGCGCGGCGGATTTGGTCCTCGAATTCCTTCCTGCGGCGGAGACGGTAATCACCAAGCTCAGTGGGATCGGTGATCTTCTGCTTGGGGGGGCGGATTTCGGGCTCCTGGCGCTCGCGGGCCTCCCGGAGAATTTGCTCGGCGGTGATTTGGATGGGGGCGGGGGTTTTATTTTTGACACGGGTGGGCCGGGGAAGCTTTACCTCCGTGTCTTTATGTGTCAGAAACCCTAGGCTGGGATCAGCCATCTGACTCTGCCGATGAGCTGCGTCGCCGGTCGCCGCCTTCAATCTCTCACGGAGAGAGAGAGAGAGAGAGAGAGAGAGAGAGAGAGGTGAGGCGTGGGAGTCTGGGAGAGAAGAAGCGCACGGACTCCCCCCACCTCCCCGCCCCCGAAAAATAATAAATTGAGATGCACTTTAACAACGCTGTTCTTATAATTGATTTGTGAACAATTAAATTAAATATATATATATATAATTAATATTATAATTTTATAGCAAAAAAAAGAAACAGCATATTTTACATTTATAATTTTATTTAAAAATTTACAATAAATATTTTCTATTTTAAATTTAATATTTAAAATTTATGCATATTATATAAAATTAATCATTTAAAAGAATTAAATACAAAATATTAATAAATTAAAATAAATTCATATTATATTAAAATTTTTTGTGTATTATATTGAAGTATAAATATTAAATAATATTA
Organism: Apostasia shenzhenica; assembly: GCA_002786265.1. Lineage (NCBI taxonomy): Eukaryota > Viridiplantae > Streptophyta > Magnoliopsida > Asparagales > Orchidaceae > Apostasia > Apostasia shenzhenica. The sequence goes on from KZ451978.1 coordinate 2,136,759, forward strand.
TCTATTGTATATTAAATACTAATAAAAAATATTATTTATCAAATATTTACTATTACCTTTATCTCCGATTCTTTTTTCAAAATATATAATTTATTGTATTTTTTATAATAGAGCTTTATTATATTTAAATATTAATAAAAATACTATTATTACTACTTTTTTTAAATTTAGTAAAGTACTATTTATAATATTTGAATATTATCAATGTTTTTTAATAAATTTTTATTATTATCTCAAATTAATTTGTATATTAAATATTAATTAAATAGCTTTTAATTATATTTATTAATTTTAAAATTATAAAAAAATAATTATTAATAAAAATTCAAATAATTGTTTCTTTTTGGGAAAAGATCCTCATTAATGGACACTTCTTTTAGGTCTATCATTAAAAATTGAAATATTAATTTAATATTATCATAAAAAATAGTTAATATTTATTAATTTTTTAAAATAAATAAAAATAATAATTATTAAATATTATTGTAAACAATAACAAAAAAATATTTTTTGGAGTTAATTATTAGATTTTAGTGGGAAATGATAACATAACGAAGAAAAAGACATCAAATTTATCTCACAAGAAGTGAAGTTACCAAAATCCACATAAACATCTTTAATAGCTTATGTCACATATCATAATATAATTATGATTATGTATTTTATGTATCTGAGTCTCTACCTAATAAATATTAGGTTCAAGTATCGAATCATTCAGCGCCTAAACTATTGACTACCACGTGTACGCAAGCTCACAGCCCATGCACACATGGCAATCAATAATTGGGCGTTGAATGGTTCGACATCCAAATAAAAAAATTGGTCCGCACCCCCCACCCTTATTCAATCATTCCTCTTTGATTCTTTATGTTATTAATGCTTTTTTACATTTTAAATGCAAATCTAGCAATTTGGAGTGATCATTTCTCTCTGAATCTCAAAAAACCTAGAATCATAATGAACTTAAGATAGATTTTACCCTAACTTAGGCGGTATAAATCAAATGTATAAAATAAAGAAATATATTGAGGAAATATGATTTTACTTGTTAGATTAGTTTATTTCCTTGATAAATCATGTATATTACTCATATTATATCTCTTCATATTCTCTGATAAAATAGATGTTATTTTCATGCTAGAAATATTTAGAATATAAATCTATTAGACTATGTTTGCATCTTTTTGTATTCTGAGAAAAAAGCATGAAACTTTTATTATTATCTTAATATTTATCTATAAATCTCACATGATTTGATATTGATTTGATGTTTATTTTATTAGAAGCATGATAAATTAGTATTTGGTGTGAGATTGAGACTCAGAAATGATTTAAGAATAAGAAGAGTGAAAATCAAATCCTAGATCGCGTTCTAGGTTCCGATTAGTAGATTTGAAATCAGACCATTTGATCATTGAGAAATGGACAACTGAAGATATTGGACTGTCTGATCAATAGCTCGAAGACCTTACCGTACGATCAATGTATTAATGACTAATTATTGCTAAAAAAAAATTGATGAAAATCAAAACTTGTTGACTTGCGAATGTGACACTTATAGAAGGCAAGTATACGAACTTATTGTCAAACTCGATGAGAACATATTGACTCATGTTTGTAACACTTATGGGTAGACAATTGTACGGACTTGTCGTGATATTCAAAGAGATAAAGTGATATTAAGGCAAGTGGCATAGTTGCTATATAACAAAACTTATAATCAAGATTTAAAAGACGATAATGAATTAAAAGTAAAGTGTGATTTTTTCAAAATTTCGCACTTGTCTTAACTCAAGCATATATGATATTTAGGTGCGATGACGTCATAGCCTTTGGGGCCTTAACTTTTTAGGCTAGGGAGTGAAAACTCTCAAAGCTATCGAGGGCCTCACATGATTTAGGTATATTGGCATCCATAGCCTACAGGGCAAGAAGGTGACGACTCACAAATGTGTAAAAAAATAACTAAGATGTAGAGAAATTACGAGCCCAAAAGATAAAAATAAATAAACTCAATTGGACAATTTATATTCTTAAACTAATTAATTGTTCTTTACCATGCTTTGCCATTTATGCTATGCTATTCGTGCTACACTTGTTTAATTGCTCAATAATCATGTTATGCTTGTTATTATATCATAATTATTATACTACTATTTTTATAATATTGACAGGTTATGTTATGTTATCACTTAATTATTTTATTATAAAAATTTTGTTAGTGTACAATTCAAGTTTATTTTAACAAATTTTTGTCACTAATATGATAGGTGCTGGTGCACAAAATCACAGAAATAGGGAGAACACCACTCAAAAAAAGAATTAAATTATTTTTTTAATTACCTAAAGAAAATTTTATTTACTTATGTGTCTAGTCGAGATTTTAGTAGTCCTATTTTATTTACTTCTACTTAAATGTTTATTTCTGTTCTGCATTATAGTAATGTATACTCTTGTGATAGCATTTGATTTATTTATTTTCATCCTATTTTTAATTTTATTTCCCTTTTCTCTAGCTTAATTAATATTAGGAATGATGAGTAGGGATGTCACAACGAAGGCTTTGTAGCCATCATTAAAAATTTGAGTATTTTATAAAATTTTATTATTGAAAAATTTAAAATTAGATTTGATTGATATATATATTTAACTCAAGTACCTATATGTAATTTATTCTTAAATTTATATCATATTATATATATGATATGTTTTTTAATAAAAATATTAATTTTATTTTTAATCTAATATAATTATTAATTTTATTTTACATAATTATTTAAAAATATTAATTATAAATTTATTAATAATACAATTTTTATCATTTTATAATATATCATAAAATAATAAAATAAATTTAACTCATATTATAAGGATGTCTACTCCCTAGAAGAGAAATATAATTCAATTTCAATTCTAAATTTTTAAATTGTAAACTAAATCAAAATTTGCTATTTTAATTTAAAGCTAAACTAAACTTTTCAAATTGTAATTAAATTTGAGATTGTTTTTAATTTCAATAATTTTTGTTTCTATAAAAAATAAAAAAAATCTGTTTCAAATTTTGCTATTTTGAAGATTGCTGTATGCTATATAACACATGCATACGTATATATAGAAAAGAAATGGAAAATATTATAATGAAATTATGCCAAAATAAGATTTTTTAAATATATATATTTAATGATGTTTTAATTAATTATATTAATTAAATCAATAAATAAATAAATAAATAAGAGTAATCTTTAAAAAGGGATCAATCTGTGCTGATGAATCCTCATTCCGAACGTCGAACGAGCACGCGAGATAGCGAGAGAGAAAGGGGTTGAGAGATGTCTGCTCGATTGCTGAGGAGAGTCCTGAAGGAGCAAGAAGAGCGGCGGCTCGGATCGACTAATGCCCACCAAGAAGGCGAATATGGCGGTCAGCTGGAGGACGAAGAATCCACTTCACCTGTAGCCAGCGCTCCTTCAATAAACCTCTTTGAACTCCTCGACGACCAGGTCTGTCTTCTCGCACCTGCGAAGGGAACGTAAGGGTCTTGTGATCGATGTGGCTTGTTTTGTGAGTTCTCTGTTTTATTTTTTGCCTTAAAATCCTTCGCGCGTCACTTGCTTTTGCTGGTTTAGGAGAATTTAGGTTGTCAACATGTTGGAGGGGGGATGCGTTTTGCTAAATTTTCCATTGGTTTATATCGTAATCACGGATTGTGAGCGAACGTTTCGAAAAAATGGGTTCTGGAATTCTTTGAAAGTGACGACATAGGTTGGCGAAGGAGGTGCGCAGGGGATTGAAGTGGGTGACATGCTTTCGCGGCAAGCGTTGTTGATGTAATTTCTTGTGGTTTTAGACGGCGTGGTAAACTGCACAATTCGTGTACTTCTGATTTCTGGAGTTGAATATAGCTTTTTAGCTTCAATAAGAGAAGGAACTGCAGGGAAGAGGTCGTTGGTTTAGAAGCCATATTCCATTTCTTATCCTCGTTATTCTACATTTTTTACCTCTGGATTTTGGAGGAGGCCCCCACAACACTATGTTTCCCTTCTTCAAGTAGACTCGTTTTGAAGTTCTAAGATAGACAGGTCTGACTTTGGCCCTACAGAGATTCAGCTTCATTTCAGGGAAGAGATTCATCTTGGTGGGGCAGATGGGATATTGATTTATGCCTCACTTAGGAAGATACATCAAGGAAATCAAATATGAGAACTTGTACAATTATTAGCTAAGATATGCTTAATACACTCATTAGATTTCTTAGTTCGAGATCAATACAATCTCTAATGTTTTGTTTTTCTTGGTGGAAAACAGAGAAACACTTGAAAAGGCCATAACATGAAATGCCATTAATAGAAGAATGTTGAATAACAACCCACTTGGCATCTTAGAATTTAGCAACTTAAATTGCATTATCATGTAGAAACTTCTTTGGCTATGCATTCTAAATTTTGTTCTGTTGCTGCAGCTTCTTTTTTCTTTTGGATACTTACCTATTTTTTTTCTCTAATAGCTGATATTCTGTGGAAAATCGACTCTAACTTACCTTGCTTTTGCTCCTGTCAAAAATTTTTCAGTGGCTAATAGTTAAGAACTATTTACTTGTTTCGTTATCTTATTTATAGACTTATAGCTTAGGCCATTTGATCTTATTAAGTAGTCACAGCAAGTGGTGCTCAAAGAGCTCGCTTTGCTTGCTTGACTAGCCTAGCTTACAAGTATTTCTAGGAGAAGTTACAGAAGCATTAGAATCCAATGGTATTAGCCTTAGTTAAGGTTTAACCTTCACTAAAAGCTCAAAATTAGTCCTCTCGGCCTTAGCTAAGGCTTAAAACTATGCCTCAACTTTAAGATTAAGTCTTAGTGAGCTTAGGTTCGGTTAATCACTTAAATTTTTTTTAAAAATGAGAAAAATGATCTGAAACCTTTGAATAACCCCTAGTTAACCACTTAACACTCAAATCGAGCCTAACTAAGGTCGCACCCTTGTTAAACTTGAAATCAAGCCCTAAGCCCAAACTGGAACAGTTTAATCAAGCCCCATATCAAGATCTAACTAAGGACTGGATTGAGATTGAACAGGCACTACTCTGAGCTAATTGCTTAAAAGTACTTGCATGTCATTTTATTTTTTTCTTTTAACTTAATACCATTTATAGATGAAAATTGTGGTTTAATCTTTATTTGTGGATGCTTGGTTGTTTAATTCATTGCAAAGTAAGAAAGAAAATATATGATGATTTGAGTTAATGACAGCATACATTGGAAGATTGGTGTTCTCCTGGTAAGGAGTTAAGACATCTTTAAGTCAATATAGACTACTTTCAGATGGTGAGATACCCAACCTATCTATTAAATGGATCAAGCATCAATTTCCAATGAGTTACTTGACCAAACCGCTAGCTTTTTTATCATAATCTTTTGGTTATGAAAATTGGTAAATTCAGTGTTTATGTACTTTTATTCAAAATGCATGACTTTAAATAAGAAATTAAAATGGCGTTATGCCCACACAACATTGATATTAGAATTGATACTAAGAACAAAATACAAGTACTACTTTTATTAAATGGGTCATTTCTAGGTTGTAAATAGGTTAGCCTATCAACCTGAACCCAATCTCTTACACGACTTATCATTGGGTTGGCTCGTTTATTAACCGAAATCATATATGGCTGAACCATTACCGATTAAGCAAGGTCATGTTCAAGTCAAAAATTGCCACCCTAGGTAAGAGATTGCTAATTGGTTTGATGATTGTTTGACATAATAAATATACATTTACGGAAAATGATAGCTGTACTAATTTTTTGCACTTGAAGATGTTGGATTCAATTGCATTTACAATCTTAATGTATTATATATGAGCCTTTTCTTCTTCCTTACCTTTATTTTTGGCTTCAAGAAACTGTTATATATAGAGGTTCACATTGTATTTCTTCTGTGAATTGAGATTATCGGTTACTTTCAGGGGGATGAAGATGACAATCTTAATGAGAGTCCAAAAGATGCCTTTAAACAGCAGCCTATGGTTGGATTTACCACAGATGTAGTTCATGCTACTCGCCACAAATCAAAGAAAAAGAAGAAAAAGAATAAAGAGGTCCACAAATCTACTAAGCTCAAAGCTGAAGAATCACTTGATTCACTTCTAGAGAATCTTTCAATCAATGTAAATCCTGCCAATGAAAACAACTATAATCATACTAAAGTTGAAAATGAGATTTCCTTAGATGCTTCTAGCACGGGAGGCAGTCCATCTGTCCTAACAGTGGATCCTAAATACTTAAAAGCTGAAAATGAGCTCAGGAAAATATTTGGCTCAAGGGTAGTTAGCTCATTCGAGAATAATTCTGTTGGAGGCAGCTCAAGGCAAATGTATGGTGTTAGACGTGTAACTCACAACCCGAGGAGAACAATCCTTGTCACTCCGTCAAGTTACTGGCCTAGGTGGGATGGATCTCTGTCCATGGAACTAATGGAAACAAAGGATGGGCTTCGTTATTTTAGGTAAGCAGCTGTGTGCTGGCTTGGAGTCTCTTTTCAATAGTAATAACATGTGAACAATGGAATTGTCCTGTATTAAGTTTTTTGAATTTTCTGACATGAAATTTCTTTTAATTTTACTTCTTGCGGTGTAAATGCTCACTCTCTTTTAAAGAATCGTAGCATTGCTTGAGTGCAATAATCATTCCATTGCTATTATCTGTCTTCTTCTGCCTCTGAGACAGAAAGGTATTCCCTGTGACAAAGGTTGGTTTAGAGTCTTATAAAAGAGGTTCATGATGCAAACAAAGATACTTGGTTGTGCATGATGCATATGCCTACTACATGATATTTGGTCATTGCAACTCCTCCGACCTACTTTCTTTTTCTTTCATTATAAATTGACGTGTTTTACATGAAGTACTTGTGCCTGCTATTTACTCTCAAGGGACCGAGTTCTGTATGTTGTTCCATCATTTACTTTTATGCAGGTTCGTTCTTTGTCAACATGCTCAACAAATAATGTGCTAGCTTTTTTATTTGTATTTTGATATTTGGACAATCTTTAATATATTTCTTCCGTTGTATGGGTGAGCTTTATTAGTAGCTCTAATGTTTAGTGTTATGTTACATTGTTACTTCAATGAATTGAATAAAACTTATTTATATAAAATTCTCTCTTGTTTTCTCTTTGTATCTTCCTTTTCTTTTTCTATTCCTACCTTCCCTATCTACTCCCCCTTTTTACATATATCTATAAAGCATGGATACGATACGACAATACAAATGTGATATGATACGGATATGATGATACTACAAACTAAAGCAAGATATGATAGTTATATATTTATGCATATATAGTATGTCGTATTATTATATTTAAGGTGTAGCTCATATGATGGATCAAAATAACTTATACATCTTGTTGGTATAAATTTAAAAAATATCAATTTTTTTTAAAAATGAGTTACCTTTTAATATTTTCAAATATTCTTAATATTACTTTTAGTAATATTATGGGGAATGCAAATTGAAAATTGTTTTATAAAAAAAATTAAAAATTCGAAAACATCCTTCAACAACTATTTAATTTTAAAATTTTTAAATTTAGAATAATGTCATAAAATTAATTTAATTGTTTCCCAACCTGTCATCAAATGGATGAGAGTCTAAATACATAGTAATAGGTTAGATTTAATTTTAATGTAAATCTGACTCAAATCAGTTGGCTCGATACAAACGAGATATAATCGATAAATAATATAGTTACTATGACTTGAATTCATATATTTTGATCTAATTAAAGTAGATCGATGCCCTCCTCTCTTTGAATATTTAGCTTAAATAAGTAAAACAAAAAGGTCCAAGTCACACCCTTTCTGCAATACGAATTCGATGAAGGTAGAGAAGTGCGATCGACATTCAACAAAAATGACGGCAAAGTGTTGGTTGAAGTAGAGAAAGCAAATGTATCACTAGCGTTTATGAGACCGCAAAAAATGATCAACTAAAGTAGATGACACAGCAAGCTGTGGGATATTAGGCCTTTTTGATGCGGGAACTCTAGCTTGTGTGAAGATCTCTTTGATCCCACTTCCGTGAACTCGATGTGTCACTCTTCCATTGTTAACCTTCGAGTATAAATATTAAATTTTTTATCATGTGAGCCGGACTGATTGATCCACTATTTTTCTCTAATTAAAAGTATCAGAAAACAAGTATCGAATAAATATTAATTGTTTTTCAAAAAATGTTATGTTTTATGTGGCGTATCAGATACATATTAGTAGAGTATCAAGTAGTATCAATATTAGTTACAGTTACAATACAAATACATTAAATTTTTTGAAGTATTGGCACTTTATAGACATATTATAGGATAAATTTCATTTAGGTCCCCAAGGTCCTAGGATTTTTGTATATTGGTTCATAAATTTTGAATCATAACACTTGGGCCTTTGAGGTTTAGGGTTTTTGTGTGCCGGTTCACAGATTTTGAATCATTGCATTTAAGTTTTTGAATTTGGCAATCTTTTGTCATTTGGTCCCTTTTGATTTTAACATTTTGTATGCATGGTAAATTGAATACAATATTATAGGTGATAGAAGGACCACATTGTAATAAATCATTAAACTTAGGGACCTAAGCTCTTCTTCTTAAATTTCGTGGATTAGTGTGTAAAAATCCTAAGAATTTAGGGAGCTAAGTGCTACAATTTAAAATTTATAGACTAACACGCAAAGACCTTAAAACATCACGGACTTATATACAATTTAACCTATATTATATTTTGAGAAGTTTTAGTGATTATTTTTAGCTCATGTGCGTCTGGTTTGCATGTGCGATGGATAGAGAGAGCTCGGGTTTGGTTGGGTGTTGAGGGAGTAAGGGTGCCTACGTTCTCTTTTTGTGGTTTCTTATCCATATTGCTAATCGAGTACAATCTATCAATAGCTTCTCCATTCATGCTTAGATGAAATTTTAAATGGAGCTCCCTACAAAATTGGTTTCCTTTTGAATTATTCTTATTTGTTTATATTCCCAAAGCTTGTATGGATTATTCATTGAATTTCTGTTAGTTTATTATTTCTATATTTTCTTTTTACTGTCTTCCAATTTCTTTGTATTAGTTGGATAATATTCATATAGATAGGGCTGTAAACAAACCAAGTTAGGCCGAGTAATGATCTGTTCAAGTTCATGTTTATTTACTAAAATCAAACTCGAGCTTGTTCGAGCTTAGTTTGCGAACATAAATGTATGTTTGCTCTTGGTTCATATGATTCACGAACGAGCTCGCTAATGTGTTCACGAATGAACTCATACACATCTGAGTTCACGAATACAAAAATTATAAATAAGCTCTTATATAACAAAGATATTATTGTGTTCACAAATAGGCTCATCATGATTATTCATGAATTTTTTTATTAATAATAAATAAGATATATTAAAATTTCTAAAAGAGTATCATATCAAGCTTTATAAATGAGCATGCTCATGAACTTCATATGAACAGTTCACAAATATTATTAAATCGAATACTAGTATGTTCAAACTCGTTCATTTATCAATCGGGCTTTTAAAATTATCTTTAAGCTGGTTTGTTAATATTGACGAATTAAACACAAACCTAATCTTATCGAACCGAACGTCAAGCTCTCCCTCGAACACTTGGTTCATTTACAGCCGTACATTAGATAGAATATCTTTGTATGTAACATACGTAAATGCAAACACACAAACATACATGTATGTACATAAACATACACATGTACAAATATGATGAGAAGATAACTTACTTTCTTCCTAGATTATATTTTGACCTGTTAAGTATATATTTCTAGATCATTATTTGTGAGATTTTCGGTTCTACTTACCTGTCATTTCTCATATTCTGTAGATCTTCTCCTTGTGCTTTTATTGATATCTAGTGAATGCATGTAATATATCCACAAAGTCCTCAATCTGTCCTGCAGATATGTACATTCTGCTGCATATGCTCATGCACAAGAAGCATTTGAAGCTGCAAAATCTGCTTATGATCTCAATGCCATTGCAAGCATCTTAGCTCATTACCCTTATCATATTGAATCTTTGCTGACATTTGCTGAGGTGTTCAAGTTTTCTGGAGAACACCAATCTTCTGCAGATGTACTTGCTAAATGTTTATTTGCCTTAGAATCTGCATGGCATCCATTATTTTCCCCCATACAGGGCAGTTGTCAACTAAAGTACATCCATGATACAAACAAGCCGCTTTTCACTGCTCTATTTAGTCATATGAGAAATTTGGACAGACGTGGTTGTCATCGATCAGCTTTAGAGGTCTGCAAGCTTCTCTTGTCTTTAGATACTGATGACCCAAAAGGAGCTTTATTTTGCATTGACTACTTCTCTTTACGGGCTCAAGAATTTAAATGGTTAGAAAAATTTGCTGATCTGTACAGAAGTGATAGCTCTCTATGGATGTTCCCAAATTTCTCATATTCTCTTGCTGTTTCTCGCTTTTATTTGGAGCGTGATGCTTCATCTACCAGCTCTACCAATCAGATTGAAATAGCCATGTCAAATGACCTTATGAAGCAAGCATTGATGCTCCACCCTTTGGTACTGCAGAAGTTAGTTGCTAAGGCACCGTTAAAGGATTCAAGCTGGTCACAAATACTTAACTCATTTTTCGGGTCTGCAAAAGCTGGAGGCCCTACCTTAGAGCACCTAATAAACATATATGTGGAGCGCAGTTATCTCATATGGCGGTACCCAGAGCTACAGGCTTTGTTAAAAGAAGCTGCTCTTCATGTAATTGATTCCCTGAAGCAGACCACTATTGAAGCCAGAGATTGGGCCTGTGTACGGAAAGAGGCTTTCTCATCGGTCAAAAATGAGTAGGTTCACAAAATTTAATTTTTTTCTGTATTCATTGCATAATTTTGACATATAAAACCTATTTTTAGAATTTTATCTCGCACTTTGTTCTGGAATAAATTGATATGCAATCATAAGCCTTATCAACCAGTGTGGATATGCTGATAACATTGTCAGACAACTTTCTTAAATCTAAGTACAGCTAGTATTTGCTGATATAATGGATAATTTTCTTTCCCACTTTTTAGTTTTTCCTTTTTAACTGTATTTCTCAAGATGAATAAAATCCTTGCATTTTGTCAACTGCCTTGAGATGACCATTTTCTTCTATTATGTTTTGCTACCTAATTGATGGCATCCTTGTAGATATGCCCACCTTCTGGTCTCAGATTTTTCTGATGCAATACCAACAATTCCACCTGAGGAGTTGCGACAATTTATGGTTGAACCACATGCGAATGAGATGCAAAATGGTGAAGAGAATCCAAATGCACAAATAGTTCATGATGCACCACGTGAGGTTACTGGCCGCAATGCAGCAGTTGTTTTCTTAGAATCCTTGTTGCCATGGGCTCATTATGGAGATAGGCAGGGCCCTGAGGACAACCATGATGATAATATTCAATGAACAACAGTTGAAGCTGACAATATGGTAAGCTGTTTCCTGTTTTTTGGTTCCTTACCATTGGTTTGCATACTTTTGAATTCGGGTGGGTTGACAAGATGTTGGGAATAAATTATAGCATGAGCAAGTAAAGCTAGTAATTTTCCATAGAGATATCAAAGCCTCTTGCTTTATTTGCTTCCACGGCTTTCCACAAATTCATCCTGGACCCTGTTCATGTATGTAATCCTGATTGGCATTGACCTTGCCTACTTGCTTTGTCCTCATTGAAATCAATGTTATTATTGAAAAATAAAATTTTAGCTTTTTTCACTTTACACCAAATTTGTGGAACATTTTTAGATGTTGAAGCTATATGTAATTGGCTTGCAGCTGAGTTTTGACAAACAACTGCTGCCTACATTTTTCTCTTTAGTGTAAGGTTTGTAGCAAAATCCCTAGGCATTATAGCATTACATGTTTTTGTTTTGAAAAGAGTGAAAATTTATTGAGGAACATGAAATTTCACTTCAACATGTTTCTTTAAAGATTAGATCTCTATCATGAGGAGGATATAGAGTAGGTAGAATGCAATAGTTTAGTGAGTAATGACTTTGAGAGATAAGGATATTAAAGAGTTTTGTTAGTGGTGGCAAAATATAACCTAAACCACCAAGAAGAATGAGACCCTACCCAGGCATTCTGATTTTGGATATACTTTAAATGGATACGAGTCTTATTTGGCTCAAACTGATGACGATCAATATATTTGGGCCTTTGTGTGGTGATGGTTCAACTTCATACTATAATGTGGTTAAGGATTTTCCTTTTCCATGTTTTTTTTTTGTCTCCTCTACTTATCACTTTTTGGATGCATTTGCGAAGGGCGCTTTGATTTCTAGTTGTCTCACTTGTATGCCATTTTGAGTGATCAGGTTTCATTGACAACCTAGATCAGATCATGCCATGATAGCATAATATTGTTTGAATTCATTCATTCTGTTTCAGTTGATTTAGTGGAACCTATTATTTTTTTAACTTAATTTTATGTTAGTGGAAGGTTTGGATCCATTGTTAGAAAAGGTGCCTTGAATTTTACCACAACCTGAGGTTTAGTTTTCCAATCCCAAGGATTCAAGTTTATGCATCCAAGCCAGTTAATTGATGTCAAGGGTCAAGATCTCAATTTTAGAAGACTTCAAGCCTCAACCAAAAAGGATCGTCAATACACAGTTAGAAGGCTCGAGCCTCGATAAAGTGTGGTGATTCGATGAATGACTTGGGTATTCAACTAGAATGTTAACTCCCGACTTTGACATCTCACAGGTGTCATCTAGGTCATCGATGCTTAGTTCTGTGATGTTGTGGTTGGACCTTGGACATATCAGTCGTGGATGGACCTTGATGATCAATGGACCTTGATGATCAATGGACCTCGATGGTCAATGGCTGTACTTCAATATATTTTGGGAAGATTAACTGAAGCCTGTATATTCAATCAAAATAACCCTTATAAGATTAGTGGAAAACAAAGTACATCAAGGGTAGACATATTGTGCCTTTACAAAAAAGACGTGGTAGAAATGTCATGAATATTCTTGACTGTGCCCGATAGTGGTGATACTGTTAACGAGTAGGCCAACCCATGTTGCATCTACTCAAACCATGTTAGTGTTGGGATTCCTGTGGACACAAAAAGATTACTTGTCTCATGAAGAGAAGATCCCAGTGGCCGACTTATGGAGTGAGGAGGAGATACTCATGGCATTGACCACTAGCACTACTAGCATCAAAAAGATTATGACATTACAAGTAGGAATAAATATTGTATTCAACACTTAAAAGTGCAAAAAAAAATCTTGAACTTGTATTCCATACTTCCTTTTGGTTGCATGGACTACACTTCAATTGTGGAGCTAGTCCCTCTGAACTTGAAATTGTTCTTCATTTAAAGATACACTAATCCTCTCGTGTCGCTGCTTTGATGTAATTACACTATCTTGCTGTAAGTACTCTTGCAAATCTTTTTGAAATAAGATTGATTGATGTATTGAAAGTTATGTAAGATGTGATATAAACTAAATTTTTTTATATTTATTGTTGATCATTTAGGTGTCCTGTATGTTAAGTTTATTTATTTATTTTGTGAGAATTTGGGGGAGGAGGGGAATCCAAGTCACAATGTCAACGAGAGGATGATTTTAGACTAAAAATGAATCAGGGAAAAGTCAAAAAAATTACCGAGTCATCTGTGCTCGGGGAAAGCATTTTTCTACATAGAGCTATATGAAGAAAAGAAATCCATGTAGCCAACCCTAGTTGTGATTAAACTTTGTTGTTATCTTTCTTGAGATATTAACTCATGAACATATGTAAAAATTTGAAAAATTGTCAATCAACATGTTGATATAAGCGTTCAACCCTAAACCTTAATTAGGGATGGTAATCAATTATTAGTAGGTCTGTTGTGATGCTTTTCAAAGTATGCACATTAATTACTATTTGATCATTTTTGTTCGCTTTAGTACATGATTGATGAGGACCTAACCCGCGATTTTTCAAATCATTGGCTAGCAGGTCAAATTAGATAGCCTTACCAATTAATTAGACTGCTTATTGGGTCTGTCCGGCACAGAATCGGTCCAGAACCAGCCCATTAAAAGACCGGATCGATTCCATTTTGTGTGTGTGTGGCCGCGCATGCATCGCGCCTATGCGACGCATGGGCCCCACCCTTTAATATATATTTATTATATTAATTTTTAAAAAAAGCAAACCGGTTTCTGACCGGTTTGGTCCAAGGAATCGAGTCAGACCAGGTCTGGACCGGTTCCACTCCTGTGCCCAACTGGAACCGATTCCAATCGATTTGACCTGGTTTTTAATCCCTCCCAATGTGCTTATTCTCGTTATTGTAGCATCTATTTTTTTTTTGAGTTTTTTCAATACTTGGCACATACATATGAAATAATGAAAATACAACAACAATAACCAAGCCTTTATCCGGGATATGAAATAATGAAAATGATGCATAAAATTATGATGGTTTTATGATTGTGTTTTTGTAGGTGCATGGTGGAGATCAGCTGCACTATCTCTTTAACAGTTGAAGCTGATTAGGCATTTCTCTGGAAGAATTTCATTTCAAACATCAACCGCAAGTCGGAATACAAATTTTGTACCTTCCATCCTTTTTTCCTGTTTTACTAATGCCAAGCAATAGAATCGAGTGCACGCTACGTCAAAATATCTTTAATCATACAGAGAGTTCTTGAACTGGAACATGGAAAATGCGATTAGCATTTTTCGGCTTTCATTACATGAAGAAATGTATTCATGAGTTATTCTAAATTATTCTCCAATACTGTGTGGGCCAAAAAAAATTCAAATAATAGGAACTGTGTGCTGATGAGATAATTAGCTATTTTATTGTTGGCCCTGCTTCAGTTTTTGTCTGTAGTCTTTCTTTTTTACTGTAATCTGTTTCTTAATCCTTATCATGTACCAAAAAAATGTTTCTGTGATTATGAACTGAAATTCTTCAAGTTTTACTTGATTTAAGAGTAAGATTGTGTCTCTCTTCAGGTATTTTGTGTTATTTTTGGATTCATTTAATTGGAGAGTTGTTTTTAGATTAAAAAATATTAATTGATTTTAACATGAAAGATGTGGTGAGATTTACACATGTGATATATAGTTGATTTTATTGTTAAAATTTGCCATGAATGTGATGTAAAGTTGATTTTTAATGTTTAAATTGCATTGAATGTGTGAATTTGAAATATTATTAAAATATTGTTGAAAGTTGTGCTTGAACTTTGGGTTTAAGTTTTAGGTGTTGGGTCACTCTTGCTGTTATTTTAAATTTTATTTTTAGATTTTATTGTGATTTTTAAAACTATATTTCTTTAATGTCATGTTATTAATTGCTGTTATTCTACATCTCATATTTTATAAGAAAAACATGTCATGTTTTTCTTTAGGGTAAATATCTGTTAGAAATATTTACCTTTGTTTAATGTATAAATAAGATGAGAAGTTATTTTTAACATTTTTATCATAAATTTTATTATTTAAATTTGATTTATATTTAAATTTTAAATATGTATGAGAAAATATTTTATTTTTTAATATTTAATTTTAAATTTATACATATTTTTAAATTTTATATTTAATTTTTGCCAAAAATTTAACTAATTTGACTATTAAGTTGTTTGTGTTTAATTTAAATTTAAATTTGTAACGTGTATGAGAAACTATTTTTATTTTAAATTTATACATAATTTCAAGTACTAAATTTAAATAATTAATTCATATTTGTTTTAGTAAATTTTATCCAAAATAGACTATTAAATTTAAAATTTAAATTTAAATTGAATTTAAATGTTAGTAATAATTAAGAAATGCTAAGCACTAATAAATGTTAAAAATAATTTTTCACTCAATTTTTCTCAATATTTGAGCCATTGGGGTAAGGGTGACATTACAATTTAGTTCTAACTTTTGAAAATCTTAATTTTGATCTCTGAGTAAGAAACTTAGTAAAAATGGCACTTAAATCCCTCTAAGTTGTGCTTAAATTGATCAAGTTAATCCTCTAGTTTAAAATAAAATATAAATAAATTTTTTATATTAGTTAAAGTATTTTCAACAGAGAATATTTTCTCTAACTAATAGTTAAATTTGAACCCTATTTTTATCTAAAATATTAATTTAATTTTTAAATTAGACAACTTAGATTGTAAGTTAAAAAAATGTCCTTCATTAAATTTAATTATTAATGACAAACAACCTATTTATATATTACCTAAAACTAAAATACATAATTAATATAGAAACTAAAACCTAAATATACAAAGGCCTAAATTAGAAGTACTTAATTGCTATTAACAACCCTAATAAATAGTGAAACATCACAAATTAAAACTGAGTGAAGATCTATAAATCTCTTTAATAACCTTCAAAAATATTGTAGAATTTCTTAGGGTTCAAACTTGAAATTGATTACCTTTGAAAAATTTACAAGTGTAACTTTAGCTGAAGAAATAGTTTCAACTGTTTAAGAGCAATAACTTAAAGCTTGTTATAAAGCAGGTTCCTAAAAGGCTGAATTCAAATTAACTAATAGGAAAGGAGACCTCTAACCCATGCGTTAATTTCGCGCGCCGGACAGCTTCTGTTAACTAACGATAGAATTAATGCTGTCCGAAACATGCTCCTTTATTAATTTTTTTTAAAATTATACTTATATTATTAATTAGTTAATTAAAAAAACTTAAATTAAGAAAATCAGCCCATCCAATATGAGGAGAGAGTAGAAAAGAATGGCCATAGAAGGTGGAATCAAACATAAAGAGGTCATTTATTTACAAAATTTATTAAAATTAAATTTAAATAGAAATATAATTTTATTAAAAAATATAAATAATATGAAATAAATTTAATTATTATATTGTGATATTTGAGAAATATTATATAAATTAATTATTATTTTGATGTATATGTGAAATATAAAATAAAATTAATTTTTAATTTTAAATTATATATATAATGTGAAATATAGTTAATTCTTAATATTAAATTTTATGTGTAATATAATATATCAAATTAAAATTAATCAGGTTAATTTTAAATTGGCTAAATAAATAGGACCAAACAAATTAGAATTTGTCTCAACTCGAGGTAATAGGATTCAAGCTTCTTAGCCATGAATTCGAATAAGCCAATATAATTCAATCAAACCACCATGAGTTGAAACTTGAAATGAAGAAATAAGAAATAGCCATGGAAAAATCAGAGTTAATTTTTAATTAAACACTAGGTTTTGTAATAGCTCAACTCACCGTAAGTTTATTTGTTTTAGCTTCCGAGAAATCGCATAATTGAGTAACTTCTCAAAAAAATCACCATCTTAAAACTACTCTGGCCCAAACATACTTAACTACAAAATTTTTCGTCATTGACCTCACAGTTTTACTTCAAAACACATTTAAGAAAGTATAAGTACATTCTATATATGCTTAAAATCTATCCCATATTCTATTTTCTTAAAAAAAAAAATCTATCTTATATTTCATTAACATAAAATTTACATAAGAGTGTCATATCTCTTAAATGTCACATACACCCCTTTTTGAGACTCAATGCCCTAACTAAGATTTGCTCTACTATCACCCAATAAATCACGCAGAGTGGCTCTAATAAGTCCACAGTAGATGTTATTCGTTTTGACTTCTGAAAAATTGTCGTTAAACATCTTCTTATAAAGTTGTTCAACCATATAGTTTCTCAGGAGCCACAACAGACAATATCTACAGTGGATAGGCTATTATAGATTTAGTGACTAAGCATATTTATTTACTCGAAAAATACAAGTTTAGGACAAAAGCAGCATTAATTAGATTGACTCGTGAACAAGCCCACGCATTTTGACCACTAAAAATGCGAATATTCAATTTGTTTCATCATCCAATTTTGACGAGTATACGGTTAAGTTACAAAAATGATGCACGAAATCATGATGGTTTTATCAGGAAGAATACCTTTTATTGTACGTTAAGTTGGAAGCCTTTTTGTGTATTCCATCCATTTTCTTCTTACTTTAGGCACTCAACTCACACGTAGCAGGATTTCTTGTTCTAATGATGTCAATCTGATTCAGTAAGTGCACACTGCAGCAAAAGAGCTCTTCATCAGTGTTGACGTAGGAGGTGGAGGTCCCAGGAAACATCAAAGAGAAAGAGAGTTCCGGGAGACGGCGGCGCGCAAAGGGGTGGTGAGCTTGTTAATGGAGGCTCAAGGAGGAGATTAGTTTAGAAACATCCAGAGAAACACGCCAAGATTTAAGGTGGTTCAGGGAGAAAATCCCCTACGTCCACCGGTCGATCTACGAAGAAGTTTCACTAATGGATGGAGGTGGCCATGAAGGCTAATACAAAAAGCTTACAAGAGTAAAGGAGAAAAAGCAGGAGAAAGAGAGAGCTTTTGTTCTCAAGCTCCTATTTTACAAGAGGTGATAGAGGAGTTCTGCTCCTCTTCCGGTCAGTCCTCCTCCTTCATTAGTCTTGGAGAAGGCCGGTGGTGGTGGAAGAAGCAACAGCGCTGGAGCCACATGTCAACAATCAGGAACATGAAAAATGCACAGAAGTTCTTGTAGAGCTACCTAGCAGTACATGGGAAGAATTTCAGAAATTCAGTCTTATAGAATATATAGCATTAAAAGCAAAAATCAAGTACAAGAGTACTATCACATAAAAGAATGGTACAAAACTAAGTTGGGATGGATCCCTTTTCCTAAATGTTGTCATACTCAAAATAAGCAAAAGAAACTATGTAATCAACCGCCCTATTGATGTTTCTATGGAAAAATTTGCATTTTCAGGCTGACATGTAGCTAACATAAAGAAATTGAACAAATTATTCTAAATCATGCACCACTGAACAAACATTAATAGGAACCGTTAACAAGCAAGAAAATTCGAGCTATAAGAACATTGTGTAGTGGCTGTTTGAGTGCAGAAAATCTTTCTTCGACAACCTAGACAGAAAAAACAATTTCCAACAACAACCTTAAAAGACAATTTACTTATTTATTCTTTTCGACTCTCAATTACACGGTCTTATATAATTTAAAAGAAATAAAATAGATTACAGAATTTAACAAAAACTTGTAACATACAACTAGAGTATACAGAATTTGAAATGGGCACAGATCCAAGGTTGCTACAAGCTAAACAACTAACTGAATTTTAGAATGGTAAGTTTTCTTCTCCGACAACTCATCAAAGGCTACCCGCTAATGGTTTCATCTAAAACTAATGATGTGTAGCATCCAAAATATCTCCATCGCCGACATCAACTTCAACCACAATATAGGGCCCAACTTGGGGATCTAGTTATTCGAGCGCTCTAGCTATCATTTGCATTTTATTTTGATTAGTTTTATATTATTCCAGTGATTATATAGTGAGATCGCATTGTATTTGGAGTGGTGCATTGTTTTGGAGGGAGTTTGCATTACAGGAGAATATATTCGAAACTAAGAAGAAAAAAGAGAGGAACCTGGCTGCAATTTTCTCCTCATAAAAGAGAGGTGACTGGTGGTGCATTCACAGGAATTAGCCAAGGTATTGGCATCATTTCACTTTGAGCTTTGTTGCTCTAACTAGAGGTAATCAACTTCAATTAACTACTTTGTAATAACAAAACCGAAACCTAAATCAAACTCATCGATTTTGCAATATAAAAAGCTTAAACCAGAATCAATCTAAAGGTTAATTGGCTATTCGATTACTTGAATTTTTAGTAAGTTAATCACAATTATCAATTTTTAACCATACATTTGCTATCTCCAAACATATTATGCAAACAATATTGTGACTTTTACAAATTATCCAAAAACTTAATATACTATAAAAATATTTTGCATCAACTTACTGCAAAATATTGACAATAATGCTAAATATAAATATTATCAATAATATTAATGAAATATTCTATCCATATAAAAAAATATCTAAATTATAATAATAATAACTTTCATATCAAATAACATATGCTTACTATTAAATTAATAAATTAATCAATCTAAGTTATTATCTTAATTAAAAATTTTAATGCTAACAACCACCTACATTTAAAAAAACTACAGATGGATAGTCGACTGCATCATTTTTATATGTGTGAACATGCAAAAAAAAAGGAAAAAGAAAAATAGGTTTTACATTACTACTATTTACAAGTTTACAATGATAATTTAAAGATATATTTATAAAATTTTCTAACGTAATAGGTTAATATATTAAGTAAACAGTTTCGATTGACCGATCATTTTTTATAGTAAAAACCTAATCTTAAATTGAAACCATCAATTTCTACAAAATTAAAACTGAAAAACGAGCCTCTCGGTTTGGTTAACTGAAAATTTTCAATTCGATTTATTTGGATTCGATTAACTTTTTTGATTTTCAGCTCTATGCCCATTCCTAGTCCTAGCTGCCAGTTGCCCATCAACTTCCTCCTCTTCGGGCCGTCGATTTGAATCAGATGGTTAAGGTTTCGCTAGCCCATGCCAACCATTTCCCTAGCCCATGCCAACCATTTCCCTACGCCATGTGGCCCAATCGTGGAGCACCCAAGCCCCACCTTTGATCTAGATTCATCCAAACTCTTCAATCCTAGAACACCTGAGCCCCACCTTTGATCTAGTTGCATCCAAACCCTTCAATTAGCCATTCAATCCATATTTCTCTAAAACTCAATTAAATCTATTTTTTGGGTATTTAAGGAGACTTTTGGATGAATTTGAGATTTTTTCGAGAAATTTATAAGGAACGTTAGCAGCCATGATGTGAAGCACTTGCTAAGCATAGAAGAGACCCATTCTAGCACACGGCGAGGAGAAAGCAATCAAAATCATCAGTCTTTCTTCAAGTTTAACCCCTTCATACTTTTATCCATTTTATCACCTCATTATCTTTTATTTTCTTCGTATTCACTTTATTTAGTCTATTAGATTGAATATTGTCTTCTATTTTATTATTTTGAAATTAGTTCATTGTCTTCATTTTAAAATATTTATTAATGGATTATTTCTTCAATTTTTCCATCTTATTATTGTTGAAATAAAAATAATTACATATGAGAATATTCTTTATTGATTGTTAATTTCATTGCACCATTACATGATTGGTAAATCCAATTTAAAATCAAGTTATTTTATTTTCTAAATATCACTGAAAATTCTTTATCTTTGAACATTACATTCTTGCTTATGGGCTTACTCATAATAATTTCTTTTGCATACTTTATGAATGTGCATATGTTGGCAAGCAAATGTTGAAGTCTTGTTATTTTTTACACTAGTTACTTTCGGATATTGTCGCAGAGATCTATTTGCATCCTTTGCATTCTAGATCAACATTTGCGTCCTTACGCATTACATAGCCCCTCCGCACCTACATCAACTAAATAGTCCTAGGTAGTTAACAAAGGAAAAATAACTTTAATTCTCAAGTTTTTTTCTTATCCTCAAAGTCTTCAGACATTTAAACTTTACCTAAGTTACTATTTTTCACAGTTGGATAGTGATGCTCTCCCTGCAGAACTCTTTTGAGTTCTTTCTGCGTGGCAACATCTCCATCCCGTGTCGACCCTTTCTATTGATTTATAGGGCAATAGGTGACTCCTTGTGGAGGGGCAGCATGGGCACACTACCCCCATACATTGTGCTTTCAATTGGGGGGGGGGTACTTGGGGAAATTTAAATAGAAATTTGGGAGGGGTTTCTTTGGTCAAGGGTGGGCCATGGGGATTCAGTCTAAGCTCATCCACACTTGGGCTCATTGTGCCCAAGGAGAGCGCATGATGGGTTGATCCAAGAAACTAGAATAAAGCTCTAATTGGGGAAAAGGGAAAACCCTAAACCCTGGTGCCACTGCCTCTTCCAAGCGATAGGGTTGATGCTGCCCATTGATAACATGACTGAATAGAGTTGAGGCACCCTTTTGACAATGACATGGTTAAACTAGCACCCAGCAGCGATGCCATCCTAAAAAAAATTTTATAGGAAAAGTCATTTTGGAATTTGAGGTACTTTAGTTTTGTTTAATAGGTATTACAATTTGATTGGACTCTTAAAATTTTGACAGAAAATTGGAAGCTGATTGGACCAACATGAGATGCATGTGTACACCTCGAGGATTTCCATGAAACAAAAACAATCCGAAACAATTAACCCTAAATAATATGCAATGACTTTAATTCATGTGCTAGGTGAACGAAAGCTGCAGAAATCACATAATTATATGTAGACTTACATTTTCATGCACACGGTAAGCTGAATGTCTAAGCTTAACATATATGTAAATGAATCCAGGAATTTTAACAACAAAATTTTGGAGCCCATTACACTTTCAGGGAAAGGTATCAACCACCCTACCAACAATTCACCCATAGCCTATTCTGTTCCCAATTCCCAATCACAAAAAATTATTAATACATCATTGAATGGATATGAAAAAAATGTACTAATAGTTTAACGAGTCAAGTACCTTTCTCATAACTAAAGCTGAAACTCCAGTAGAACTTCAAAAAATTCAGCTAACACTAGAAGGAAGATTACTTTGCCTCCAAGCCCAGTAGTTTGACCGCATCGGATCAATAGTTTCAAGAATCAAGCAAATGGTGACTGCCAAACTGGCCGTTGAAGATGATTCAGGCACCAAGTTTCTCAACTTATCGACAATGCTTTTGAACTCGCAATTCGGTTGGAAACCATGGCAAAGAAGATCCAAGAGCAGGCTCAGAGCAAATAAGATGTTTTTCTTTGCCTTTAACACTTTAAAACATACTTCGGAGACCTGATTATTGCATATTAGAAGGTTGGATTCACCTTTATATAAACCTCGTAGGTATCTCCAAGGGCTTTCATTCTCAGGGTTGGATATGATTGCATCAACAGTGTAACTCACTTCAGATTCACGCATCTTTTGCAAGCCCCCCAAAAGCGGAGATCTTGTGATGACAAAATATCTCTGTTCAACACAAGGAAAATTTTGAAGGACAATTTTCTACCAAGAAGGAATTTTTTTTTATAAAGATACTGACATATAACACAAAGAACTATTACATATTAGCACACAAACATCAAATATAATAGGAAAACATCTTGATTAACTTCTGTTAACATGCATGTATTGTTCCATTTAAAGTTCAATTTACCAAGTTATTTTTTCTAACAAATATAACTGAGCCTAGGATAATTAGAAAAGTAATTTACAATGGAACAAATAAATTTTGCATGAGAACTCCAAAAAAAGCATCATACTAGTATAAACTACCTAGATGGAATATAAAAGTACCTTCAACAAAAGTTAAGCAATAACACTTTTTATTTAAAGTTTGGATAGGCTAATATAATAATTATAAGATTTTGGTGTTAACATGTTTCATTCCCATTTGTAGTGTGATGTACGTTATTATCCTGTTTTCTTAATGTCTAACTCTAGATTATGGGTAATGCTAATGCCGCAATTCACATAAATAATGACGACCGAAGAAAAATGCTTCATAATTTTGTGAAAGATGATCGATCATACTAGTTCACAAAAAATAATGAATTGACTTCGGATTCCAATTAGGGATGCTTGTTAGATTGTTCACTGGGATTGCACTTGAGAAGGCCAAGTAGCGCGTTATGTTCTGTAGTATTTATAGTTTGTCGATGTATCTCTTGTTTTTATGCATGATGTAGCAATGTAATTTGTATGACCGAACTCTTGATGAGTATCTTTCAAAAAAAGGCTCTTGATGAGAATTATGTTTAGAGAAAAAAAGTTCTTTACATAACAAGTTAATTAAAGAAATTTTAATATTAAAATTGTACAAATATATAAATTGATAGGATCCCTAAATAAACACCTGGTTCACTTCCAAGTTATAAACTTTTTACATCAACTTTAATTTCATTAAAATTGACTAAGTATCCAAACGCATCCCAAGGTCCAACATCTGTAAGGAACCTTCTTACTAACCAAACTCTTTGTTTCAAATCACGTGTTCTGAACATGGATCTACTTCCCACCAACCCCTTCCTCCAAATAAGTAATGTGAAAGAAGCATAACCCCAAAAATGTGGGCAGACCTAAGATAATTGCCATCAAAAGAGGTGTTGATCTTTAAAATCTAAAGAAATAAACATGCTTTATATCCTTGTTATCTGAATTGCGGAGAAATTCAATGCTTTGCATGATTGAAGTTGCCTTTAAAGAGTTGAAACCAAGATAAAAATCACATTCTTGCAGAAAAATATATACCTGATTCCAAGCTGAATTGTTAAAAATGTCATCTTCAAGCAGCTTATGACAGAAGTCAAGCTCATTCTGCCAGCCACCTAATGCTTGAAGAACCCACTGTAGGTGCAGCAGCATTTTCAGTTGACAGATTAGCACAGCTTAATTTGGGTAGACAATCTCAGTACAAACGTTAAAAATCGTCATTTCCCAGCAATGATTCAAGAACAATTGTGCAGTTTCAATCTACTATTACATACTTTGGTCTACAAACTGAAGTGCAAGGAAAGAAATAACTGAAAAGTACTTAAGTTTTTGAATGGTAAATATAACACAAATAAATTTCAAAATGACTGGATTTGTCAACTTAAACAGCTAACCTGCCTGTGAGACCAGGCATGATAATTTTTAGCATCAGCTGAAAGTATCTTTTCAATAAATTCAAGCTCCTTCTCTGCAACTTCTGGACCCAGCTTCTCTGCAAGCCACCTTTTATGGTGCCTGGAAGATACATAAATTAGCAATCCATGTTAGTTACAAATTGCAATTGGGCAAGCTAAATTGGTCCTAAAAATACATGCACGACTGGACACAAACAGATTTGTTCCCTCATGTTACAGCAGATGGCCAGAATTAGCCTAAAAACTTACGTGGTCAAATATTGTACAATGATTGCCAATCTTGTTGCAACAGATTTCAATGATTCAAGCACTCTAAGCAGCAAGGAACTCACCAAATTTGATAATTCTTAGAGTTGCTTGCAGCAGCACAGTTGACATATTTTATTTCATCATGCAAATCAATCTTCAATGCTTCAAGGACAAGCCGTCTGAAATGCCAGACCTAATAAAATAGAAAAGCACATTGTGCAATTATATCAAAACAATCATTTTACAATTTTTTACATATAAAAACAAGCAGTGATCGAAATGAAACGACATGAAGAGACTCAAGTGTGATCCGAGAAAAGCCACATTTAGAAAACAAGTGTTCTTTAGTTGTCAATTTGTAGATGTCTGCAGAACGATTCAGAAAGCAATAACATAGAGAACTGATTCCAAGAAGAACATTGTGACCGGAGGATCAGCTCATTTTACTGAGAATTGTCTTCAAATGGTGAAAATATTAGAGAAACAAGCTTAACTTTAGGTCCATGTTCAAAAAAGTTCCATTTTGATCATGTGAAGAAGATCAATCTAACCCCATAGATGCAGTAATGATCTCGTTTTCTAGTTCAGCAAGTACTATAGCTAAACTACAAGGATTAATTAGTTCTCCAGGACTAATATTATAAAGCCTGCTACATCTAGGAACTGCGAGGGAGCAAGAGAGGTAACAGTAAAGATGAACCGATGACAGGGCTAGGGTGTAAAGCTAACAGTATAGTTTCCAGGGTTCATGCCGATGGCCTCGGCAGTGAGATCGAGGGCTCGAGCACTTCGCTCGCCGGAAAGGTAGACGGCGCGGAAGTAGTCCATCGTCTCCCGGAATTCGTCGCGGTAGGCGATGGGGACCACCGGATTGGGGCCATCGTCCTGGGGCACCGGCTTCACATCAGACCACTCCAGCCGCCGGCTGAATGGCACCCATTCCTCGTCGTCCGACGACATGGCAGCGGCGGAGGTAAGACGTTCCAGACGGAAATGGACGTCGGACTTCGGAGATATTGCAGAGCCCCCACGCTTAAATCCGTCCAAAGGCCCCGACTAGGGCTCAGGGCTGTTATGTGACCGATTTCGAGTTCTCGGGTAACTCAGAAATCAAAAATTTCGAGTTCTCAGGTAACTCAGAAATCAAAAATTTCGAGTTCTCGAGTAATTTGAAATCAAATTTTTTGAGTTGTAAGTCAAAATCTAAAATTAAACGTGTTAAGATTATTTTATTTTAAATTTTTAAAAATTTTATTTTTACCTCTCCTCTCTCCTAGCAATTTTCATATAAATCATTAATCGTATTATTAATTTATATTAAATGCTTATAACTCAGTGTCAAATGAGTAATGAGGTACTAAATAAATAAAAAATTCATTTTTTAAAGTTATTCTAAAAATAAATTAATGAATATTAAAAGTAATAATAATAAAATAGTAATAATATAATAAATTATAATAATTAAAATCATTTCTTGTTTAACAAACATGAATTTTTAAAAATTCTGGCGATATTTTGAATATTTGCGCAAACGGCAAAACCGGAATTGAGGTTGACAACGGTCAACTGTAGTCAAAGCGCGGGCTCTCGCCTTCCCCACCCCAAATAAAACAGGCGGGAGCAGAAAGCGGAGAGCCGATCTCTCTCTCCTCTCTCTCTCTCTCTCTCTCTCTCTCTCTCTCTCCAGAAAGAGGAGGAGAAGAGAAGAGAAGAGGAGAGGAGAGAAGAGAGAAAGGGAGAGGGAGAGAGAGAGAGACAGGAACAGAGAGAAGGGGCCGGCGGCGATAGCGAATGGGCGGGTGCTACTCCTCTCCTTCATCAACAAAACCTCCGCAGGAAAACCACCGCTACCTACCGTCTGTCAACTCCGATGACGAAGATCCGGTTCGCCGCTCCTCCGGCGGCGGCTTCGCAGTTGAACCTCTCTTACCACCGTCCCCCGTCTTCGTACTCCGCGACCCGGGCTCTGCTGCCGACTTCCTACGCCGCTACCGACTTGGCCGGGAGCTCGGCCGTGGCGAGTTTGGCGTGACACGACTGTGCGTGGACGCGGATTCCGGCGAAACCCTAGCTTGCAAGACGATCTCGAAGCGCCGGCTGCAGAGCACCATCGACATCGCTGACGTGCGGCGGGAGGTGGAGATCATGCGCCACCTCCCGCTGCACCCCAACCTCGTTCAACTTCGCGACGCCTACGAGGACCGGGAGGCCGTCCATCTCGTAATGGAGCTCTGCGAGGGAGGCGAGCTCTTCGACTGGATCGTGGCTCGCGGGCATTACTCCGAGAGGGCCGCCGCCATTGTCGCTAAGACTATTGTGGAGGTCGTCCAGGTATGCTTGTTGAGAGACTTCATTGATATATGGGTGGATTACTTGATCTGGATCCCTAGGGTGGGGATCAGTTGTGCGAGCATCCTAGATTTTGAATTTGGTTAATTGTATCCTAGATGTCAGTTTCTAACTTCATTCAGGCACCAATAAATGCAAAAAAAGGAGAAATTTTTTGTATTCTGTTGTTTATTTTCTCATTGTAAAAGATTAGGCTGTTTGTAATTGAAAAAAGACATTACAGTTGAATCCAAGAACAGCCTTTGTTCTTCAGAAATGAACCAATTGATGGGAGTCATTTCTCTCACGATCAAAGATTTTATCTATACCCACCCTTGATCACATCGCTCTCAATTCAATGAAATCTGCATATAAGGCTCTAGTTCTTTTTAAGCACTAGAAAACAGCCCCCTTTTCATATTCTGTTAATAGCTATTAATCTTAAACTTTTGCCTGTTTGGTTTAATTTCTTTTGTCTATAGCTTCTTTGGTGACTTGGTTCATTGATTTAAAATCTTTGTAGTTTTAGGATAGATTTTAGACGAGAACTATCTTTGGAATATTAAAGATTGTGGGGATAGTAATTACAGGGCTTTGCCACTAAGAGATCATTAGAAAATAAGCAACAGCTATTACGCGAGAAGAACAATGGAGTCAGAACTACAAATCTCCCTTCTCTGTGTGATGTAGAATAGGGAGGGAAAAGATACGAAGGAACATAAGACCAGGGAAGAAGAAGAAGAGGAGTTAAAGAAGGGGGAAAGGGCAAGAGAAGGAAGAAGAGATAGTTGAGGGAAAGAGAGAATGAGAGAGAATTGCCCTTAAGGTAATATTCCAGTTGATTTAACACTCGAATTCTAAACAGTAAGACAATTTTTTGATATTGTCCTTAACAACGAAGAAACTTATCAAAACAACAAAAGGCAGAGAATCAGTAAATTTCAAAATAATAAAAACAGAAAAATGAAGAAGATGCTAAGCCTTAGAAAAATAAAGGCAAAGTATTGACAGGTCCCTATAGTTTACCCATAATTACTCTTTGGTCCATCCTTTATGAAATCCTTCACTTAGATCCAACTTTTTTTGAAATTCTTTACTTAGGTCCCTAGAATTTAAAATAGTGACCTAAAAATAAAGCAAAATAGGGACCTATTTGGTTCCTATATTTTAGTTTAGGGACCTAAGCGATTTCAAACAAACATAGACTAAAGTGTAATTATGGATAAGTTGTAGGGACCTATTAGTAATTTGCTCAAAATAAAACATCAATCTCAAGTGACAAAATATTATTGGCTAAGCGCTAATGATACAACATTCTCCACCAGTGTGACAAAAGTATTATGTAATTCATTCATTATTTGGGACATTTATGTAGCAGCCACCTAATTCACAGCGTTTCCTAAATTCATGCTGACTATCTAATAATCTGTTTTGCCAAATAAACTAAAAGATCAAAACCTCACATGACCTCTGACTCCTCTAGATAGCTTATATTATTCTCAATAAATCTTTCACAGCTACTATTTTCATTAAATATTTGCAGGTATGCCATAAGCATGGAGTGATACACAGGGATCTAAAACCTGAAAACTTTTTGTTTCTAAATGAATCGGAAGACTCTCCACTGAAGGCAATTGATTTTGGCCTCTCTGTGTTCTTTGAGCCTGGTAGGGCTAATACTGATTCCATTTTGTTCATATAATCGTTGTTCTTCAATTTTTCTTATATACTAAATTTCTAACTGTAATAGGAGAACGCTTCAATGACATAGTTGGAAGCCCTTATTATATGGCACCAGAGGTTTTGAAGCGCAGCTATGGCCCTGAAGTAGATGTATGGAGTGCTGGGGTTATCCTCTATATATTGCTGTGTGGTGTCCCACCCTTCTGGGCAGGTACATGCCTTCTGTGTTTAAAATGGTGATTATGTTAGGAAGAGAATGGCAGTAACACCCATTTGAAAAACTATCTTAGAAAAGTGTTTTTTTAACTTGCTCCATTTGTGCCTTTTTGTTTTTTCTGTTATAGATACGATAAGGAAATCACTATACTAGGAAAATAGTGGAATTCCTCTTTATTTTAAAGAGTGTCATGACTCATATGGAATAGAGATTTTCTAAAATTTGCAACTATTTTGTCTTTTTGTGTGTTTTTGGCTGCAGAAGTAATGAAGAAATGGCTTTATTTGGAAGAGAATAGGTGTAATATCTATTTGAAATAATATCATAGAAAGTAAATCGATTTGATTTAGGCATGCACAACATGCCGGGAAAGGTGTATTATGTAGGCAACAGATAAAATTATTGTGAAATGAATGAGATAAAGCAGTTAGGACAGCAGTAACTTGTTAGTAATTTCAACTTTTATTTGTAATTAACGCTAGATTCAACTGTAAACAGAAATGTTTTGCTAAGAATAATCATAAATTTTGGTAGAAAGATTTGAGAAGGTTTTTGATGGTCATGATTCTTCACCGATGTTCTACTGACACATGATGGTTTTAGCAACAAAAAAAAAACACATGTTGGTTTCAATTTTAGCTAAAAAGTATCACAATTCTTTGGAGAAAATGGTTTGGATAATATTTATCCACTCATCCAACTGCTTAGGATTTGATATCAAAAAAAAGGAAAAAACTTAGGGTCAGCTTTATCTATTCTTTATAGTAATCGTGTTGGAATGTGA
Organism: Apostasia shenzhenica; assembly: GCA_002786265.1. Classification (NCBI taxonomy): domain Eukaryota; kingdom Viridiplantae; phylum Streptophyta; class Magnoliopsida; order Asparagales; family Orchidaceae; genus Apostasia; species Apostasia shenzhenica. The sequence goes on from KZ451978.1 coordinate 2,166,662, forward strand.
ACTTCTATCTGGGTTATAAGCTCCAAACTTAAGCTTTTAGATTAGTTAGTTATCACTTATCAAATATTTAGCTTGGTATCAAATCTGGAGGTAATTTCATGCCCCAGAATCCCATAATTTTTATAGCATGAAAAGACCTGTGTTGCTTCAAAGCAGCATCTACTATTGATTTTGTGATGGCATGGTTAGGTTAATTGGTCCAAATTCATAAAACATCTTTTTTTTAACAGTTGTACTAATAGAGTGGACCATGATACAGATGGTTATAAAAAAGAGGTGGGCATCAAACCTATAGACGGTAAGACAAGGGATGGCATTTAATTTACTGTTGAGCTATAGAGGCCTCTAAACAAATGTGTGGGGATCCAAGTTCTCATATTAATATGAGCAAGGGGTTTGTATAGGATCATTAGAGATGTCCTTTGGTTACTTGTGCTCAAGGGAAGCATGTTTATATAGGAACTGATTATAGAAGAAAAAACTATGCAGGTGACCTTTGGTGGTTTAGAAAAATCTTTGGTTTGTGTTCTGTTGACCATGAATCTTATTTATTACCCTTCGTTAATCACCATCTTATCCTTATTTCTACTGCATTTTCCATGGATTTTAAATTTCTGTAAATTATGAGGAATGATGCATGAAAATTATGACGACTTTGTCTTCTAATGTTGTAGAAACTGATGAGGGAATTGCTCAGGCGATCATTCGCTCTGTGGTTGATTTCAAGAGGGAGCCATGGTCAAAGGTCTCAGAAAGTGCCAAGGATCTTGTGAAACGCATGCTTGATCCAAATCCTTATACAAGGTTGACTGCTCAACAAGTTCTTGGTATGCTTTTGCTAACCAACATATAATGAAAATGTAACTTGTCACAAATTGGTCAAAAGAAAACAAAATAAGAAAAATTTAGAGATATGTTGGTAAAATTCTATGCTTTAACAATAACTCTTGGAATCTTGTCTCATGATATTAGACCCTAACTTCACATTTATGATATGCGATCATCAGCTATATCACATTTTCATCTTGGCTTCGTGGTAAAACTAAAATGACTCGAATAGGGTCATAAAAAGTGATCTTGAATCACACATGTTCGGGGGAGAACCATGAGCCTACAGTCAAAGTGGATAATACCTCAACATCCGGCAGGAGGAGTCTACATTGATCTCTCCTATTTCAGTCATTAATGAATACATGTAGTATATGTATGTAAATGGTTTTCTTTGTATAAGATATTATGATGTGAGACAATGCTCTAATAACAAGTTGTGAAATATCGGCAGTTAGGGTTTGGAAGGGGGAAGAAAAACGAAGAATAAAATGAAGGGTTCAGATATTTTTACCCTAGGCTATAACCCTTTCTTTTGAAATTTATCCAATTCCATGAATCTATATTCAAATTTCAGAAACCAAAGTGCAAATGTAATTTTATTTATAAGGCATCAAAATTTACACAGACTTCGAACCATAACTCTAATTTTGCAAAATAGACTAAACAAAAATAAATTTTAAAATTAAATATAATCTATTTTTAAAATTAGATAAGACTTAATTCAAATATAAAATCTCTAAGTTCAAGCTAAGCTTATCTAATAGATAAGTACTCTTAAATTCAAACTAACTTAGTCAAATAGACTTAACTAGTTATGACTCAACTCAATTGAACTAATAACTAACTCAACTGACTAAATATAATTTAGCCTAATTAAATAGAAAGCGCAGAAATAGCTTTACACACTGCACCATGTTAAGTATTTAAGTTATTAACTTTGGCAAAGTGATGAAAAGTGATTAATTTTTCATCAAATCAAACTAGACTTGACTTTAAATCGAAACCTACAACCTTGATTTGAGCTCGCTTGAACTTGTCTTAGTAACGACATACTTCTCATTAGCACATTTGGCTAGCCCTTGTCTCTAGGATAATGACTGATTGTTTTCCTTTTGTCTTTTGCATGAAGTGCATCCTTGGATGCAGAATGCCAATGCAGCTCCAAATATTCCTCTAGGAGAGGCAGTCAGATCTCGGCTCAAGCAGTTCCTAGTGATGAACAAGTTCAAGAAGAAGGCATTAAGGGTAAGCTTATACTTTGTAAATTTAAGCAAAATGCTATTTAAATACTGTTCAGATTATGGGTTATGATAATAACAAATGCCAAGGAGCTTCACACCGAAGTTAGGTTGCCTCATGTTATCTTAGATGTGTAGTACCGGCAATTATGTTCGAAACTAGAAACTTGTTAATCATCACTCGAACATCAATTGATTCATAATAGACTTATCTTTTGCAACTCAGTTGAAATGCAATTGATTTATTTTGAAATCGACTAAATAAGATATTTAACTTGTATACGTGTGTTTGAAAGGATTATGGTGCAGTATAAAAATAAGGGTGAATTATATCTAGACTTTTAAGTTTAGGATATAATATCACACAGATTTATGATTTTATATATTTAACATTTAGATCTGTGAGTCAGATATATATCAATCAGGCCTATAATACTGAAAATATCTCTCTCCTTCCTCTCTCCTTTCTCTCCATCCTCTCTCTATCTCCCTTCTCTTTCCACGGGGCTATTCGCACCCTTCCTCTCTCTGCAGGCGGCCACAGTGTCCCGCTAAGGGCCCCGAGAAGGCTGCTGGCACACCATTGGCGTTCATGCAACCCTTGCGTGAGGCTGAACAATCACCAACCTCGCGTGGTAGGGCTGCAGCAGTGTGCCTTACTACACAAGGCCGACAGCTGCACAGCTGCGAGCGACACGTCGGCAACCCTACCATAACCCTCAATGGGGATCGGTGCTTGTAGGCAAATAATGTGAGAGAGAAAGAGAGATGGGAGGTGGGCAGGCCGGCATAAAGAGAGAGAGAAAAGTGTATTTTATAAAATTTTAATATTAAAAATTAAAGAATAAATCTGATTGATATATATATATATATATATATGTGAGTCAGACTCAAATATTAAATTTTTAAAATTATAGACCTATATGATATTATGCCCTAACATCAAGGACCTGAATGTAATTTCTTAAAAATTAATATTTAGGTTATGTTTGTTCGATACTATTTTGATGCTAAATCTTATAAAAAAAATTAGATATCATGATATGTAGATGTTTTCTTTTGATTGACAATTCTATATTTTTTTAAAAGTTTATCTAAAGATGTAGTCAAACCAAATAATTGTTTTCTCGTAGCATCAAAATGACATTGAACCATAAACACCTCCCTAAAGTTTTCCAATTAAAATCAAGGAGTATGATGGGTAATTCAACTTGAACCAACTAGAAAGTAAACTCGAATTGAACTCATCTTGATGTCAAGTTGAAGTTGACTTCCTCTATATGTGTTCAACTCATAAAACAATCTGCCATTTTGGCATAAAGACTGTACATTAAAGCTCCATATAGATGATAAACTCCACAATGATGGAGTCCCTGTTGACGCGGTTATTCACTCTTTGATGATTAAAATGTGAGATAATTTCATTTATAGGTTGTCGCAGAGCACTTGCCTTCAGAAGAAATTAATGGGATCAAGCAGATGTTTCATATGATGGACAAAGATAAAAATGGAATCTTGACACTTGAAGAACTCAGGGAAGGCTTCCGCAAGATTGGGCAGCACGTTCCTGAACCTGATGTGAAGATGCTACTTGAAGCAGTGAGTGCATTTTTGTCCAAAGTGAGATGGGTAGTACAAACTAAAGCCGATATTTGAATATTAAATACTTAAATCTTGTTGTTTCATAGATATAGCACAAGGAACTTGTAATTAGCACAAAAATAACACATTGGTTAACTTTTGTCAAACATACTAAGAATATTTCTTTTTGAGTTTAACTAATTTTGCTTGTCGTGATTGATTTTTGGTCCTTCCTCATGCTAATATGCAAGTATATCATTTCTAAATAGTCCTTTTAATAATATTATGTGTCCTTAAATTTGAGAGACGTTCTATTTGATGGCTAGTAGCTAAAGAGTGCAAACAGTGATCGCAAACAGCTGTCCCAGGAAAAGGAAATCACTAGTGCAATGAACCACTCTTGACAAGCTTCTAGGCCTGGTCTGTTTGTTTATAAGGTTAAATTTAACAATGTTAAAATTAAATTTGAATAAAGATATTTTTTTATTGAAAGTTACGAATGATGTGAAATAAAATTAGTTATTATGTTAAGATATGTGAGGGATGTGATATAAGTTATTATTTTTGTAATGTGTGTAGAATGTAAAATAAAGTTAATTTTTAATATTAAATTTTATGCGTGATGTGATATACCTGGTTAAAATTAAATCAGGTTAATTTTCAACGACCAAACAAACGAGGCTCTAGAAGCATGACTTTAGAATGTCAGGGCGTCTTTTTTGGGATAAAATTATGAGATTGAGTATGAACAAGCCTAAGCAAATAATACTTCAATATCTGAGATTGAGTTATGACATATAAGCCAATGTCATGACATTCTATTATTATCTTGATATATTGATGGTACGTAAATAATATTATAATCCTGTCATCATAACCAATTATCATATGCCTTTCTCTGCAGGCAGATACAGATGGAAATGGCACTCTAGATTGTGATGAGTTTTTGACAGTTTCTTTGCACCTAAAAAAGATCAGCAGTGAGCAGCATCTGCCAACGGCATTCAGCTTCTTCGACAAGGATGGGAGTGGATATATTGAGATTGATGAGCTGAGAGCAGCCCTTGGAGATGATCTCGGCCCCAACGATCAAGTTATTAGAGAGATTATTTCTGATGTTGATATGGACAAGGTAGTAATACTAGATCTTTATATTACAGCTATCTTTTCATCCTCTTATGTTAATAGTCATTATCTTTGATACATAGCACACATTGTAGGTGAGTTCTGGGGGTGGCCCCACTTGAACTCGGGCTAGAAAATTTGGGTTTGTGTCAACCCAGTTGTAGTTTAGTGCAGTTCAGGTTATGCTGTCTGAATCATTTATTAAATGGTCACGTTCTTGCTGCTTAGTATTCAGTGACATTTGGTTCGGGTGGACCCGAATTGCCATCTTTATATCCTGTTAGATGATTTTGTGGTATAGTACTGTTTTGTTAGCAGGTTGATTTGAACCTGATTCTGATTCAGGTAGACCATAGAATAATTCCAACTCGGCTTGGGTTTTGTGAAGTTTAACCCATTTATTAAACAACTCAGTTCAGGTTGAGCTATTAGGATCAGTCCTGATTTTGTGTTAACTCAAACCCAACCATTCGACTTGTTTGGCCGGCAAACACATAGGTGTGGGGGCACCAGGGTAGTAGTCATACCTATCCAGGACAAACTCGAGTTAATTAGCTAAACAAGCCAAAACTTACCCATATCCCAAATGATTTTAGTGCTACCTCAACCTAGCACAATATTTGACAAACCGACACATTTGTGGCACAAAGTTCTTTGAAAATATATAAACTTGTACATTCAGGTCATCTCAAATCTCATTCCAACTAGTGTTGTCCGACTTTTATTCAGTCAAAATGATTCAAGTAATAGTTGAGTCAACTCAAGGCTGAAATTTTTAGGTTGGATTTGGGTCAAAGTTATATATTGTTCACTCTTCTAGTTTTAGTTAGGGTAAACGAGTGATTTTACACAATCAGTAATTTGATTTTCTGTGAATTTTCCCAGGATGGTAAGATTAGCTACCAAGAGTTTGAGACGATGATGAAATCAGGAACAGATTGGAGGAATGCTTCACGGCAGTATTCTAGAGCATTCTACAATACACTTAGCAAGAAATTGTTCAAGGAAGCATCATTGCAGGCGAAACCTATTGGATGAAGAATGGTAGGTGAGATTATGAGTTCTGCTTCTAAATTTTATTTTAGGAATAATTATCGACATGCCACGATAAATTATATAACTTTTATACATTGCACATTCATACTCGATAAATTATAATGTACATACTTTTATTACACTGTGCACATTATTATAAACTATTGAGAATGTTACATTGGACACACCACAATTATGATACAAATGTTGTTTTTTACGCATTTCATGGTGTGTAAAATGTAATATATCAAGTATGGATCGGTAATATATAAAATGATATGTTTATCTTGGCGTGTAGGTAATTGCTTCTTAATTTCATGGTTTTGAGCTTTGATTGGAGGGGGGATGATTCAGTTCTTCTATATCTTCATTCAAAGGAAATTTGAATGGTTTAGCAGTTTAATGAGATTTTATTGTTTAAAAAGTTGTTCTTTGATTCACTTTCTTCAACAGTGTACTGTGAAGCTGTGACAAGGAAGCTAACATGTATATTTTCTTTAGGGGGCATTTCGTTCGTTGTTATCTTAGTGTTATGTTATGTAATGTAGATATCATAATATCTAGATGACATCTTTTTACTAATAATATTATAATTTGATAGAAGATTATTTATAAATATCATTAAACTAAATAATTATTTTCTCTAAATAACATAATATAATATCAAGATAACATTGAACCAAATGCCCTCTTAAATTCTTTATTAGAGGAAAAAAGATTTTGATTAATTCGCTCTCCAAGGTTCATGTTATTTGAAATGGAATGTGTGTGATTGAATATTACTTTGACAATTTAATCAGTTCAAGCTTATTTGTTTGTTTATATTAACTTTAAATTGGGTTGAAATTAGCTTTAGAAATCAAATCATGTACAAAATTTAATATTAAATTAATAATATTTTCAATTTTTACATAAATTTCAAAACAAAAAATGTTTCATCAAAATTGGGCTTTTGACCGATTAAACTTAAATTCATTAAGTTTGTAAGAAGTGTTAGTCAATAAATTTTGAGTTTTTTTTTTTAATTTATAATAATTGGGCCACTGAGTTGTATAAAGATATCTTACACTTTATTAGGCTTTTATGTGTTGCATTAAAAAACATTTTGAGAATTAAAATTTTCTATGCATCTAAATTACCTCTAGTAGCTCACCTAAAATGTATGTAAAAGGTTTTTTTCTTTCAAAAATTTTAAATTTTTATGGTTCAAAATTTCTTATTGTTTTCTCGTCATTAACTTTCTATTCAGATTTTTAACAACAGTATAATTTTTTTTCTCCAAAGCTATTAATTCAAGAAGATAGTCAAATGAAAGATCTAACAGGAAAATATATTAAGTACATCAAAAACTTAGTACCATGATTCAAAAATCAACCAAAATACCATGAATTATAAAACCTAAAGGGTTCTATAAGTAAAATATTATGAAATAAACCAGAAAGCTTTAAGCACATCTATTAAATTTAATTTATTTTATAAAACTCAACAGCAATTTTAAAACAATAAAACATTAATATCATTTCACATGCTGCATAAAATTTTATTTCACATATTAAATAATTTTAGTATTTGCGTACCGCTGAATCCCATGTTATGTTACAATCACAAATTTTAAATAGAACAAGAGAAATTACTCCAAAAGTTTTTAAAAACAATACAATAATTTAATTTTATTTCGCATCGTACATATATGTCAAGATAGAACCCAAAATTTTCATTCTAAAGACGATTTTGCTCCAACCAAACGGAAATGAATGCTTGACAAATCGAGTGTAACATAGTCCAATTAAAGTATAAAATTAGATGTCAAAGATAATGGAAAAAAGAAAATGCTGACATCAATTTCTAATGGCAAAAATCAAAGTATACAGCGTTGGACACCAAAAACACACAAACTTGCTGCAAAACATTGCATTCACTTTCCCCAGCTCCCCTCTTTCCCTTTCCCTACCTAAAAGAGTAGACTCGTGCAACCAGCACAACTATAACTCAACAGCACAAAGCGTAGGCTGATAATGTACATATTATATACAAAATGAAACTTCTATGTGTAAGCTGTCCCTGCACACCTTAGCACAAGAGGTTCACCATGATGAGGAGCAGCTTCATTCCTTATTCCATCCCTTTGCCTCTGAAGACCTCCCACTAAGCAAAAACATTTGATGATGATTTTGCCGTTATGCCCATTTCGAGTTTCAAAATCAATGTTCGCACATCTCGCATGCGCTGGCAGAGTTGGGATTCGCAAAAGTGCATTGTTCGCACATCCAGTGAGAATCCCAGCTGCTGGTGGCAGGAGCTGATCTGGAGCCGTTCCCACTAGCCCTGCTTTTCACGGCCTTCTTGACCTTGTCGGCCGTGTTTGTGGAGCTTGAAGTTTTGGTACATGTAGGCTGCCGGTTTGGGCCGACATCCTCCAATCCGTGTTCGAGGGCCTTAACAAGGTTCTCAAAGTAGTTTCTCGTAACACTGAAATATGATGCAGGATAAAGGATTGGTGTCATTAAACAAACTATAATCAAGCAAAAACTGGAATCTCATGCCCGAAATGCAACTAAAGAAAGCAAAAAGTCAATGAAAACCAAATATGGGATACTCTTAGCATCGCTCTCATTAAAAGTTTCGTTTTGGAAAATGCAAGTGGGGAAACTTTAAAAAAATGGTAAATCTGGGAATTTTTTGCATAGATGGAGTTACAAGATATAAAATGAAGATTTTTTTTTTAAAAAGATATTTTTGAAATATAAAGTGCAGGAAAAAAAAAGAATATCCTTCCTGCACTTCAAATGTATCTATATGGTACTCTAAATACCTCCCTTCCTATCATATGCCACTCCCAGAAATTACATAAATAAGGTTGTCTACTTGTCTTGAAGATACATGGTTATGTAAGATGGCAAAGGGGCAGGGAAAGAGAAATATAGGAAGAATAAGAAAAGAAGAATCAGGGAGGAAGAAGAAGAAAAAGAGAGGAAGGAGAAAAAAAGGAGCTTCAAGGAGAAAATAGTCTTTATTCAATAGCTTAAAATCTAAATGACACCAAACAATGGAGCATTTCACAGATTGCCACTACAAAAGCCGAGAAAAAGGACACGAACTTGCCAAACAACAGAAAAGCTAATGATGATAAAAACTTACTAAAAAGCCTAAAAAACCTATGGACTTCCACAACAAAACATCCAACTACTGTAATGGTTAAACTATTATGTTTCATTAACTGGGATAGAGAGTCTTCACCACCTAGTTAATCCAGCTAGCTTTGAGCGGAAATCATTAAATTCGTCTATTGGACCCTCAGCTTCAAGGTATACTTGGAGCTCCTTCTCTGCACATTGATGAAGCCGCTCCAATCCAGCCTCAGCCTCACCTAAACATAACTGTGAGTAAGGAAGCAACTACAACAAACCCATGCAAAAATTGTGAAATAATATTTAAAACCTTGCAAATACTCAAAAAATTGTCTCTTAGCATGCTCATGCTCAGGAAGGTAATACCCATAAGCATAAGTCCATTTCAGCACTCTTCTACACTCAATAACCTGCATATTGCAAAAATCCATCATTATTAACAAAACAGCAATTCAAAGCATGCATCTGTCATTAAAATGTTATCTATGAACATGATGAACATGAGCATGAAAGATATGTAAATTTTACCTGTAACATTGCATCAATTATAAATCTGAGCATGGACACTGGCTGGGATTGTATGTCACTTAGCTTTTCAAGCTTCAGCACAGACAAAAACAATCATCAGAAACTTCCATGAAGCTTTTTCAATAGAAAGCATTAGCTAAGTACTAAAATCCACATATTCAAGTGCAAAATACCCCAATTATGCACATCATATGGAAAAAGAGAAATAAATCATTGTTGGATAGAACAAGGCAGTGCCTTACTTGCCTTATCTTCCATTTCCAAGAGAAATACATAAACAATTTTATTTCAATGTGGCAAGAATCTGAAACTTAATCAAAATCTCATGCATCATTCATTGTGATACAACCATAGATGAAGGTGATTAATAAAGAGAACTATCAAAAGAAAAGTATATGAAAGCCGCATGAGAAAATTAGTATAATGTTTGCCACATGACCATATCAATTTACACAGTATTGTCCGACTTTCCATGAAATAAATTTAATTTCAGGATTTTGAAAACAGTGAGCTTTTTGTCTACATTATTTAGACCTCAATACAACCTAACTAAAAGGAAAACAGCTTTGACCACTTTTATTGATGCGGGACAGATAAAACTAATAAACAGATGAGGTAATCAATAATTTTAATTAACAATTCAATGCGACTAAAATAAAAGAGTTCTAAACTTTAACTTGTGATAATTAAGCAATTAACAAACCCACAAGTACAATAAATTTTTAAATAATTTAGATTAAAGATTACCAACACATACTAGGGTGAAATTTAGTTTTCAATAAATCAGAATCGATGTAATAAAATTGGGTAACACATGAAACTACAGTCATTAAAGAACAGGCGAACAATCTTATAAACATCAAAAGTTTTAAAGAAGGCTAGGAAGTGTGCTATCTTAGAAAATCTATCAACAACACTCATAGAGTCCTATTTATCAGTCATCTTATGCAGGCTGAGAAGAAATTCCTTGGTAATGTCTTGCTAAGAGTGGCCAAAAACAGGCTAGTAGTTTAGTTTTTATGGTTTTGCAATAGCATAGATTTGGCATTTGGGCTACTACGCGTGCCGCATCTATTATCTTTTAAGACTCCAAGCAAAACTGGCTCTCCACGGCCTCTATTATCTTGTTTAGACCAAATTAACTTGCTAATCCACCAGTGTGTGACTCTGGAATGAAAAAATTCTTAAATAAACATATGCAAAAAATAGTCTATGATCACAAAAAAGATAATCATCTCAAACCATCTCCATTCTTTTTTAGTGGTCCTACCCATGATAGTCCATTAGTCAAAGTCACTTCACTTATAGAACTAATCATACAAATCCAGGTTGAGCAAATAATTTTTATATGGTTCATTTATCGGTAATAGTTCAATGATTTCGACCAAAAAATAATTTGGTGCAGTTTGCCAATTTTAGGTGACTCGTTGACTACGAGGGAGAAGCTCAATGGACCAACCTAGTCTAATGCAAGACTAAACCATACTCAATGTAGGGTTCTTCCTGCTTGGAGAGAATTAGTGGAGACACCATTCAATGGAACATACATTCTAGGCATGTTTCCCATGTGATGATCGAGATAAGATCATTATAGTGTTCTGAATAACTTGATTGAAGATCCACAATTTGGGATGATTTGATTTTATTGAAAATTCAAAGCTTAGTTAGAAAGATTTGATATTCATCATGTTCTAGCTGATTTGCTTTCTTGTTTGCTCTTTTTGTATTTGCTCTAAAGATATTTGATATTTTATTTTCTACATTTATCCTTACATTTCCCAATTTCAATGTAATGTAACACCTATATGATGGCTTCCCTATTATTGTAGTATTAAGGCATGTACAACTTGATTGATGTGAATCAATATCTGGAATAAGGGTCTGGACTTTGAATGATAATCTGGAATCCATTAGACATAGTTGTCCCTATAATATATATATAGAGAGAGAGAGAGAGAGAAAAAGAGAATTATTTCCTTTTGCTTTCCACCTCACTATTTTTTTTTATTGTACTTTCCTCCTCACTATTGAATCAACACAATCATTGGCCTCCACTATTGAACACACCGCCACCAACATTCCATCAATTCGAACCTCTCGCATATGTATGGGGCTGCAGCTCCTCAACATTTGATTGAAATTGTGAATTACAATTCCTACAATTGGTTGTATGAATACTAAAGTGAGAATTCCTGTTTTCCTGGATCCTTCTCTTTTGAAGGTCAGCAACTGCTTCTATGCCTCTTCCACCTGATCTACTGAATTACAAAGCCTGTAGGTTCAATTCACTTCACTTCAGTTAGGTGCTGCAAGGACCATTATAAACAAAACTACTCTTCCCACTGTTGTTCACATGATTCCAAGGGCCTTCTACATGATATCAGCTCCAAAGTAAGATATAAATCACCGCATCCAACAACTCTCTTCTCCTCCTCTCTATTCTTTCAATTGATTGCGGATTACTACAATTCAAGGTAGATCTCTATTTGAATAAATTAGCACTGGTTAATTGAAATTGCCCAGACTATCTGCTCACAAGAAATTGTTCAGTTTGGTAACTTTGGTTCTAATCGAGGAAACCAAATTTGTTGTATATTGTACCACTGGATATAACCTTGAGAACTCAAGTTTAATTGCTGAATCCCGAATCTAATTTCTAGAACTAATAATGACAAGTCAAAATCTAGTTTGATAAATTCTTATTTTTTAATGATCAATTTCAATTGAAACTTAAAAAATCATTAATTTGCAAGATTCAATTTCATTTTTCTGATTTTATCTCTTGACACTACAATTTTCCCCTACCGCACTTGAAAATTGAGATGGTAGTGTAGTTCAAACCTGAGTACCCAGGTAAGCTCTTTCTCTATTGAACAAAGGATTCAATTTCTAATATGTCATATAAATATATTTTTGAAAATAACTATCCTTAATCAGGATAAATTGCTCATATTTTTTGTTGATCTAAAACTTCACACATCATCCTACTTTCACATTGCATTAAAGTAAGCATTACACTATGACTACAAAACCACAACGCTAGGCAAATATAAATCAGAATACATACCTTGTCAGATTGCATGCTACGAAGATCAGCAAATGCCTTCTGCCTTGACTGCTTAAAAACAAAGTAAAATGTTAAGGATCTAATTTCAACATACTACTAGCAAGGGAAAACGATGAAGTCAACCTAACATGGTGCTCCATGGAATAGGCATGCACAAATATGTAAAATAGAAGGACAAGATAGATGTATCTTAACATAAATACATAAGTAAACCTAAAGATATAGACATGTACAAGCGAGAGGTTGGCTAGCTGCTTCAGAAATAAACATAGGAGAACTTAAAAAATTTGTAATAATACTGACGTTCATATCATATAAGTATTAAGCATAGTTGCAGCACAATTTGTATAATAGCAATGTCTTCAACATCAACATTTTAGACGATGCTAGCATTCCAGGTGAAACAATTTTCGATTATTAACTATGGTATAAGTGAAAAATTTTAAGATATTGAAAATGTGCCGAGAATATTATTTTTGTAAGAACACGCACTTGTTGATTGGTAGCCCATCTTTCATAATAGTGTGTGTATCTCTCAAGGGAGTTTTTGGCTATCTCTCTCCTCCTCTCAGATTCATCATACTGAAATCAATGACCTCATTAAAACAGTTCCCCATAGACTAATTATACCAAAAGAACAAATATAGCAGGAACTTTACCACTCCCTCCTGTTTTGCAGCTTCATAACGATTACAAGCATAAAACCCCCCTGTCCTCTCCCCATGTTTAGACCATGGACCAAGACATAACCTGCAATGGTTACAAGGAATTGGACCAACTAGCCAGTATAAAGCATACATTGAAGTATCCAATCAGATTTCTTACCAGCAGAACTCAAATTTACACGGAGGTGTGCAAGTTATGTGCATACAGCCTTGATTTTTCTCAATTGGCCTTTTGCACCTTGGGCAAGGTTTGGAATTAGCCAATAACCTGATATAAACATTTACAGTACATAGAGCGTCAGATACATGGAGAACGTGCAAAAACTTAACAATTTAAAAATCAAATCCCACTGAAGTGATTAGGAGTTCCACTGCTAAGACAAAGAACTGTAGCTCACCAGTTGTAGGACAGCTTTCCAGCACATATAAATGCGTGAATATGCAATGGTGAGCACATGCAAAGATGCAAATTTTTGAGAGGAAAATTAAAGAATGCATTTACTTAAGTCCAAAAAATATTTGTATTTTGAAAATATTAAGGCCATTGATGGCCTTCCTCAGCAACAAGCTATATATTTAATACTCCAAATACACGGTGGAAACAGAGTACATAGACCATCAGGCAGCATCAAGTTACCATTCATAACTTCTTTAAAATGTTCAGCAGTTTCAGACGCCATATCGAATCCATTTCATTCCAAAAGTACAAAACGTAGAAAATTTTGAAACAGCTCAAAATTAATTTGCTTAAAGCCAAAAGTTTTTCTGCAAAATCTAGAACAAATTTGGTGGCAACGATGCTAAACAATAAATTAGCCAACAATTGAAACATGATTTCAACCATCTCATAGGAATATGTGCTGCAAGAAAATGCTGCAAGAAGGCCATGCAAAAGATCTACCTTAAATCAACCAAGAAGAAAATAATAGATATTTCAGGCATCATCAGTGATTTCTATTGACCTCAATTTTTGAATTTTGACGGCAAGTAATAAAAAAAATTCGATTACAAAGTAATCGAGAAAATTAAGACCAAAAGAATTATTTAGACAATTTTAATCGAGCCAAAAATAGAGAGATTTTTTAGAGATATGAAATTTTTTTTAAAATTCTCTAAAAAATGTGGAATTATATTAGTAACAAGTTTATTAGAAAATTGGGTTAATTTGGTCAAACGTCACAGAAATGAAATAATTTCATTTTCTCTAACAAAATCTACTTATCAAAAGAGATTCGCATTGAATGGATGCTACTATTGCAATCCTCTCGATTTTACGAAGCTAATCAACTCCTTAATTTCTCAAATCAACCTCCAAATGATAAATTGGCAAAGTCACAAAGTTATAAGTTAACTTTCTCTCTCTAAAAAAAACAAAGCTTTGAAAATGCCTTTGAAAAAGCTGCTTCAAAAATCAACCATAAAAAAATAAAATATATATATATATATATTAAAATGGCTAAAATGAAAATCAAGCTTGATTGAGCAATCCGAAGCTCGTCTTGACGAACCAAGGCCACCTATACGATCCTTAGATCGAGACAAAATTAACTGATATGTCAATTTCACAAATCGGCGAGCAATCATTGCCAAAATAAAATAATTTTAATTTTGATTTTCTAAGTAAGACCCACTAAATGGAGACTACTAAAATTGATTGGAGACTACTTATGTGATTCTCCCAATCATGCAGAGTACATTAATAAATTTTTCATTGAAATCGACCTTCAAATAATGAATTGCTCAAGTTAGAAGATAATTAATTGATTTTCTCTCTCTAAACTCTCTTTGCTTCTCTTTCTAAACCATCGTTGTTGGCTCTTTCGACGCCTCCTTTCGACAGAGCTTCCAAAAATCGAATATTAAAATATTAAATGAAAATTGAGCTCGACTAAGCAATTTAGAGCTCGACTCGATAAACCAAAACTACCTACACAATCCTTAGATCAAGACAGAGCTAACTGATATATCAATTCACAAATCGGCAAGCAATCATAGCTAAAATAAAATAATTTTATTTTTCACTTCTAAGCAAAATCCGATCAATAGAGACTCCTAAATTGATCGAAAACTACTTATGTGATCTTTACAATAACGCAAAGCATATCGATATATTTTTCATTAACACTGACCTTCAAATTATGAATCGGCAAAGTTAAAAAATAACCGATTGACTTTCTCTCTCTAAAATAGCCTTGTTTGCTTCTTTCGATGCTTAACTGCTTTCTTGGACAGAACTTTCTAAAAAATCAAATATTAAAATATTAAATGAAAACCTCTTGGATCGAAAATCTTCTTTCATCGAAAACCTCTTCTATCAAAAATCTCGTGTTGAAATTCCATTCCATAGAAAATTATCTTCGAAAATAACCATCGAAAATAATATAAAGATATATGAAATAGAGTTGAATACTATGAAATTACACAGTTTCCCTAATTATGAAATTACACAGTTCCCCTAATTATGAAATATCATCTAAGTCTTGAATGAGGCTAAATGAAATAAATTCATATGGTTGACACTTTAAACAAAGAGATATTTTAGCTCTTAGGTACAAGTGCAAAATAAAAGAAAGTTTTTGAATAATTTCAGATAAAGATCTATAAATATGAGACATTTTATTTAGGTCCAAATATAAGAAAACTCTAATATGAAATCTAAATCGAAAAATTCTATACTTTAAAGAGATATTTCTCTCATAACTAAGCTTCAGAAAAAGATAATTATGGGTGAACATTGTGTATTTTAACACAAAAAGTCCCCTGATTATCTAGATGTTTTATTTAAGTCCCCAATCTTGTAAACTTAGGACTTAACAAAGATAAAGAACTTCATCCAACCTTTGGACAGAAAGTTGGGAAGAGCTGAACTATAGTTAAATAGAAATTTATTAGAATTGCGATTAAAGACCTATAGAGAATGACTATTTCCAAGAGCGGAGCCAAGATCTCGGACCAGGGGGGTCAGTTGAGGCCGACAATTACGGGAAAAGGAACGAAAGGTGCAGGAGATCAGTTTGAAGCAGAAGGATGAACAAAGATCGTTGGACAAGATGCTGACTCGATAAAGAAGGCTAGATGGAGGCGACGATCAACAGGAGCCTAATGATGGAGGCGACGTGAATCGTCTACTAGCGATGCGAAAATCAATAGGAATCGATGGAGGGCCAGCTCAACGCGAATCAACTACTAATGGCTAGAATTTCACTTTAGGGAAGAGTCAGCTAAAGTGGCTAAAGAATAGTAGTAATACAATAGAGTGCGATAATGAATATAATACATAATTAATAATTAATTAATTAAAACTATTATTATATTGCATTATAAATAATAGGGTAAATTGCATCTAGGCTCCCGAGGTTAGAAGAGTGTTGTAAATTAGTTCAATTTTTTAAAAACTTCATTTGGGTCCTAAGATTGAGAAGGTACTGGAATTTTGGTTCTCTTTTAAAATATCATTATTTCACTATTTTTTGATTAAAAATATGAAATTTGATTTTTTTTACTACTTCAAACCATTCACATATTTCAAAGTTCTATTACACTCTTTTTTCATTTTTTTTAAATTTAATTTCTCTAATTTTTTATTTTTATACATTAAAAATAAAAAAAAATAAAAATATTAATTTTAATATTAATATTTTAAAATTATATTCTGAAAAATCATAAAGTTAACAATAAGATTAATCATACAACAAATTTATAAAAAATTAGTAATTAAATCTTAATTGAGACCAAAACAATAGAGTTTTTGCAATTTTATAGATTAATATTAAGGTCTTAAAAAACTTAGAATTAATTTACAATACCTATTTGACCTTAAGAGCCTGAATGCAATTTATCCTATATAAAAAATTTATAGAGAATTATATATATATATATATATATAAATTAAAGAGGATTTAGGGGGTGCAATTGCACCCCCTTATTAAAGGCTGGATCCATCCGCAATAGTCTATTTCATTAAGTCCAAATATTAAAATAAATTTAAAAATAACCTAAAATTCAATGAGATGAACATAAACAATCTTTAAAAATGAATCTTCTTTGAGGCTAGAATTATGGGTGAGAATTATGTTATTGCATAAAAGGTCTCCAAATCCTCTAATATTTCATTTAAGTCCCAAGTCAAGCTTAAACATGAATTATTTTGGACAAGTTAATCAATATTGGTCCTTGTCCTCCCAAAATTAAATTTTCTAAAGAATCTTGACTGTAAATCCACAGCCAAGATGACAACAATGCAACTACATTCAAGTACTCAAAATCTAAAAATATTACACCTAAGTCCTAACTTTTGAAAATTGATGTTGCACATAAAAATTATCCATTCTATGATGCTCCAAATTCAAACTTATGATATTTAGGTCAATTGATGATATATTGACAATCAACTACCCAAATTTTTTAAATATTTTATTTATTTTCTAAACTTCATCCAAGTCCTAAAGCATGACAATTGCATATGAGTATTGAATATAGAGTTCATGTACCACATGCTTTATATTTTGAACGCAAAGTATGAGAAATTACAATGAAAGGCCTACATTATGAGAATATTTCGCTTAAGTCCATTTTATCTCTAATTTACAAGGTCCCTCTATGTTGAAGATTATTTAAAGTATGTTGAGGTGAACACTTATAATTCAAATCAAATTCTCAAATTCTTAAATCAAAACGCTAAATTTTCTAATGAAAATCCTCAAGCATTCAAGTTTCAATCTTCAAACTCAAATATCCAAATTTTTAAATACAAATCTTCAATTATCAAAAAAAAAATCTTTCAAATCTTCAAATGCCTCAAACCAAACCCAAACCAAAATCCAAACTCAAATTTAAATCAAACTTCCAGACAAATCTAAATTCCCCTTGAGATGTTGGGCTATCAAATCCCCTAATACCCAAAAGTTCCCAATTCAACCTAACATTTTAAAACTTAGATTCTAAATTTAAATCTCCTTAGAGCATTAAGCCTATCAAATCTTTTAATATCCAAGGGTTCCCACATCGATTTGATGGTTGAGCTCCTCTAAGTTCCTCAACCTTCAAGTCACAAATCTAGTGTGTTAAGCCCCATCAAATCCCTTAGCACTCCAAATTGTCTATGATTATAATGACCAAGCAATCCTAGGTATCTAATCATTACATTCGCAGAAGCCCCATAGAGTTTAATTCTTAAACGACTCTGTCGCAAATTCCATATTAATTCGCTAGAATACCTCCAGACGATGGAACCCATGGTTCTTGACAGATCATTTTAAAACTTTTTGGCCAAAGATTTAAGTGAGTTAGGATCATTGGTGGAGCCCTTGATGATAGAATCATGGGATCTTGACAGGGTTCTTCTATCCCTATCCGTCTTTGTGTCATCAATTTAGTAAGTTGATTCTTTCCTTAATCAAAAGTTTTATTCTTCAAAAGAAGATGGGTAATTAACTACATAGGCTTGCCTTTATAGGAAATCGTCGATCCTAGAAACTCTGAAATCCTAGAGTTGACACCTTCAGAGTGAAATCTGATATCAATCTGCCTTAAGAAAAAGAAAATTTTCAATGTCATGGACACTCGTTTATTTTTATTTCTTGAGCAAACAATTTCCTTATACCAAGAACAAAAAGAAAAAAGTCCAATTGACATTAACATGCATTAAGTCTCCAAGTTCAAGATTAACTACCAATTTATACTCATAAAAATTGTTGGAGCAGAAACTTTATTCACTCAATAAAGGATAAATAAGGAGCTACAAAATCAATATATCAGCCGGGAAATATTGTAAATGTTTATAAATTCATAAGGAACAACAACTAATCAGACAAGGGCAACATAAATGACACCATATCAAATCTTCCAAATGGTTGGTTACACGTCAATGAAAGCATCTATCATTGGGCAGATGTGATCAGAAAAGCATATTGCTACTCTTCCCTAAGTAATGGCAGACATGAACAAGAAAAAATAGGTTGCATATGCCGCTATGCAGAAAATCCTACCAATTCATATTTTCAGATTCTGCACTGTTCTTCAATATCCACTTTGCCACAGTGCCGCAGTCTACTGGACGGTGAGCTTCCTCAGTGCACTGTGTGTTTAGGTTAGACTGGTTCAGAAGCTATTGATAGAGTACAGCATTAAACTAACTAATAAATTGCTATTACTTACATTCCAACAGAAAATATGAGAACAATTGCAGGAAACGTCATAGCTTCCACATCCGAATATGAAGTCAACAGCAAATTCACATCCAGGTGCAGGACACCATTTTGTCTGCAGATATCCAGAAACATGGTGTCACAGAGAATAACATGGACAATAACAAAAATTTTAAAACATGACAAGTCGAACCCATACAAACCTTCCTGTTATCTTCAATGTAAGATCTGAGGAGATAGTAAGCATACTTCTCCTGATCTTCGTCACTTCCTAAAACATTAATCATGTCTTGACCAATTGCAGCATTGCAGGATGGATCTGGACATCTCAAAAATAAGCAGCCTGGACCATCACTTACGGATGTTCCTATATAGCCTATCAATACAAAATTCAGTATCAACAACATATCATCGTTAAATAGTTTGAAGATGAGCAAAGAAGGTATCTACATTCAACCAATAACAAAGACAAATCATAGAATCTGAATACCAATTGCTGGCATTAAAAATGCCATAATGCCAATCTAGTTGGGCTTAGTAGATGGACTTTTGTTCACGCACTATGCAGCTCTATAAAGCAACTAATTCCATAACCACAGATTAGCCATGTCAATAATTAATGATTTTTTGTAACTATGGGTTGTCCATGCCAACCGGGATTTAATTATACATCGGTTAATTTTACCTTTAAGCAAAATTTGACAGTTTGTTAGTGAAATACATGAGTAAGCAACTCTTTGCATGTTAACCGGCATTAACCATGTCATCTTTCACGGTTAGAAAATTCAGTTATATTGAAAATTAACAAAGCTCATCCAATTATCCGATCAGACTGTTAGGTAGATGACTAAGCTATTAAATCCGATCATCCCGTTTTAGTTAGTGTAATGACTATTTACTTAAATCTTATTTTTTCTTGCCCACATTGTCTTTACCATAGAGATTTGGTTCATCTAAAATTTAAAAACATGATCAAGCCTCCTTAAGCATTCTTTTCTCGTATAAGTGTCATGATAACGTGAACATTTTGATAATCAACAGACTCAGATTAGACGTTGAGCCATTTTTTCTTTTTGAAAGAATGTTGAGCCATATTTCCCTTGGTGGACGATGCAGTTTTTTGTTTTTATTTTACATTAGTTCGTTATTCACAATTTGCAAGGGTTTAAATTAGCCACATAATTTTTATTTATTTATTTATAATTTTAATTGATATTCTACTCTCACACTTGTTACTTTGTTTTACCCTTCTTTTAATTATGTAATTGAACATTTAAGTAATGCTATGATAAATAAAATTGAGTTTGAATGAGATGATTCTAGATAGGATTGGTGTGAGACTTCGAAAGGGAATAATAGCTTGGAGGAAGATTTGAAGACTTAAGGAGAATATTTGAAAACCAAATTATCAAGATATAGAAAGAAGAGAAACAACCTCCACAAAACCCTAACTGCCTCTAATTCACCCACCTTCATTCAACTCTTTGAACCATTTTAAAAGACAAGCTCTCACCCCTCTTCTCCAATGACTTCAACTGCATCAACACCTCGTTCCTTGACCTTTAGCAGCTCTCTCTCCTATTAGACTAGTTGTCACCTCATTTAGGTCCACTATACGAAGATCTGCAGAAACTGTTTCTGCCTCTGTGTGTGTCGCCTTGTCAGTTTGCACACTTACAAATCCTTACACGATGCAGTTCCCCTGCATAAGCCGTGACACACCTACATGACAAAATTGAGGCCCTTCCCAGCGATCGCATGGTTTCCCATTAGCCTTCAACATCCGGTTTGTGCACCAAGTTCCCTGGTTTGTTGTAATGCACCATTTGTGCTAGAGCATCCATCCATGTGCAACCCGCAAGGAGAATGTGTCAATCTAGTTGAACCGATTCAACTAATCCAACATTGAATTTTCTAAAGTCAATTTCAATTTTTTTCTAGATAATTGATTTCAAATAGAATTATTTGTTTATTAAGATTAAATGATTGCTCCAATGGAGAGACCGTAAATTTATCGTGAGAAAACAAAAAACAAAAAAAAATCACGAGGAAACTACAAGTGATTAAATTTGAGAAACCTCTGATTTATTGAAGTTCAACTAGCACCCAAATATAACTCAATAAAAATTTTTTATCGTTCATTTGAGTTCATATACATTTTAAATCAGTCTAATTGCAAAATTTGAAATTTTCTTGATTTATTGCATAATCAAATTTAGAAAATACTTGCGCTTATTCAAAAATAAACTATTATCAATTTGTCTCTCTTTATTTGGCATATCAAAATCACATCAATCCCACGCTAGTTTGGGTAATAAAACAATGTTAGGTTAGGCATTTATGGTATCTCATCTTCCACATTCTGCAAATCATTCATCTTTTATTTTGTATATTTAATTTTATCTTTGTGTTTCATTTAGACTATTATGCATGCCCAATAGTTCTAGGCTAGAATTCAGAATTTTAATTCCCACATCTTCAAAGATGGATCCTAAGTTGAGAGCAACCCATTTAGAGGAAATGTGATATAACTCAAACTTTAAGGTTTTAGTTGATCATCCTAAGGGTGCCACAGAAGCTAAGAGATCTACCAACCAACCAAATGGATGAAGATAAAGATTATTCCAAAGACAATGTAGATCCTGATAATTTACTGATCAGGTATCAAAGCCCAGCTAAACTGACTTATAGGTCCAACCCGAATAGCTCTATACAATTATTTGGGTCCTCTTCTATCAAAAAAAAGGGTCCTCTTATCTTACTCTAAATTTTCTAAAGTATATTTTCAATGAATTTCAAATTATTTCTAGATAATTGCTTTCAAATGAAATTAATTGATCATCGAGACTAAGCAATTGCTTAATTTGGCAAACCATAAATTTTATTGGAAAAAAAATAATGTTGATATTAAATTATTGAGACCTAATTTTAATTTTCATCTAAATTATTAAAATTTGATCGAATGTCCTAATCTATCTCAGTATAGCCTTATTTAGTGTTAATCAATTAAAATTTAAAATTTAAATTTGTTAATTTGAAATTGTTCAATTCATTACACAACTTTTACTTAATTTTAATTTTCATCTAAATTATTAAAATTTGATCAAATGCCTTAGTCTATCTTGGTATATTCTTAATTACTATTAATTGATTAAATTTTTAATTATAAATTTGTTAATTTGTAGAATTTAAAATTATTTAATATATTACAACAACAACAACAACCAAGCCTTAATCCCACTAAGTGGGGTCGGCTACATGAATCTTTTATTTCCATGGCGCTCTATCAATTACCAAATTCTTATCTAAGTGAAAAATAATAATAAGATATAATTATTTTGGTAACTGATAGAGCGCAATAGAAACAAAGGATTCATATAGTCGACCCCACTGTTGTTGTTGTTGTTGTCGTTGTTGTTGTAGTACATAACTAAATTTAGAATATATTTGTGCTTATTTGAAATAATTTATCATTAAAACTATTAATCTCAAATTCATCTCACTTCCCATGTCCATAATCTATACCTCAATTATTGTTAATAATAGACCTAAAATATTCGAACTCCTCGCATGATGAGATTATCTTACCGTCCAATGTCATAGCATTGTTAATTGTTTTTTAGGAAACTAAACCAATA
Source organism: Apostasia shenzhenica (assembly GCA_002786265.1). NCBI lineage: Eukaryota > Viridiplantae > Streptophyta > Magnoliopsida > Asparagales > Orchidaceae > Apostasia > Apostasia shenzhenica. The sequence continues at coordinate 2,189,644 of KZ451978.1, forward strand.
ATATATATACTCTTACTTCAACTCAATTTGAACCCTTTTTTCTTTTAAGGTGCTTGTATCATTTGAAAAACACATGTAAGCATAATATCAACTTGAATATAATAAATCAACCTGTTTATCCCTAAAGGGAAAACATAAAATCTTAACATACCCTTCGTATAAAACAATCATAATTGCAAAAACCTTTGAATAGCCAATAATGACATAATACCAATACTAAGAGAAATTGAAGAATCATATTATAATTTTCTCAAGGAGATAAAATTTATGTTTTTGGATCTAAATCATGACTAATAGGAAACATGGGACCAAATTGCAATTTTGCAAAGAGTGAAATTTAAGGAATTAGTACTTAATATTAAAATTAAAAGAAATCGGGGGACTAAATTATGCTTTTCTAAGAAATTAGGACCTAAGAGTAAATCTAAGAGAAATTGGGAGGTTAATATGTAATTAAATTGAGCCTCACTTTTTAATATAAATAAGAGAAGATTTGAACAAGGATCCATAGAGAGGAGGGAGATGAGAGCTGTATGTTGGTGAAGTGTTGGATAAGGAGAGAGAGGAGAGTGATGGGTGCTAGCAAGGGGTATGGATGGCTGTGATGTGTGAGCAGATAATGACAAAGTTTTCTCCTTCAAAACTCATGTTTTTATTATATTATTACTATTATTAGTATTAGTATTATTATATATAAATATAGATATAGATGAAAAATGGCAAAACATCATAGATTAGTTTCCTTTCTCATCTTGCTAACAGGAAAATTGACTTCTCATTAACCATGGAATGCTATACATAAACTTGTTAAAATGAATTAACTGCTTAGGCGTTCCACTGATTTCAAACAGATTTTGGTAAAATGGAGGAGAGAAGTAAGAGAAACAATCGAGGACATGTTACATAAGCACGACAAGCCAATATAAACCTTTTCCAAGTTTGTTGTTAATGATTCAGTACCAAAAAACATATTTCAAAGATGAAATTTGTTTGAGAACAAGTGATGCAGTTAAACATACCTTTCCAGCATGAGCTGCAAAAGGGGTGACCACAAGCAGCAGCACTCACAACATTTCGAGGATAAACTTCAAAGCATATTCCACATTTATGCTGCCAAGAGAAGTGCAGTCAGCTTATAGCTTATAAGATTGCAACAAGAACAAAGCCTCAATCCAAGCTAGGTGGGGTTTGCTATATGAATCTCTTTTTCCATTCAATTCTAGGTAAAGGGTATGCACTCCTTGAGCACAAGCAATTCATGTTCACATAAAAGAGCATATACAGAAAATTGTCCATTGTATCGTGAAAACAGCATATAAAAGATCCATTATGTGAAAAACAGCATATAGAAAATTGCATGTTATGTTGAGAGATACTCCGATCAAACAACACTGTTACCGATATGAGTTAGATTACAAAATCAAAATTCCAATAATTTTAGTGTACTGTTATAACTAAACTTCATGTTCTAAGAAGTATATGCTCCTTAAGGATAGTACAAAAAACATAACATCGCTCACTCTACAACTGCGCCATTTACAAGTAAAGAAATTGAGCGACAGAATACTGATGCTTTAAAGAGAGAATTAACAAGGAGTTTAGCAAGAGTCAAGAAATTCATCCATCCAAACTATCCTTCAATTTTGCGTCCCTACTATACAATTTTTTTGCAATTTTAATAAACTGTTCATTTTAATAAAGCAAAGCCAAGCAATGGAAAAGAAAATTAACCAAAGTAGGTATATGTACATACTTCTCCAGTATTCGCCATTTTAACAGGCTTCTCAAGCAAACCCACATCCTTCCTAACATTTTTTTCATCAGCAAACCATTCATCATGCACCTTACTAACACTCCTGCACAAGCATAAGATTGGTTAATTAATTTTCTTCTTGATCATGATGGGATGATATTGGATGCTCCAAAAATTATTGTAAAGCAGACAGCATTTTACATCCAGACCACGCTATTCTAATTGTGAAACAACACTATGCACCATAATATGACTTATTTCATGGAAATATTTATGATGAAACCTTATTTGATCCCTGCTATGGCTATGCCATCCTTCAAACAAAAAACTTTATTTGATCCCCATTTATGCCGTGATCTTCAGCATTAGAAGTCAACCCTATTTCTAAACTAAAAATTTAACCAAGCTAATCCTATTTTTACATGGTCTTCTAGATTGAACTACTATTGGTGGGGGAATCTAATTTAAATGCCAACATACCTAAACCTCTAATCTGGGATGAGCTAAAAGAATAATATAATGTTCTATTTGCATGAACAAAATATTAACAAGAAAGAAGCATGACACAAATTTCTCTGAAAAGAAATTTCTCTCTGAAAATAATATATCGTAGAAAATTTGATTTCTTGAATTCCTATGTTCATTTTGTACTTTTATGCCTTTAAATAGAAGCTAAAATGGAGCATCCAAATCTGAATAATCACATATAAGTAAATAAATAAATATCAACGTGAAAAGAATATAAAGATCACTGCTACGAAAATTGGTTAGTAAAAGTTAAAACAGGTGGGTATCATTTTGGTATAGTATATTTATTGGTCAACACAGTAGATTTACCAGGTAAGTAACATGATATGCTTAAAATCTATTGAGGGATAAATGCTTCATGAATGTATAATGCTAGATGGTACTAGCGTATCATTGGTGTTGCTAAATTAAAATGACCACATGAACAAGTGTAGCAATTCACTCTTGCTGACAAGAATGTTTGTCATGTAATAAGAAGAAGCCAGAAATTATGAACACCAGCTACTACGCCAACTCCCCCTACCAAAAGGGATTGAAATGCAGAGACTTCTAATAACTTCAGACTAAATTCTGAGCAGTAAATGTATTTGGTACCAAGGCTGTGGTTGGCCTGAACTGAGACAAACTTAAATTCAAAGTACTGCAAACATAAAGTTAACTCTGTTCTTTAAGATCTATTTAAAATGAGGTAAACATTAAGAATGACATGAACCAATTTAAAGAGAAACAAACAAACTGATTGAAACCATTTAAAATAGGTCTTGATTAAAACTGTATGCTTGAACCTCAGCCTTAGCTAGGCTCAACCTTAGCTGAGACTGGTACCGAACAGAGATGCTCCTCTAGATTAGGTTTCCTACGCCAATGGCCCATATTTGAATTATTTCACCATTATTAAGGATGCTTAATGGTAATATAATAGTTGCTTTGCCGTGGATCAAATTCCAGCTGAGAGCATAACTACTCAACAAACAACAAAACAAGTTGTAGAACAGGAATAGACCACACGAAATACATAATGGGGATAATAATGCTACAACCACCATACTTTACAGAGATGCCTTTCTTTCATGACAATATCTAATCTCAATCCAAAATCTATATATAGATTCTCTAGTCCCTTAAATAAATTCTTCAATATAAGCAATACTTATTCAATGTCCTCATAGGTGAGAACATGCATGATCCTAAACTTAAAGCCACAAAAGATACTGTTGCACACTAATAGACCTCATTTGGTTGAAGCCCCAAAAAACTCGACTCCTCCAAAAATGCTTCCATCAATATATATTTATTTTACATCACAAATAAATTTAAATATTAAAAATTTATCTTTATTTCACATTTTATACAAATATCAATATTAAAAATTAACTTTATTTCACATACTACACATACTTCAATAAATAAATCTACTTTATTCCACATCAAACACAATACTCAATAATTAAATAATTTTATTTCACATTATAATATTAAAATAATTATTTTTTTTCTCTAACTCAAGAAAAACTTAAAACATTCCAAAAATATACTCCAATTAAACAAGACCACAATGCATCAGAAAACTCTCATTGGCAGCAATTTCCTTTCTTTTTCTGAAAGAACAAAATAATAAGGAATGCGCAAACAAGAAATCATCACATCAAAACATCATTCAAAGTAGGGGTGCATGGTCCATTATAACTATAAAGCATTAAACAAAGCTAATATGTAGCTTGTTTTCATTTTTATTAAAGAACACAAATTTTTTTGTTAATCATTGAAAAGGAATTACAACTACTAAAGCTCTTTATCTAAACAGAAAAAAGGAAGCATAGGCCTCGTTTGGTTGGAGCCTTTCTTTTGATCCAATACAAAAAAGTTAAAGTTAAAATTAACTTTATTTTACATCCAACAAAAATATGAATATTAGAATTAACTTTATTTTACATCTTATACACTTTCCAATATTAAAATAAATTTCTTTCCCATTAGATTTAAAAATAAATATTTTTTTTATTTAAAAAAAAGCTCCAACCAAACGAGGTCTAAGAGCAGCCCTGGAATTAGCAAGGCCCTCAAACACCATGCCTCAATTTATCCAACCTACACGATAACTAAAATGTAGTCAAAGTTAGATGTATAATAGGATTGGACACTAATCAGTAACAGACGTTTATCAATCATGCATGCCAAAGCATCAAGTAAATATAACTTACATATTTTAAGAATCTTTCTAAAATTGAGATCCTTATAAATACTTAACTAAAAGAAACAGCTAGCAATAAAATTCAGTGTTAAACAAAAATGTCAAAATGGATGTTCAGTAACAATACAAATATTTAGAAGAGCGTAAAGACAATATTTATAGGAGATATGAATCTAAAACTAAAAAGAAAGACTAAAGTACTTTATGCACATGCAAAGGAAAGCTCAAAATACATCAATAATATGGGCAGATTTTCAAAGCGTTGGGAAAAAATAAAGTTATTTTAAAAGAAGCATGGCCAAATATTATGCACAAGGATTTGCATAAACCTGTGGCATCAAATAACAAAAATTGAGAAAATAATTCATAGAAGCAATATTTATGATAAAATAAAGATCAAAGATACAAAATGTTACTGATTCTTTCAGAAATAAAGCACTCACCAGTTGAAATGGCGCAGAAGAAGACATGCTTGAATTTTTAAAATAGAAAGAACAGCTGATACCCTACTTATATCCTCTTCTTGGCGCTGCCTTATGTCAGTCTCATTCAAGACAGTGTAGTTCTGCTAATGGTATCACATCAGGACAGCAACCATGAGAAATGAATGGAACAAAACATTAAATTTGGTAAATCTATGAGGCTTGCAGTATCTTTTAAACCAATCAGAAGTGGAGGATAGACCAATTGTAAACGTTCATTTGGTTCAAGGCTTCAAGTATGTTAGTTTGCATCCAGCAATTGTTAAAAAAATGCAAACTAATCCCAGGTCTTCCTGATCCCAAAAACAGCATTAATCCCATTAATCACATGCACAGTAATAATGCCAAAGAGGGGAATCAAAATAATATCCAAGAAACTCTTGATAAAGATCTTGAGATTTTTCTTTTTGATCCCTTATGCAAATATAACAAGTGATTAATTAGAATTAAAAAAAAAGTGTTTAATTAAAAGTAGTCAATGACAACTCATGTAGAGTAGTTATAACAAATTAGTGACTAATAGCACTTTATGAGCAATGGAGATGTACAAGAAACACAATACATTTCCATAAACAATTGCATTCTAAGCACAAGTCTCGCTTAGTTAGATAGATGTCCAGGTTAAGGCAACAAAACTTATGCAAATCTATAATACTATAATATAGTTTCAAACACCATTCTAATGGACAATCAAAAACATACTTTAATATAGTTTCAAAAAAACATACTATAATACCATGCCTTTGGTGGTTTTTCTGCTATCTTAGCAATACAAAGCTGGCTATAGTCTTACTCATGAAAATCTATTTGAACTCATGAAACACCATTCTAATGGAAGATCAAAAACAAACTATAATACTATGGCTTTGGTGGTTTTCCCGTTATCTGAGCAATACAAAACTAGCTGAAACCTCACTCATGATAATCTAATCTAAATGCAAATGTAGAATCAATTAAAAACCAACATTATAACAATATATGTTTGGAGCTGTGCTTGCCAACTAAATAAGAGAAAGCAGAAATCTATCTGAATAAAGCCGCAGGCTCAGGTTACATGGTCAAGAAACGAGGCAATGCTACATTGTTAGAAACAGATATTTTTCTTCCAAAAAAAAAATTGTCAACAACCAATCGCGCAAAACATAAGTTCCACAACTAGCGGTTAAAGTTCTTTTTTAATTTTTTTTTTGCAGCCCGAGAATCCGACCAATGACGTGGCCCTATGCTTACTAATACAACCTACTTAATCAACAAAAAAAATTTCATTTTGCTTTCCCGAAGCAATACCCGCTGCAGCATAGGATCCTCTCAACAAACAAAGCAACTAAAATCCAGAAAAAAAACTACATATCCGATTACGTCACTTACCTGCTGATGTCGAGAAACGATCTCGTCCGACTCATCAGACAAGTCGTCCTCAAAATCGCACTCAGCGTCGCCGCCATCGCTCACCTCCCCCGTTACGTCGCTGTAGAAGTCTTCATCCACCGACTCCAGATCGTTGGCATCGTGCATGTCGTCGTCCGATTCCATCTTGGCAAACCCCCAGCCCCAGAACCCTACAGCCTCCAAAATACCCAGAATCCTCCGCCGACGGCCGCGGTCCAACCCGGCACCTCTGGGATTGAGCTTTGAGGGCAGAATAGGGAAGCTAGAGGCCGGAATTGCAGGAGTAGGTAGTTCCGCCGGAGAAGTCACACGCCACAACAAACATCGCGAATCAGTATTCCGGGTCCTTAACCAGCATAGAGTATTTATAGGAGAGGGAAACTCCCAAATAGAAATCTTAGGGAACAATTGCATAACGATCCCTAAAATCCAGTTCAATTGTGTAACTGCCTTCCAATTCTTTCGGAACATTTATATGAGCTAATTTTCAAAATTTTAAATACTACATAGCAATTATCCCAATTCTTTTAAACAAATAATCATGAATTACCAGAGAATATATATATATATATATATACGGAAATTTACATACAGAATACTGAATTCATCAAAAATTATATATTTCATTATTGTTTAGTAAATATTACGCATATCACACTCTTTCTTTATTGGCTATTATTACAATAGAAATGTAAAATCCATAGAAAGAGTGTGATATGCGTAATATTTACTAAACGATGGTGAAATGCGTAATTTATGATGAATTCAAAGTATTGTATGTAAATTTTCCTATATATATATATAGTTGGATATAAACTTGAGTCAAATTAATGCATATATATATATATATATGTTAATTTTTTTTTAAAATTATAATTTATTTTAAAACAAGTTATTTAATAACGCAAAACTATTTTTTATCAAAAATAAATAAATAACTCAACACTATTTTATAATATCTATATATTGATTGAAAATATTAATTAGCTAATAATTGAAAAAACTGTAAAATTTTATTTGACACCACTCAAAAAAAAAAAAATTTAATATTTTATTAATATTTTAAATTTATCATAAATTTTAATAATTTTATTTCTCATTTAACATAAATTTTAATTTTAAAAATTAACTTTATTTCACATTCTGTATATTTCTTAATATTAAAATATATTTTTTTTATTCTTTTTTAGATGATGTCAAATAAGACTTAAGTAACAAATTTGTCGATGATAAGAATTCTAAATAACAGCTAATTAAGTAACAAATTTGTCAAATCTAAATAATAACTAAATTATTTATGATGTAATAAAAACCTGAAAAAGTCTTTTTTTTTCCTAAAAAAAGTCTAATTTTCTATTTTGTTAATTTAGCTACATCAATGTGATTTGCAAATTATTTTATTACATATTAAGCGGCGAATGCTGCATGCAGATCACAATATTTAGCATCACATACAAGAAATTAGCAAAATTACACTTTTATATATATATATTGCTTTTCTAAGGTAAGTATTCAATTAATAGTATAAAAGCCATGAATACGTACGTCAATAATTATTAATTACTTCACCTTCAATATTGCTCAATTATATTAAGAATATTACACTGCTATTATTAATAACTGGTATAGGGTGAGAGTTTAGCTCGAAAATTAATAGCATATCGGATTAATATTTAGTTCGAATCAAATTCTGCTTCAATTTATTAAGTAAAATTATGAATCATGATATGATGAAATCAATTTAATTTGATTTCTTTTTTAAAATATAAATGATATATTTAATTATTTTTTTACTTGCATATAAATAAGTATTAATTATAGTTATCATATTGGTTATATATTTTTGTGGGCAGGAGTAACTCAATTTCAAATTCTAGTAGCGATAAATTTTTTAAAAAAATATTTAATTATTGGAGATTTTGAGTTAGTCCAATTAAGACTCAAGTCAACTCGAGGTTGAAATGAGCCAACACAAACTCGAATTGAATTAAGATAAATCGGGCTCAGATTGTTCTCTCTGGTTAGTTAGTCCATCAATTGGGCCTTTTGAATAACGGGCCAGCCCAATTACGGCCCATATTGTGAATTAGTATAGCAACCCTAATCTAGCCCGTTTCATTGGACCCATTCTGGCTCCTTCAATGGTGGCGCCCCCGCCGCCTGGCCAATCCGCCGCCGCCTCCGCCTCCGCCTCCTCGCCGGCGGCAGGCAATCAATCCCATCCGACGGAACTATCACAAACGCCGGAAGCATCCCTTATCACAGCTGAGATTCCAGCGCCAGAACCGAGCGAATCCGTGCCCGCCACCGCTTCCACCGCGCCGGATGCCTTACCGGCTGCCTCATACACCATCACGATCCCTAGCTGTTCAAGTAATCGAAAGCACCGGAAGGAAATACTTTTTGTTCTGCTTCTCTTTTATTCTCATTCGGACTGTTTTTCCCCTTCCTTTGTAGGTTGGTTTTCTTGGGATGGGATACATGAGACGGAGCGGAGGATCCTGCCCGAATTCTTCGATGGAAAGTCCGCTTCCAGGAACCCTAGTGTTTACAAGTACTACAGAGATTACATTATCGGACGGTTCAGAGCTAATCCGTCTAGAAAGATCACGTTCACGGAATCCCGGCGTGGACTTGTCGGCGATGTTGGGTCTGTTCGCAGGGTTTTCGATTTTTTGGAGGCCTGGGGTTTGATCAATTACACGCCTTCCGCGAGGCCGCTGGCTAAGGAGAAGAAGGATTCTGGGGAAACGGTGGAGACGAAGGACGCCCCCAAGAGGATATGCAGCAACTGCAAGTCGCTTTGCGGAACCACTTTCTTCAATTCGGAGAAGGTCAGTCCCGTTTCATGACCTAATTTGTTGCCTTGTTCTTATCTGATGATGAGCTTCTTCTCCCTAGAGTTCGTCTGTTTTGAAGAACATTTTTTTTGCTTCCCTTGTTCATTTGGTTGAATGATTGAACCAAAACAAGTCATATTAAGTAACGAAAGTCAACAATTGTTTGCATTGCATAGATCTACATTGATGTTAAGATTTCTGTCATTCTTTATTGCACTATTTCTGTTAGCATCGCATTACACACATACACACAACAATAACAACAATAACGACGATAACCTATGGAGCATAGGCATGATACGGGGACACAGAGACACGACACGATACGACCAGCGACACGACGATTTTCCAAAATATAAGACACAGACACGGCATTACACGTTAAATACAATAATAATAATAAAATTAATAATTCATACTTAAAAAAAACATAAACATAGGACAAATTTAAATTTTTACGTATAAATAACTTGTGAATAGCACGAGATTCTTATAGGATCAAGATAAGAACTTGAGAACAGACGTCATCGGCATTGAAAAGATTTGAGATGTATATTTAGAGTTCATTTTATAAAGTGAGTGGAAAAATAAGAGAATATAATTTTGCTTGCCAGAACAACCACGATGAATATGACAATAAGAAGAGGTAAGAGCTCACAGTGTTAAAGATGAGAGAAGGACAAACGTGAAGTTAGAGTTTCAAATTTTTTGCGATTAGTTCATTTTCGTAAGGCTCGAAGGCAGCAAGGGAGGAAGAAATTTGATTTAGCTTGATAGAATTTTGATTTATATTAAGTAAAATTTAAATAATAATAAGAGATAGATTTTTAATTTTATTAGATAAAATTTATAACAACAATAAAAAAATTTAAATATTAATAAAAAGAATAAAGAGGAGGTAGATATATCCACAGATTTTTGTCTTATATTTAATATTATTAAAATTATAATATTAATAAATAAATTTAACATTAATATTAAATATATTCAATTCTATCTTATATGTATCCTAGAAGTATCATGTATCTCAAAAGTATTTTGCATCTTAAAAGTATGTTATATGTGTTCTATATCTCAGAAATGTTCTGAAAATATCTTAGAGGTGTCCTAAGGCATCTCGAAATGTCTTTTATTTTTTTAATATTATTTTATTAAGACACGTCACGAAGCATATTTCAGAAGTGTTCCTGTATATCCTCACATGTCCCCTTGTGTTTGTGTGTCCGACACAAACATGATGTAGTTTTTTAAATTGTCCATACTTCATAGATAATAGTCAAGCTTTTGTCCCATTAGGTGGGCTCAGCTACATAAATCTTTTGTTTCCATTGTATTCTGTTAAATAACTGCTCCTTATTTAATTTTAAGCATGTAAGATTATTTTTATAGTTTTTTGTCATATCTCTTTTGGTCTTAATCTTCCTCTTTATACATAGGCAAGGTCATTCTTCTTTTTACATGGTCACACACACACACATATGGGATAATTGTCACTGAATTTTCTTATTAGACTAGAAATTTGCCAATTTTATGTCCGGGATTGTAGTTGGAATTATTAATCAAATCTTTCTACTTGCTTGAAGCTGTAAATTGCTCTAAATCGATCAATTTCTTTCTATTTAAAAGGCAGCTTGCTCATGTTAAATTGAAATTGCACATGTGTATATGTAGTCATTTTAGAGTTTATGTTTATTGTTGTTACTTGTATCTTATGTGTATAAGATGTGTGAGAAAGACATGCACATATGTATACATACATAACATGCATGTGAATTTAAAATACATTCTTCTGAGCTATATACTATCATTGTTTAATCTTCATTTGTCGTAATAATGGTGTAGGTTCAAGAGATGAACTGATGAAATTTTTTCCTTTTTCTTTTTTTTAATACTTTCTTTCAATCCAGGCAGATATGACTATCTGTTCAAGATGCTTTGTATGTGGAAGCTTTCGTGCTGGTCTTAATGCATCAGATTTCAAACGTGTTGATGTCAGTGAAGAAACAAAGACGGAGTGGACTGACAAGGAAACTCTTCACCTTCTTGAGGCCATTTTATATCATGGTGAAGATTGGAAGAAGGTTGCAGAATATGTTGGCAGCAGAAGTGAAAGGGAATGTGTTGCTAGATTCATCAAGTTACCTTTTGGGGAGCAGTTCTTGGGGCCTCCTGAGTATAAAGAGAACGATGAAGTTCATTCTGGAAACAGCAACAATGATATTGTGGAGCCAAGTTCGAAACGAAAGCATTTAACTCCATTAGCTGATGCAAGCAACCCCGTTATGGCACAGGTGCGTCTCATGATTCCCCCATGAATCTACTTCCCCATATCACTTCATCAGTGGATTAGAAAAAACTAAAAGAGGAAGTTGTTGTAGCCAACTCTCTCTCCATCTCTTTGTCATATAGCCTTAACTGGTTTTAATGATTAATGAAATCTCATTCAAATAGTTTATTTTCTTGGATTAACTATCTCAAAAACTAACCAAGCTCAATTATTGCTTAAGGTTGAGGCTTGACCTTCAACTGTAGCTAAGGACGAATTCTAACTAACTCTAGTAACAAGTACAAACGTTGATCATTGGTCAACTTAAATTTGTACATAAATACAAAGTATTTTGCATGGTTAGCTTAAGGAAATTAGGACATTTAGGCCTGTTTAGCGTGAAGACTAAAATCAGGACCAAAATGGTACTAATTTAAAAAATATATAAATAATAATAATTAAATTTTTTTAATTATTCTACACAAATTCTGATATAAAAAAATATTATTTTATTTCACAAACTCAATAATTTTTAATAAAAATATCTACTTTATTTCACATCCCAAACTAAAATATTTGAATCAAGTATTTTGGTATAGGATGTGAAAAAAAGTTAATATTTTTATTAAAAATTATTAAGTATGTAAAGTAAAATAATATTTTTATATTATAATTTGTGTGGAATGATTAAAAAAAAATTAGAAGTTTGATGGATACAGTTAAAAAGGACCTTAAAGAAATGTTTTAAGTCAAGCCAAAGGATTAGATTGTAATTTTTAACAAAACTTAAGGTCTAAATGCTTCTTTTTGAAAATCATAGTTCCATTTGGTATCACCCCCTACCTTGGGGGATTTGTATCAGATTTACTATACATAAAATTATAGATTGAAAAAATATTGCCTTTGAAAGGATTAATGAAGGTGATATCATTACATCCGCATATCAATTGACAGTGCACTTTGTTTGGTTTTGTGCCACTTGTTAATCTTGCTTCCATCCCTTGGTAGCATCTGTACTTTTTCTTTTCCCAAATATTATCAGTTTATTTTGTTAGGAAGAGCCATCTTGTGGTATAGTCTGAGATATTTACATGGAAATGGCAATTAGGATGGCTAGGAAGGAGAGAGATTATCAGTTTCATTTAAATTTCGAGTCAGTGTTTGCTCTTTTTTTTTTAACTTGGTATTGCCATAATATTAAACTAAAATAAAAGTTCAAGAGTACAGAAGTCAGAGTTTGCTTTTGAGACAGCTTAATTACATAGTTTTAGGCTCACATGTCCTACATGTATTAACGGCCTCTCATAATCTTATATTTACAGGAGTGGTGAAACATTGATTGGCAAGATAATCACGTATCTTGAATTTTCTTATTGGGATATGATCGTTTGAAAAGTCAATTTATTATGTTCTTGATATTTCTTATTGTATCTACATTTTCTCTTAGGTGGCCTTTTTAGCTGCTATGGCTGGTCCTGCAGTGGCTGAAGCTGCGACTGATGCTGCCATTGCAGCTTTTGATGATGTTGATCCCTCCATCATCAGCAATAGCATTGATGAAAGGATTGGATTGGGCAATCAAGAATCTGGTGAAGAGGGTATTATTTAGCAACAAATAAAATTCTGTGAAGTATCAAATGGTTTACAAGTTGATAAAATCGTCCCACATTCACTTTCTCTGTTTTATGTTGTTATTTTAATAAGGAAGTTGAACCATACTGTGCTTGCGGCATTCATTATTGTTTGCTCTGAGTAGAACATTAACTATCAACTTGAAAGGAATTCTCATAAAAGATGGATAGCTTGGGCATGCATAAAGAGAGTGAAAGATACACCTTCATGAGGGAGCATAAACATGTTATGTGATAAATGATGCCAAAAAGTAGTAAACTAAAAGAAAGTTTGTTATTAATATGCATAACTATAATTGAACCACATATTGAGCTGAGCAGAATTTTTGGACAAAATGAATCTAAAAAGTTGATCCAAATAGTCAAGTTAAGAGTTAAGACTTTATGATGCTTTTGAAATCAGAAATCTTTTGATGTAGGTACCTTAGCAGAAAACGATCAGACTTTTCATGAAATGTACAAAGAAGCTGCTGCTGAAGCACAATCACAGCTAGACAAAGAACAACAAGAAGTAGAACAGTCAATATCAGACATTGTGGAAGTCCAGGTATTCTTTTACCTGCGTTGTTCAGCATTCGTGTTATTTTTTATGCATATCATTCTTAGATCTTTGAATTTCATAATTTTTGCTAATAATTACAATGAAAAGAGGGGGCAAAGGGGGAGTCATTTTCTTTAATAAATGTAAATATTGTGGGTTTATCAAATATTGAGGGTTAAGTAGTTCTTTTGGATATGCTTTGATTTCCTGCCTTCTATTTGTTGGGCAAGTTTCTAATTATCTGCCTTATGTTAATTTGATAAGTTTTGTTAATTGATAGAGCGCAATGGAAACAAAGGATTCATGTCGCCGACCCCACCTAGTGGGATTAAGGCTTGGTTGTTGTTATTGTTGTATGTTAATTTGACAAGTTTTCCTCCTCTTTTGTAGTAGTATTCTGTACACTTTGCCTAATAAAATGGAGAATACTATCTTCCTAAAGTGTCTCCCTTTTTTTCTTGTTATTTCTTCCTTTGTCCATTCTACTTTCCTTTCCCCTTCCCTTTTGCGGTTTATTCTTGCCCAAGTCTTTGTTTGTTTAGCTAGGTTAAAATTAATTAGACATATCACATCATTCATAAATTTAATATTAAAATTTAACTATGTTACACATCATACATATATTCAAATTTTTTTTAAAAAAAATAACTTTATTTAACATCCTACACATATATCAAAATAATAACTAACTTATATCACATCCCACACATCTCATCATAATAATTAATTTTAATCCACATCACATATAGCTTTTAATAAAAAAAATATCTTCATCAAAGTTTAATTTTAATCTTATTAAAATTTAACTTTTGCAAATAAATTAAGTAAACAGCTCCTATGCCTCTTCAGATGAAGGAAATCCAAGATAAACTTGTCCGCTTTGAAAAAGTAGAGATGCTACTGGAGAAAGAGTGGCGACAACTGAAGCATATGAAGGACTTCCTCTTTGCTGATCAGCTCACAGTTCTGCAGCACAAGCCTCGACTAAAGCCTCCAGAGACTGGTAATGGGGAGAAGGTTAGAACTTCTAATTCTTTTGCTTGATAGATGATTGCTGTATGTTGATATTTAAATGGTTATTTTTTCTAGATAAAGCTGTGAAAATGTTATAGATTCGTGTCTTGTATTAAATCCATGTTTAACGCCAGTTTATGAAACTATTCAACTCCAGTACATGCCAACCTTTTAGGCTTCGTTTGGCTCGAGCTTTTTTTTAGACATGAAAAAAAAATATTTTATTTTTTAAATTTAACGAGAGATTTATTTTACTATTAGAAAGTGTGTAAAATGTGAAATACTTTCGATTCTAATTTTCGTATTTGTATTGGATGTGAAATAAAGTTGATTTTTATAATTGAAATTTGTGTTGGGCAAAAATCTCGCCTCAAACCAAACGAGGCCCAATGACAACCTTTTTCCAACTTTAGACTCGAACCACACAGTTCAGGAAATTCACTTCAAATTAAAGCTCGCTCACTTAAACCCTGAATCGAAGCGCCTGTGATCTTGGAGATTTGAGCTTGGATGTCACAAGGGATTGTATAGGCTTCAAGTTTCAGAATAGTCCTCTTCAATTTGCCTTGCGCATAAGCGCATATCAATTGGATCTTCTTAAATGGAAATTGTGACTTTTGAGCTGATTTTATCTGGTAATCAAAATGTGGGAAAAGAACTAGGCATACTTCAGCACAATTGAAACTTAATCGGTTCATTTATCTCCTATGATGTAACATTAAATTTAAACGTATTATCTAGTTTGACTTTAAAAAACTGCGGGACTTGAGAGTATTTTTAAGGAGATCATTCATTTTAAAATACTATTTTAGTTCAATCGCACTTGGCTATGAAATTTTTCATCATTAGCATTATGATTTTATCACAAAAGATACCTCAACATATTAGAATTATGCTATTTATTTATATGCAGCTTGAAAATTCTTTTATCTTTCCAATGTGATACGATTGTCCCTCCACCTAAAAGCCTATTTAGAAGCCGCTCCTCATCGGGTGATTCTAATTCAATTATATAAACATTACCCAAACAATCACTTCACCCTCTTTAATCTCGAATCATCATATATGATTTCAATGCTTATAGTAGAGATGATCTCACAGAACTTGTCTATTGATTCTCAGCAGCTCAAATTTTTTTACTTTAAAGTAAAATTAATTATAGCATAATCAATTAATTATTATATATTAATAGAATGTGAAATAAAATAATTTTTTTATATATGATTATAGTTAAATATCTAAGATTTGTGTATAATACATTAAGATGTGAGGTTCATATCAACTAAAAAGGCAATCAAACAATCTCATTTGATTCAATTTTTTTTTTTGAACAAAAAAAATTTATTTTATTTTTAAAATTTAATGAGAAAAAAAACTATTTAAATATTAAAAATGATATAAAATATGAAATATTTTTAATTTTAATATTCTGTAAAATAAAATTAATTTTTATAATTAAAATTTGTGTTAGACAAAAATATTTCCTCAAACAAAAATGAGGCCAGCCTTAGACAGAAATCAGGGAAAACAAGAAGGGGGAGATTAAATTTCAAATAGTATCTGTAACGTGTGAGAGATAACATGGTGACATCAGCTCAAACAATAATGAACCCCCATACAAGCAAAACATGAAGACCACTTGGAGCCAGAGGAGTTGGTAGCTTTGAATTAATCAAGAAGATCATCATCATCATCAGGGAGGGGTTGTGCAGCTGCATCAGCTAGCTCTTTCTCATGCCTGCAAAAAAGATATTTCAATAACATCAATCAATCAATCAAAGGAAAATTAGTGGAGAACAAAAAAAAACATAAACAAAGTTTTTATAATTAAAGCATACAGTAGTTGCTGAGCGAGGTCAATGTGCACTTCTGGAGGCGCGAGGGCCGGCGACTCGACAAAGTGAAGGTTCGAATCCCTGCAGGGTAGGGGTGGTGGTTTACTTTTACAATACTACGTCATTGCTTTAATAATAACCGCCTTCATTACATAAGGAAAATAAAAAAAATATACTTCTATTCAAACTCGTCACATCCCGACCACTAATCCAGATTAATGAGTAAACAAAGAGACAACAATATTTACTATACCATCAACACCAAACATATAATGTTCCATAACAAATTTTATAATCAAAAACAAAAGTTCAGGGAAATAATGATATAATCTCTCTCACAGTGTCACACAAACTTCTTCTCCCTTTCCAAGCTTTATTTCAATCATACCAAGGCTAAATTTGGTCTTGAAAACAAGACTGAATTTAATCCTGAGATAGAACATCTGATGTTGACATAACTATAGTTAGCCTAAAAACTTATCCTTTTTAGAGAGTTTATATAGGTATCTTCCGCCTTATGGACGAAAAAGTTGTGCATAACTTGGGCAAAATTCGGCTTAGAGACCTTAGATCCCAATAAAAATGAGGATTTCACTAATACGTAAAAGCACAATAGTTCAGATGCATGAGTGCTCTAATGTATTTGAAGAAACAACGGAGTTTGTTGTGCTGAGATTCAAATATCAACCTTCCGTAAGCCCATCTTCTCTTCTAAACTCCAGCCCATACATCCGAAGTTCAACCTTCACTAGAGTTCCACAACCAATACATTCCCTCTTATGTTTCTCGTCATACAACTTTCACAAATATTGTATTGTGCTTATACTTTGGTCTCATAGTTTCTCGGATTGTCCCTGTTTCCTCATAAGAACTTGGGTTTCTTGTCCTTCATTCTGTTTAATTATTTTTCATTTTTATTAGCAATGTCCAGTTTTTTTTTGTTGACAGAGTCAAAGAAGAACTTTAAGGCATACAATGGAGAGTAGAAAACACATTTAAGCCAAAGAGATATAATTCCTTAGAAGAAAGCAAACAAGAATATCATAATCATAACTTTCAAACACATGTTTGTGAATCAAAATTAGTATCACATGCAACATTGGAAAACAATGGAAGCTTCAGAAAATGATCCAAAATAATGATAAGACGATAATGATGATTTCAAGAAAGAAGTAATGATAAATCAAATTTTGAGGAATTTGTACATACCCGGCAAGCTTTCTAGCAAGATAAAGGAAAGGCTTCTCAAAATTGTAATTGCTCTTGGCAGAAATTTCGTAATACTGGAGGTTCTTTTTCCTGTGGAAAGTAACCATTTTAGCCTTCACCTGCCTGTTCTTCACATCAACCTTGTTGCCACAGAGAACAATTGGAATATTCTCGCAGACCCTGATTCATCAAGCAAGTGGTTAGACAATATTCCAACATAAAAAATTTTAAAATAAAGTGGATAGTTCCCTCAACTTACCGACAAAGATCCCTATGCCATGTCGGGACGTTCTTGTATGTAAGGCGTGCCGTAACATCGAACATGATAATAGCACACTGCCCATGGATACTGAAGATACACAACAACAATTAACCAAATAGTATACAAAACATATATGGATGGTCACATTTAGCTAGCTACAAGTATAATACACCAAATACTAATATATATACAGCCAATGCGATGAATATGTGCCCATATGATACCAACATTCATCTACTTAATGATTGGTTATACACTTGAGAAAAGAGCGTGCTAATCAATGAGATAAATAGGGAAGAAAAGGTAAATTTTGTCAATGGCACTGTACAACCAACTTCAAGCAGGTCATGCAAAAAAACTGAAAAAACTGTCATATGTGCAGTAGATGCACCTTTACATGGCTTAGCATAGTTAAAACGAGTAACACTATGCAGCACGAAAAGGTTCATGGTCTATTGGACAAAAGCTTTTATCTAGTAGAGTGCTTTATTCAATGGACATAAAGGCTAGGCTGCATAGCATTTCTCTAAGAATATTACTCTCTTCTTTTTTTTTTGATAGTCTAAGAATATTGCTCCTAAACTTGCAAAATGTTGCTCAGATATTGCTTTAGTTAATTTAGTTGCCACATCATTTACTTGAGAAATATTGAGTGGTTAATTTGATCTTGCAGCAGTTCTGACCCTGAAGGCCCAAAACGATCACGAGAATTTCAGAAAGCATTAGGCAATAAATGGTTAAATTATCAAAAATCATCTCATTTTATGATTTTGACTAAAACTTGGAAAACCAGATTTCAAAGAAATGATCAAATATTGTTTGAAAGTAAAAGATTACAGAGAAAATTGATTACTTTCTTATCACATTTTTTGTCAAAGCTTGAATTGTTAACAAAGAATAACAAAGCTTTAATAATGAAAGATTATGGTTTCCAACATTTGAAGCCTAATAACAATTTCAACCCATTGGTACTCTCTAGTTACTTTATTCACCCAAGATTAGACCTCCTAGATTTTCCTGCTACAATCTACAATTCAGGATTACTACTTTCACTGTGAACTTCCTTCAACAGCTTTTCTACACCTGAATCACCAAAGCCAAAATTCCTTTCATAGTAAATGCAATCTTTATATCTTGCTTGTGCATCAGATAAACACAACTGCAAGCATTCAAGCCAGCTATTTAAGCCAACTTTCTTTCTTAACTTTCAAACAGTCTGTCTGTGTGCTTGAAAAATGCAGAACTATTTCTTTTATAAATTGCAACCTTCAAATGAAATCGTTAATTTTTGGGTTATCTTTTAAAATTAGACCACTATGTGCAAGTACAAATATAACCCATTATTTTCCTTCTTGAGTCCCAAAACTACTATTGCTTGCATTTTGATCTATATTTAATACTTGCTTCAGCATGTAGAAGAAATCTAGCAATCTCTAGATACCACTATCAAATTAAACAAACTTCTAGGGACAGATTTGCAAATTTAATAACGTGCATTCTCATTTGAAAGAAAATTATGCACAACAGTCTCAAAGCAGCAATAACTCACTAATATCCATCTCTAAGCCCTCCAAATTTCTCCTGCCCAGCAGTATCCCAGCAATAGAACCGAATCTTTCCGCAGTTGGTATGAAAATCCAACGGATGAACCTCAACACCAATGGTAGCTGAAAACAATCCAAAAGAAAAAAGAAACGGACATACATACAAGAAATCAACCAAAACAACCAAGCCAAAACAAAGTACGACAAGCTTTTTCCCTACGTTCGTATTTCTTCTCAAACTCCCCCGTTAGATGCCGCTTCACGAAGGTAGTTTTTCCTGTGAAAGGGATCAACTCAGAACAGCTGAAATCAAAACCAATTTAATGATATCCTTCTGCGGGTAAGAAGAATGTACAGGATCCTCACCCGTGCCACCATCTCCTACGATGACGAGCTTGAAGCTGGGGTAATCTACAAGCTGCTGGTTAGGGAGAGCCTACGATAACAGATCGAACCAGAATAAGGAAAGAAGATTAGCAAACTCCTGTTGCTACGATCGGAGACGGTAAGAATAGGGACGGATGAGAATAGCGTGCATTACCATCGAGGAACTTTTCGGAAATCGGAGAAGGGAAGGGGGAGAGACCGAGAGAGAGAGAGAGAGAGAGAGAGAGAGAGAGAGAGAGTAGGGTTTTGGAATCGGAGGGACGACGGAGGAAAGAGGTCGAGGGGGTATTTATAGTGGGTGGCATGGAGGTGTGGCTTCCGGCTTTCAAACAACGCGACTCTCTCAGCCGTCCGATCATTTCCCGCCAGGGACGACTTGAAAGCAGCCGTCCACGTTTCACGGGCATCAGCCGTTCGCTTTCGGCGATTCCGAGATTCTGCGTGGTTTCTACGGAGTGGATCGTGGTGGCCTTGTGGGGAATGAAGCGTTTGGCATGACTCGGGTTGAGAGGTAGATGAGTTAAAAATATTCGAAACTCAAAACTCGCTCTGAATTCAATTTGTTTAAATTTTTTTGAATTGACTCACTTGAAACTCGCTCAGTTTATTTCCAGTTGATTTCAGTTAACTCTTGCGATATGATATATATAATATTATTTATGTACAAGTTGATTTAGTGATCTAATGGTACAGTAAAAGACGCTTAAAAATTATTCTCCTCAAGGTCTAAGGATCAAATTTCCTTCAATACATAATATTCTTTCTTTCTTTTTTTTACAATTATAAGTCGATTCGATTTAAGACCAATTTTAAGCTGAGACGAGCTCAAAAAATTTTAATTTTAAGTTGCCTTCAGCTCGCTCATAATCTGTCCGATAACAGTCCTACTTAGGGATAGCAATTTTATGCAAAAACTGAAATTCACCAGAAACTCATTCATATTTTGCTCGATTCAAAATTAATTCAATTTTCTTTTGACTTAAAGTTAGCTGCCTGAAATGAAACCGATCCAACTCGTAATTAACTCGATATTTATATAAATATATATATAGAGAGAGAGAGAAAATTTTTGAAATTATAATTAAAATATTTCTATATATAAATATAATATAACATTTTACATAAAATATATGCACAAAATTTTAAGGAGAATTTAAAATATTATATTTTAATATATTTAATATGAATAATGCATAATTTTATAGAAAAATATAACTTATAATTAAATCCGATTCAACTAAAAATCGAAAACCATTTAGTAGACTCGAATCAAACTCAACTCAAAATCAAAAATTTTAATTTTAAATTAGTTTTGACTCGCTCAAAATTCACACGAAGCTACTCTTACTCAGGTTTAATTGTGTGCTTGAGAAAATTATTGGTCTCATGCTCATTTTTAAAAATTAAATAAACAGAAAATTCTAAAATTTCTCAAAAATATTTTTATTAATCTTAAAAATTAATTTTACTTCAAATTTTATTTCAAATTTTATACAAATTTTAATAAAATATATCACCTTTATTTCATATTTAACTTAATTTGTAATAATAAAATAATTTTATTATATATTATAATATTAAAATATTTTTAATTTAAAAAATATTAATTTTCTCTAAAATATACCTCAATCAAATAAGATAATTGCTCCATAAAAAGAAATCTACGTGTCTATAAAAAAAAAGTTTCAACAACTTATTAAAATCAGGAATCACATCATATTTTTTTAATCATAATATTTTTGTTGCTATAAAATTAATTTACTCGAAATAAAACTTATTCAACTCACAATTAATTTAATATTTGTGTTTTGTTATAATTAGGCTTTCAGGTATATTTTTAAGACATTTTACATATATATTTAAGAAATTAAATTATAAAATCCACATTATACATAAAAAATTAAACTAAAATATTATATGCTCATGAATATATAAATATTAAAATAAGGTTAAAGGTGAAGTTTGATTTAACTCGGTAATCAATTTGAACTCGGAAATATTTAAGTAAATTCGAAGCAAACTCGACTCGTTAACAACCCTAATCGATGTTCATCGGTGGGTTTTGTTAAGCATCGGACGAGGCCCAATGATCATATTCAGTCCAGGGATGGCTTAATGGGCCTCGTTTGAGGCCTTGGCCCAAGATTGTTCTGGGCCTTCTTAAGAGAAAAAGGCCCACAAGAGAGGATTGATATGACTAAGGTTTGGATCCGACTTATGAACATTTTCAAACCCGCTCCAATTATAAACACGGTCGGTTCATTCCCAGATTAATCGAGTTTCATAGAACTTGAACCCGCTTCACCCTACCACATTTAAAAATCAGGTTGGGTCCGGTTATTATTAACCTTTTTGTTGATAGAAGTCATTTTGAAAACTAAATAATCATTTAAACCGTTTTGAAAATAAAGATGATTTGTTTTAAAACTGTAGAAAGCTAAATCAACTAAAATCTAAATCAAACCAAACAAATAAAATTTGGTAGCTTTAATTTAGTTTAGTTTGCATACTTAACTTTTAAAAGTTTGTAAAATATAAAAATTTATATAATGATATTAAATATTACTATTTGAAAAGTCTATCCAACACAAAAGATAATAGTCTCAATACAAAAGTAATTTAGCACAAGAAGTAATTCAATAAGGTTTGATAAAATTATATTATTTGTTAGATTGTTAAGATTGGTTAAATCGGTCAATTATGTTTCTAAACACGTCAAATCGAATCTAAATTGATTAACTGTAATAATAGAAATGTCAAACCATTATTAAACCTTTATCTATATTTCTTGGTTTCAATATGACTCTTCATGAGTGTTGTTTCTATCTATTATTATGTAAATGTGACGCCCGTGGCCGAAGAGGGCGGGGAGTGATCACCGGGTGATGTCCTAATAGAAAGGAATTACTGAGGTAAAGTGCGACTCCTGGTAGGCTTCTAGGTCGAATAATGAGTGGTGAGAGAGACATAAGAATGAATTGTCCCACATCGGAAAGAGAGGGAGATCCCAAGCTGTATAAGTAGATAATGTGATCTCAAATAATAGAGGTATATTTTGGGGCAAAATCGCGAAGTTAATGTTGAAAAACTCTATAATTAAATAAATTTGGACTAGAATAATATTGAGATAAGTGACCTTCTAGGAAGTGCTTAAGTCATGCAATTTTCTTAAGACCAAAATGAACAATACCTCTATAATTGAATCACTGAATGTTACAGTAAGAATAGATTTGAATATGTTGGTCTCATAGAAACTCTCATCGTTTTAGATGGTCTTCCAGAGCAGGCCTTTTATTTAATAGGTAACATTGATGAAACCATCGTGAAAGCCATGAACTTAGAAGAAAAGACCTAATTAAAAAAGAATGACTTTAAATTGTTGTTGAAATTTTGACTCTTTTCACTAAAGTAATTCATAACCTCATCTATTTTATATAGATTATTATAATATATTTATATACATGAATTTTTCTATTTAATTCTAAAATTTTGTAAATACGTATGTTTGCATACATATTAAGTCGAATTTAAACCAAGCAAAATACAAGCTACTTTGAAGTAAGTTTTAATTTTCTCATAAAATTTTTCTCGCTAACAGAAGTTTCTCAGAATTACTATTTTCCATATATATGAGCTCCTCTGATTATAGTTTTCATGTTCGCAAATTCAAATATATATGAGCTCCTCTGTGAACCCATTAACGCGCTCATTTGCGAACCATTTGAATTAAATCAAAAATTATTTTTATGTTTGTGAATTAAGTTCGAACAAGCTCAAACGAATTCAAACTCAAACTCGAGCTATGACTCAATTTTAATAAAATGAATATTATGTATACGAATTTGAGCGGACACTACTCGACTCAGTTCGGCTCATTTACTGCCAAACTTTCTGGGGGTTTGTGGAGATCCTTCAGCGAGTAGAAAATGCCAGGAGTTCGATTTTAAAAGAATAAAAAAAAAAATTAGATTCGCAATTATTGAAAGAGGTAACGACCGCTCACGTGGTTCGGTGCCCATTCGCTGTCTTCTTCCGTCTGCCCACGTGGCAGCCTCGCGATTCACGCATCGCCAATGCAGCCAATGTCATGGATGCGTGTGTAACGCCATCCATCCATCCATCCATCCATCCATCATTCCATCCATCCATCCATCCATACGCCATCATGGTCACGCCATGACTCCCACGTGGCTTCAGCGGCGCGCCAACAGGTCAGAAACGGCGCACATGGTGGGCCCCACTGGGATTGTCGTCCCTTTGCCGCGCTTTCCTCGTTACCTCGTCAAAATGAAAATTTTGGTAAATATTTACATCGCTAAAAAAACTAAAAAGGGAAAATTACAAAGGAGTCCTTGATTTTAGAATATAATGAAACGCAGATCTATATTTTAAAAGTTTAATATCCAGGTCCCAAATTTTTAAATTTTTAATATCTATTTTTTTTTGTAAATTTCTTGCTATTAATTTTTTTAAAATTCTAATTATATCTTCCCTTTCTCTCTCTCTTTGCACTAGTGGCGAAGAGAGGTATAATTGAAATTTTTTTTAAAAATAGTAATAAAAAATTCAGAAAAAGACTAAAATATTAAAATTTTAAAAATTTAGAACTTATATTTTAAAATTTTAAAAATGTAAATTTGAGTGTTATTATACCCTAAACTTAGAGGCTTAAATGTAATGTACTCAAATAAAAATTATATATATATATATATATAATATTATATTTAATAAATAGTACAAAATTTTACAATTAATTATAAAAAACTTATATATTTATAAAAAAAATTAATTATAAACTATGCTTTATACATTACGATCACTCTTTAAAACCATTTTGGGTTGGAATGACATAATTTATTTATATATTTTGATGAATCCATGACGTAGGGTGTTCTAACTCCTGCAACTATGAAATGAATTAGCGTAAGGTAAAATTATTCATTTTAAGGTCTGTTTGTTGAGATGTGTGATGTGATATGCCTGATTAAAATTAAAGCAGGTTAATTTTCAACGGCCAAACAAATGAGGCCTTAGTGTTTTTTGGCTTAAAAAACAATTTTATTTCACATACAATATAAATTTCAACCTTAAAATTAACTTTATTTCACATCCTACATATTTTTTAATATTAAAATAAATATTTTTTCCATCAGCTTTATAAATTAAAATATTCTTACTTTCCCTACCTAAATTTAACACCCAACAAAACAAGTCCTTAAATTACCTTCAAGTCAAATCAACTGCTAGATATTATCATTATTTCGAATGATCAAATTTCCATCTGATTTAAATTAACAGTTATTTAACATCCCATGATTCAAATATAAACATTAAAAAATTATAAAACTAATAATGAAAAAACTTCATAGTTAAATATCATTGAACAAAACTACATCAGGATATGTGACCTCTTATGAAATACTCAAGTTATACAATTTTTTAAAGACAAAGCGGATAACATATCTATATTTAGATCATAGAATGCTACAATATAGTATCAGAGTCAACCTCTTATAATATGATTAGTATCAAAATCAGCATCCTATAATACTATGTAGTTCAAGGATGAACCAAGCTAAAGTTGATGAGCTTGTGAAGGCCCAAGATTGAAGAGGGATAAGGAATAATTGCCAGAGTAATATCCATACATGTGGATTAGAATCACTTATATAATAAGCAACTCTTAGAATGAATTATCCTACATCAAAATAGGAGGCGCGTTCCTGAACTATATAAGTAAATAATGTAACCACAAATTATAGAAGAGCTTTTTTGGAGCAAACAGTAAAGCTAATTTTGAAAAAAATCGATAGTTAAGTGTACTTTAACCATAGTAGAATTGTGATAAGTGATTTACTTGGAAGCACTCAAGTCATGAAGCTTTCTAAAATTAAAACAGATAATATCTTTATATTTAAATCATAGAATATTACAAAGTAAAATTTGAAGTTTTTAACTATAATTAAAATAAGTGTCAAATTTCTTTATAAGTTTTATAAATTTTATGAATTGGTTAAGTGTAAAATATTTACTAAATATGTTATTATATACATAACTACTCTAAAAACATTGACGGTTCATAATTATATTAAGGTTTGCAAAAATTTTGAGATTTTATATGTAGGTATGTATATAATTTGTAGGTATGCACTTCATTAGTATTACTCAAGCTAGCCTATAAACTAGCAATCGAGCTCCTTATTGAGGCTATTATCGAGCAAGTTTTTAAGCTATCTAATGAAGTGCATATCTGTAACATCCCGGTAAAAATTTAAATTTAGATTTTTGATTATGAGGAATTAATTTTATTCATGAGAAATTAATTATTTAAAATTAAATATTTGTTATGCGATTCAAAATTCAAAATGGCTAAAATTAATATTTAATTTAATTAAATCAGGTTATTTAAAATTCAAATCTAATGAATTTAATTATCCATTAAATATCCATAACTACCTCCTTAAATTAAGTCTTAAAAAAATTAATTACAGAAATACCCCCAGATTATTATTTAGAGAAAGAAAGAAAGTTTCTTGCCCTAAACACCGATTCAATTTCTTCTGCTCCCACAACCGCCGCCGGCCAGAGAGAGAAGAGAGAAGGAATGCGTGGGAGAGAGAGAAGTCCGATCTCCCTCAAAATCGACGATTCCTCTTCATCTTCTTCTCGATCTACACGTTTTCTTGCACCTTGGATCGGATCTAGTAATTTGGAACGATCCTTTCTCTCCGAATCTCAAGAAAATCTAAGATCATGGTGAATTCGAGGTAGGTTTTACCCTAACTTGGCTAGATAAATTTTTAATTCTATTATCAAATTAAATATGTTTATTGGAAATCAATGTTTTATACATTTGATGTAGAATTTCTCTAATAATTTATATTTGTTTTCTTATGATTCGGCTTCAGTCATCCTATACATATTCATGAAGTTGCGTCATTAATTAGCATACTAATAATTAACATGTAATTCATTGCATAATTTTCATTTACCGGCAGCAGAAAAATTAAATTTGTTTAAATTATTCAATAAATAATTTATGCTTGATTATGTCTATTCAATTATTTAACATAATGTAATAATTTTTATAATTTATAATTATGCTTGCTGTCATCGTAATTTATGCCTTATTTTCATATTCAATACTGCAGCAAATAAAAAGAATAATTAAATAATTATATGATAAATATTTCATATTCCATTACCGCTCACCTGTTTGATATGATGTTAGAATTTGTGATTATTTTAATTTAGAGAATTCATCAAGTTTTAGATTACAAGGGTGTTTTGAATGCTAGTTAAAATTTAAGTCAAGCTATAACTATTTAATTGTAAATATATATTTGTTTTCTCGATTGTGACACTCACGAGAAGGGCAAGTGCATGGACTTGCGTGAGTAAATAAATGTACAGACTTACTATCATACTCGATGAGACTTTTTGATATTTGAGCAAGTGTATGGACTTGCCAATTTAATAAATTACAATACAAGATTTTTAATGAGACAATGGATTTAAATTAAATGTGATTTCTATGGATTACGCACATGCCTTAGCTCGAGCATATGATATGATATCTGGCGCGACGGCGTCCATTGGCAGTTTCCGACTATCATGGGGGGTGACGATCCCCAAAGCAGATACGTGTCTGCTGTGGATACGTGTTCACTAGAGGTCCTCACATGATATTTGGCGCGACGACGTCCATTGGATATGCCTACGGAGGGCTATTCATGGGGGTGACGATCCCCAAAAATGTAAAAGGCAGCTGAGGCGTAGTACGAGAAATCACGGGCCCAAAAGATAAAAAGTGAAATTAATAAAAAGAAATTTACCCGTTATATTTTTTTAATTTCTATTCACATGCTGATATGATATTTTCTATGCAAATCATGATATATTTGTTTAATATTACTGTTCACAATGTGCTATATTATTTTGTTTATCCTACATGCATGCTTAATTGAAATCTATGTTATATATGTTTAATTATTTGTTATTCTTATTATATCATGTCAACATGTTATTATTATTATTGCTGTTTAATATTTTTATTTAAAGGCTTTGTTAGTGTACAACCTACGAGTCTGTTTCTAACGGACTCTGTCACTAACGTGACAGGTACTGGAACACTTAATCACGAGAATGGGGAGAATGCCAGTCAAGAGAACAATTAGTTTATTACTTTATTTCTTTAGAGAGTGACTTATCTGCTTATGTGTTCGGTTGAGACTATAGTAGTTTTGCTTCAGTTGCTTTAGTTAGATATTTAATTCTGTTCTAAGTTATAGTATTGTGAACTCTTGTAGTAGCATTTAATCTATTTAGTTTTCTTCCGCTGTTGAATTAATCTTCCTTCTCCCCTAACTTAGATAAATTTTTAGTGTGATGGCTAGGGTCGTCACAAGGTGGTATCAAAGCGCCAGGTTGTCCATTTTCTTAATGAAAGACGTGACTGGGTAAAATATAAGATTGGGAAATGCACATGCACAGTACCTATCACCTTTGTTTGTATTATTTATTTGTGCTAACATATATTGTAATAGGAGGAATCAAGCTACAGATCAGGTCTCTGACAGCAATGCAAATAATGGACCCCTAAGACTACAAGGAGACTCTAATCAACATCTAGCGCAAGTGTTGACGACTATTGTTGATAGGCTGGAGGTTCTGCATGGTCGCATGCCAGCAGTGCCACCTCAAGGTGGGGAGCGAGAGCTGCAAATGGATCGTACAGTGGAGCTATTTCAAAAGATGAGGCCACCGCATTTTGAGGGTATTGTTGACCCTGCTGCTGCTGAGAAGTGGATTGGATCAGTGGAGAAGGCTTTTAATAGCATCAGATGCCCTACAAATAGAAAGGTAGCTCTTGCTGTTGGTGTACTTGATGGAGCGGCAGACGACTGGTTGAAGGATCACCGCAGGATCTTCTTCAATGAGAAAGAATTGGAGGACATTACTTGGAGCGAATTCTTAGAGGCTTTCAGGCAACAGTATGTTCCCCAATCTGCTAGAGATAAGATAAGAGAGGAGCTAGCTCGACTGACGCAGCGAGACATGACTGTGCATGAATATGAAGCCAAATTCAATTCACTTGCTAAATTTGCTCCACAAATGGTTCCAAATGAGAAGGAGAAGTGTTATCTTTTTCGGAAAGGGCTACGTGATTCTATTCGTACAGCAGTTTTGCCTTTTCAACATCAACTATACTCTGAACTGGTGAACATGGCAAGTATTGTGGAGCAAGACCAATTGATTATACAGAATCGGAGGCAAGCAGCTGCGAAAAGGAAGGGTGGAGCATCCAGGTCTTATTCTGGACCTGCACCTAAGAAGTTTCACTCTAGTACTGGCCCAAGCAACTCTGGTGGCAGCACTGACAAGCCACAATGTCAGCACTGTGGCAAGCATCATTGGGGTCAGTGTAGACTACTAAACAGGACTTGTTATGCTTGTGGTGAGACAGGTCATATGTCTCCCAACTGTCCTAAGAAGGTGACACCTACTACGTCAGCATCTATGGCTTCCACTGCTGGAGGACGTGGAGGCGGTACTACCGCATCATCTGATGGGCGTGGAGAATATACTGGAGGGCGTGGAGCTAGCCCTGTATTTATGCTCTTACTCAGCATGAGGCTCAGGAGTCACCTGATATCATCACAGGTATTATATCTTTGTACAACTCACTTGTGATTGCTTTATTTGATTCTGGTGCTTCACATTCTTTCATCTCTGAGAATGTGGTGCGAAAATTAGCTTTGTTAGTTTATCCTCTTGATGATGTGTTGAATGTGGCACTACCTATGGGTACGACGATCAGTGTTACGTCGTGTGTGAATATAAAGATCACAATTAAGGATCGAATTTTCCCATCAAAGTTGATCATAGTACCTATCACTGAGTTTGATGTGATTTTGGGTATAGACTGGTTATCTCTTTATCGGGTTATTATTGACTGTCGTGAGAAGAAAGTCAAAGTTTGTATTTCAGGATCCTCAGATGTAGTGTATTATGGCCAAGGAAGTAGAGTTCAACTGATTTCAGCTTTACAGGCGCACCAACTTGTAAGAAGTGGCTGTGAAGCATATTTGATGGTGATGTTAGATGCCAAAGCCGATTTAACTGAGTTACAAAGTGTACCAGTGGTAAAAGAATATGCAGATGTGTTCCCAGAGGATTTATCAGGTCTACCTCCAGACGGAGAGGTGGAGTTCTCTATCGAGCTTGTACCAGGAACTGGACCGATATCTAAAGTTCCATATAGAATGGCTACTGCAGAGTTACTAGAGCTAAAAACTCAGATTCAGGAGATGCTTGATAAGAATTATATTCGTCCTAGCACATCACCCTGGGGAGCACCAGTATTATTTGTGAAGAAAAATGATAGTAGTCTGAGAATGTGTATTGACTACCGAGAACTCAATAGAGTAACTATGAAGAACAAGTATCCACTTCTTAGGATCGGTGATCTATTCGTTTTATTTATGCGTTACCCATCCATTCTTAGTTAATTACGCTATGCACACTCAAAACATTATAAAATCTTACATACACACACTTTTACTTATTTCCATTATAATGAGCAATTATAATTTTCTAATAACCTAACTATAGTTAGGTTAAAAAAATCTGAACCGTTCATCATATTATTTTAAGGATATTTAAATATATTTTGAGTGAAAATCTTAAAACTTTGATATTTAGGTTATGGTAAGGGAAGGAAACATCCACGACGTGAATTGATTTTAGGATAGATCAACGCTTTAGTGTGACATCGAGTAAGAAAAAAAATATACTATTAAGGGTAAAAATATAATTTTAATGATTTACTAACGAAATATTTTTTTTCAAATAGATTTTGACTAAATTTTAACTTAAGTGTGTGTATGTAAGATTTTATAATATTTTGAGTGTGCATAGCGTAATTAACTAAGAATGGATAGGTAATATATAAATAAAGTGAAATGATGCGATATGCAGGTAATTATCCCAAAAATCAATGAATAGGTCACGAACGAATATACATGACGACCATTGAGATGCACTTCAAAATTGCATTAAAACCAATATAAAAATTATTTTTTTTTTGAAAATCAATATAGAAATTATCTTAATATAACTAGCTAGCAAGTTTTCTTTTCCCCAACTTGAAGGTAAACTCAAAAAGAAAAAGCATTTTGAAATATATTTAATAATTGGATTGCCAATTTCATTTAAATACCTATGTCAAAGATATTGCACACGATTTTAAAAAATAACAGGAATTAAATAATTAAAAGTATTAAAAGAAAATGAGTATAAGTCAATCAAACTTAATAAATAATTAAGTATTTCTTTATGTTACGAGTAACAGCACAGCTAGTGGCGTTCTCTAAAAAAATATTATCTGTGACAGCAGCTACCAAATTAAGAATTATTTATCGTGTTTATATTAGTTTTCTTTTTCTTATTACAGATCAGCAGCACAGGTAGGCACAAGCCAGCCAAGAAATAATGATGCATCTGATGAATTAATTAAAGAATATTAATAATGATTAGGGATAACAGTCTGCACCACATAAATAAAATATAGACAAGGAAAAAGTGATTGGCTTATTTTAGTTTATTGATTGTATATTTTTTATTATAAAAAAAATAATATATATATATATATTAATTTTTTTTTAAAATACTTTTGTCTGAGTATTAGAGAATCTCAAGTTCAAAATAATATTTTTATCAAAATTTTAATGAGATAAAAAAATTTGTAGTGTACAAGAAAAAGTGAAAAAAAATTATCGTAGTAATTTTATATAAAAATTGGAATTTACTTGAAATTTATTTTATTTGATTTTAATTTGACTTAATTGTTTTATGGCTCAAAGTTAGCTTGCTTAAAAATTAATTAACTTGATATATATAAATAATTATTTTAAATATATTTGAGAAAATATGCATATAAATATATTAAGGAAATAATATTAAATATATATAATTTAATTGTGAATTTATAATATTAAATTGTAATGTATTTTAGAGCAATTACTATTTGTCACTAAAATCAAAATATTTTATATATTTAATATAAGATTTTTAATGTTGCATATAGGCCATAAAAATCATATTAATATTATAGCTCATGCACAATTCGTGTGACAAAATTGTAGCATATATGTAACAAATATTGTAATTTTCATATAATTTTTTGACCAATATATAATATTAAATATTTGAATATTAATTATATAAAATAACTATATTTTAATGATATACATGTAATTTTCTATATGTTTTAAATAATATTTTTATAGAAAAATATAATTTGTAATTAAGTTAAATTAACTTAAAATTTAACCAAAAAAAAAAAATTACGGTCCTATCACCTATGTAAATATCAAGCTAGTCCGTCTAAATTTATCAACAGCTAAACTAAATTCTAGTCCTATGTTTTAAGTAGATTTCTCTTTAAGTCCATCTATTTTTCTCCCTCAAATTTCATCTGATCTCTTTAATCAATTTCTTGCTCCCCTACCTTTTCTCACATTGACTCTTCATTATTTCTTGCACTCTTTTTCATCGTTTTTATTTAAATTTCAAACCGTTAAGCTGGACATTATGGTTTTTGTCGAATATTTTTATCTAAAATTTCTATTTTTATGTGTGACAATTTACATTCATATCTATTAAATTTGCTCTAATCCACTCTTCCCTGTTTGGCGCGAGGACCAAATCAGGACCAAAGTCATACTAATTTAAAAAACAATAATAATAATAATAATAAATAAATTTTTTTAATCATTCTACACAAATTCTAATATGAAAAAATATTATTTTACTTCACATACTCAATAATTTTTAATAAAAATATATACTTTATTTCACATCCTAGACCAAAATATTTGAATCGAGTATTTTGATCTAGAATATAAAATAAAATTAATTTTTTTATTGAAAATTATTGAGTATGTGAAATAAAATAATGTTCTTTTTATATTAGAATTTGTGTAGAATGATTAAAAAAATTTATTTATTATTATTATTGTTTTTTAAATTACTATCATTTTGGTCCTGATTTAGTCCTCGCGCCAAATAGGGCCGACGGTATGAACTTGAAAATTAAACTTGAGACCCGTGATTGCTCATTTTACAAATTTGGTGCCCATTAATATTGAATAAATTATAAATATCTAAAATCTAAACTCCCATCACGTCACCTCGTATGCTGATCGAGATGCCAGGGGAGCTATCATCGTCGACATCATTGGTCAGGCCGGTAGCCCCGACGCCTTTGCTCGGGTTGGTTGCACCAACCCCTTCGCTCGGGCCGGTATCCTCAATGTCGCGCCCTGTTTCCTCTCTCCGGAAGCCTTGACTCACAACCAACAAGCCCAACTCGCAGTTGGCATCCCCAACTTCGCCATCCCTCTGCAGCGTTGTGACTCGCGGCGCCATCCAGGAATCGAGTGAGGTCTTTTTTCCCCAACGCAGGTAGGCCAGGTTGGGTTGGGGTGCAGCCTCAGCAGTAGGTGAAAAGTTAATCGAGTCAAGAAAAAAACAGATATGAGACAGGCATACATGATAATAACTAATATACAGCGGGGCGAGCATGTGTATCAGTCAACCTGACTCAAACCCGCTCTATTACCATCCCTATCGATTTTCATAACTTTTTATTTTTCTTTCTTCATTATTCTCTCATAAAATGTTCCAAATATTATTGTCTAGTTTTTCATACAACACTGATAAACCAAGAATGTGGCATGGTATATATTCTCATTAAAAACTACTGTGTGCATGGAAGAAAAAACAAATGACTAAGAACCAAAATCTT
This sequence comes from Apostasia shenzhenica, assembly GCA_002786265.1. Lineage (NCBI taxonomy): Eukaryota > Viridiplantae > Streptophyta > Magnoliopsida > Asparagales > Orchidaceae > Apostasia > Apostasia shenzhenica. The sequence goes on from KZ451978.1 coordinate 2,223,326, forward strand.
CCCATAATGAAATCAATATTTTAGTTATCCTTCATAAAATTGAGATACAAATAAAAACAAGCCAAGTGCAATACTTTAATTAACTCCAATTTAATTTTGATCAAGCTGTTCATTTGCATTAAAAAACTTTATCTCTTTAAAGAATAAAACAAAATAATAGATTTTCTTTGATTTTGTCAATTATAAAGTACCAATTAATTAATTAAAAAGATAAAAATTTGATGCTTGAGCCATCATAAAGTAGCTAGGCATGAAGCAACAATTATGGTAGAATATGTGTGGGCCCAAACAGATGAGGTATATTATGTTTATATTTATATAAATCAAATTATTATTTGTGCAAATAAAATTTTAAAAGCATCAGTTCTAATATTGAGAATTTATATGAAGTAATGAAATCTTAAGCAAATAAGAAATCTACTCAAATAAAAAAAAGTGAGAAAATTCATTATAGTTTATGATTATTGATTAGATTGTCTGGTTGAAGAGTTATCTTTAAGTAAAATATATATATATATATATATATATATATATATATTAATTTATAAATTTTATGAGAATAATATATTTTTTAGTTTAATTATTAAAAGTCCTTATAATTAATTCATAAGTAATATTTAGTTCATGAATTATTTAATTTAATGATATTTATAAATAATCTTATATAAGATTACAGAATTATTAATAACAAAAATAACATCTAAGTATCATGATATTTAAATTATATGACATAAAATTAAAATAATAATGAATTAAATGCCATTTTCATTTTATATTTATTCTTGTTAAACTTTTTCAATTTTATATAAAAATGAGATAATCAAGATCAGACAGCTAATTGTGAAACTAATTAATTAATTCACTCATTTTAAAATTAGAAAAGTATTACAAATTAACCATAATTTTTTTAAATTTTAATTTAGATCATTTAAGTTGCAAAAATACAGTAATTTTAGTTACAATTAAAATATAATTATTAAATTTTTACTAGTATGCTGTAAAATTATTTTTATTTTTAAATTTTTATTTTTTAAAATATTAATATTAATATTTTTATTTTTAAAATTAGTATAGAGAAACTAATATATGAGAGAAATTAAATTTTAAAAGTTTTAAAAATTTAAGATATTTTTCAATTTTTTAAAAGGTGAGAATAGAAGGGCGTAATGATCCCTTAAAATATGTAAATAATTTCAACTAGTTAAAAAATAATTAAATTTCACATTTCACTATAGATAAAAAACAGTGAATATGGTAGAATTTTGAAGTAAAGACCGAAACTATTTCACTTTTACGATGCAATATTATGGATCAAAATTGAAATTTTGAAAAAATTGAGATTAATTTATAATATTTTTCTAATGTCAAGGACCTAAATGCAATTTATCTTAAATTAAATTATGTAGCTCAATAAATTAATGTTGAAGAGTGATCATGCCACCATGAAAAGTAGGCTTTTAACTGAAAACTCACTAGAAAGCAACTAAATATTGTGATGTCGAGAGTCTTACCAGCATCATTCGTTAGATATCGACTAAAAATTAGAGCAGAGCACACCGAAAAAAAAAATAATAAAAGACGAACCCGAAAAAATCGTGCATTTAATGAGTTATTATATCTGAATACGAATCATTAAAAGAGTTGGCGGATTAGCATGAGATGAAATTATACAAAAATACGATTTCATCTCATCGATCACGAGTTGAGGCGCATTTAGTTTTTCGTCTAAGACGATGGTGGCAATTAAGGATCATAATTTCTATAATAAAATTATATTATAACTGTTACATCTGGATCCGCGCTGCCTCATCTGGAGCGTACACGTGGAAGCTTACATGGTATCGACGTCACAGGCCTTCAGCAGCGAACAAGGAAGATACCACGCCGAAAGCAAGTGTCGAAGAAGCCAAGATGAAAGAATCACGTCGAACTGACAGAAGATTTGTGAGGTACAGAGGACCACGCCAAAAGCAAGTGTCGAATAGGCCAAGACGAAAGAATCACGTCGAACTGACAGAAGATTTGTGAGGTATAGAGGACCACGCCGCTTTTAAGAGTTATGGTCCTCCTTACCCCCCCAGACTGTACTATCCGTACACCTGGCAGTTGAGATCATGGTGTAACTGCCTAGCAGGTATTACTGATCTGATACCAGAGATGAAGCCCATTCCATTGAATTGACCTCACAGATTAGATCAGGATATAAAAATCGCATTCTAATAGGAAATTTACTTCTTTTCTTCCTCAAGTTCTCAATTCTCTCTCTAACTGTAATTTCATTGATTTATATTGGTGAAAATCTTTGAAGCCTCCTCAAAAGTAGCCGTGGTTTTTCCACTCAATCGATTTTTCACATAAAAAATCCTTTTTATTTTTCTGATTGTTTTCTCGGCACAACACTAACTATTTTTTAAGTTATAAAATATTCAGCTCAATATGATGTGTTGTATTTAGATAATAATAATATATAATAAAATTTTGCAGCTTGCACCTGAACTTAGATTTATAAGCATTTAAATAATTTTTTTAACAAAATTATTTAAATGTTCGTTAACTCTTTATATGAAGAAATAGACATCATGCATTATATATATATAGGTGATAATATTGAGAGTTAATTGAACATATATATAAAATTTAAATAAAATTTTATCTGTAAAACTCAATCATATAGCTTATATATAAAACTGAATTAATTATATAATCATTTAAGAATCATATAAAAAATTATATTTTATATTTATGCATATATATATATATTCATGTAATAAAATATATATATATATATACACTATAATTTGATGTTTTTTAATTTTTTACAATTGCTTATGCTTATTATAAAATATAATTTTCATATAAGAAATACTTTAAAGTCCCAATAAATTATCCCAAATTTTGAATTTAACTAGAATTTTTATATTTCATTTATATCATTAACTCTCAAAAAATTCTAATTAAATTTAAAATTTTAAGTCATTTATTACGTATGCATAGCATCTTTTCACATATATTGTCGATTCATTATTAGAATAAACTAAATAATACAGAATGCATGGGAGTACGAAATGTTTATTGTGTACGAATTCATGGGATTGCGATTTTGTAAAGGAATATGATTTATGCACGATATATGTGCTGTACATGAAGCACAAGAAACGGGGAAGGTGCCGAGATGCTCTTTAATAGCACTATTTTTCACTCTACTTTCTACTGTCTGCCAAATATCACCTGGCTATAATTTGTATGGTTCATAATAGATGATTACGATGCAGATGCTATTTGAGCACACACCTAACGTTCTTTTTTTCTTATGATATGATGGCACGTTAGCGAAGATGTAAATTCGATAGATATCGACTCTTCTCTCTGTCTCTCTCGCCCTGCACGACATTAATTGAAGCACGGAACGGTGACAAATTAAGACGCAAATAGGACCCAGTGCTGGCTGGTTCACAATGAAGTAAAGGAAAGTGTGTTGATATAAGTTGATGGTGATTTATGTTCTTTGAATGAACCACATTTTTTTCATGTGATCCCAAGGAATTGAAAAAGACAAATTTGACAAGACCTTTATGAAATTTTTAAATCACATTTAATTATCTCATGAAATTAACATTTTTGACAGACCAAATAAACAATATTTTAAATTTGACAACATATATGAATGAGGGTTGGAAAAAAAATCTACCCAATCTTTTTAATATGTGTTTGTTCCATATGAATACTTGTCATCTATTAAGGCGGTTAGCGGATCGAGTTTGACTCAAATTTGAATTTTTAGGTTTGAATAAAAATATCAACTTTATTTTATATTCTAGACCAAAGTACTTGAATAAAATATTTTAGTTTAACATATGAAATAAAATTTATATTTTTATTAAAAATTATTATGTATATGAAGTATAATAATAGTTTTTATATTAAAATTTGTGTATAATGATTAAAAATATTTATTTATTTATTATTATTATTATTATTATTATTTTTTAAACTAGTATTATTTTAATCCTAACGCCAAACAGGGACTAAGAATTTAAATTGAGTTTGCATTATCTAAGTTCGAGGTAATTTCGAGTTCAACAAAAGTCTATGTTTTATTTAATCGATTATTTGAATAATTTTATTTTAAATAATTTTTATTTTTGAATCTAATAAAAGCAGAGTTGAATCTTTAATTAGGTAAATTATGAGACAGTTTCACATTTTAAACATAATTAACTCCCCCTATAATAAACGTTAAACCTTACTTTATTAAATAAATCGAAATATTAAAATTTTAAATTATAATCAGTCAATTTATAGTTAAATATTAAGAACATACTTATATCAAAACTCTTAAGATAAATAAATTAGAATAATAAAATTCTAACGTAGATGATCAAAAAGATATGATGTAAAGATTAATTACCATAATTTTTTTTTATAAATTTGATGGTAGCCTAAATTTTTATATATAAATACAAAATATCATGTACGAAATAATCAATTCTTTAAAAAAATTGCACAAAAATCTGAATGGGAGGTGCATATCTCGTGGGACCCGATCGATGTATGAAGAAAAAAAAAGTAAAGGCGATATAGTGAGCAGTCTAGTTAGTTTGTTTATATACATGAAATATTTTTCATCGTGGAAAAGAAAGAAAAATAATGAAAAGATTGAGAAAATTTTCTTCTGTCGGAGTGCTACGAACTAAATAAAGCTGATTGAAATTGTTTGTTTGATAATAACTTCTAATTCTATTTCAAGTCAAATTCTTTGAATTTTGTTAAGCCGTAGTTTAATTAAGATCGCACTACATAACTTTATAATATTAACAGCTTGTGTTGATAAAGAATGCCCTCTTGCACTGATAAATTATTCTTTAAAATCTCGTATAAGTGATTCAATAGTTGTAATATCTTGTCTAACAGCTTCATCAAAATTAATTTTGGGAATTAGGAAAATTAAATTAGCTAAGTGAACTTGGGATATGTTGATAAATTACAAGGGGATTTACATCTACCACCCTTAAAGATTCATTATTTTCAGGCAACATCCCCAAAATTCATTATTTTCATACAACACCCTTATTTAACTTCAAAAGAGGAGTGTTGCATGTAAATTTACCTCAAAATAAGGGGTATTACCTGAAAATAATAGACTTTAGGGGGGTGTTATCTAAAAATAATAAATTTTTAGGGGTGACAGATATAAATTTTTATTTGGTTCAGTGTTATCTTGATGTTATGTTATATCATCTAGAGAAAGTAATTGTTTGGTTTAATGACATCTATAAATAATCTTCTATTAGATTATAAAATTATTAGTCAAAAAATAACATCTAGATTACATAACATAATACTAAAATTATAACGAACCAAACGCCCCCCTAAATTATATCTCAAATCATGATTGATCTTCCGTAGTTTAAGCTAAAAAGTGACGTGGTGCACTTAACTACCAAGGGTGTGGCACCTAATTGGATGTTCTTGCGTGCAAGGCAAGGGTTAGATTTGCAATTTTGTTTAAAATACAAAATTAGTAACAAAATTACTTTCCATCAAGTAATGCACTTTGAGATTTAGCTCTTCATCTTATTTAAAAAAAAATTCTAATTTTTCATTAACATAAAATAATATATTTTATAATTATATATTTAAAATATGAGATAATATGTATAAAAATATAATTTTTAGAATTAACTAAATAATTTTTTTTAAAATATATGTGTAATTTGAAAATTTATAAAATATTTTAAGAGAGAGAAATTCAATTAATATGTTTTTATTTATATAAATTTGTACGAAATTGTGGGTCAACTTCCAATACTTAATGGAATTGCTCCTAAAATTTAATTTTATTTTATAACATATATCATTAAATGTAAATATTAATTTTATTTTAATATAATAAATTAACTTATTTCATATGCTGAACTAAAATTTGAAGTGACGATAAAAAAAGTCGCTTTCCAATTTTAAGTTATGTTTGGCACGGTGTTGGAAAAAAAAGGTTGCCACAAGAAGTTTTTCTATGTTTTTCTAAAATAAAAAATTATTTTTTGTATCACATTATTAAAAGATTTTAATAAAAAAATAATTTTATTTTATTTAAAATCCTACAAAAATTAATTTATCATAACAGATTAAAAAATTTATTCCAATAATTAAAATATTCTCCCATTAAACTGTGGTAATCATTTGACAAATCTAGCAAAAAAAATCCTTTAGCAAATTCATTATATGAGAAAATTTGATTATATTTCAGGGGTAATTTCATTTATACTTTTTGAAGTAAACTCTTAATTTTATAAAGTTGTTTAAAAAAATAAGTTTTTTTTATTAAATAAATTACACATAAGTCCTCTTCTGTTCAAACTTTTTCACCTTGGTACAATTTCACAAATTTAATCACATTTTTGCTAAGTTATTTTAACCCTTTATTTAAATAAAATAGATTTGTACTTATAGTTGTACTTCTAGTTATCTTACTTTCTCTTCTTACCTCTTTTCGAGCCTCCACCTCATCGACGCTCGTATAATGCTAATATCGTACATTCTCCTTTAGCTCGCTGCTAGTCAGCACCAACCCCTTTGTGGCCGAATATTGTGAAACTTAGTAATCACACACATACACGTATATATAAAGTATTACTCAACTCTTTGGCTCTTTTTGGTAATAAGAAAAAAAAAGAAGATTTGGTTGGAATTTTTAGTGATTTTTGAAAAATGTGTATGATGTGAAATAAAGTAAGTTGATTATATTAAAAATTGTGTATGATGTCAAAAAAAGTTGATTGATTTATTGAGAATTGTGTTGAATGTGAAATAAAGTGATTGTTTAATGTTGAAATTTGTGTAAGATGATATATAAAATAATTTTTTAAGTTTTTTTAAAATAAATTTAAGATTTTGGCCATGAGTAATTTAACCATGATTTTTAGTCCATTGCCAAACAGGGCCTTTGTTATATTTATAATCTATGTAGGTCTTTAAAATGTGATATTGATGCTTTTTAAATCATAAAATATATTATAATTTTATGACGGGTAAATTACATTTAGTCCACAAAAGTTGGGAGAATATTATAAATTAATTTCAATTTTTAAAATATTTTGATTTTAGTCACAGAATTATTAATGCATTGCAGTTTTTGGTCCTTTTATAATATCTCACTTTTTCATTGACTTTCTCTAATAAAAAACATGAAATTTAATTATTTTGTGATCAGTTTAAACCATTTATATATTGTAAATGAACATTACACCTCTTTATCCTTATATTTTTTAAAAAATTTAATTTTTTCAATCTATTTTTTCTCTGTTTTAAAAATTTAAAACCTTAAAATATTATTATTAATATTTCAAAATTATATATTAAAAAAATTAACAATTAAAAATAATTTTAGTAAAAAATATATTTTAATTTGAACCCAAAAAATAGTGTTTTTACAACTTCAAAGTCCCAAATTAATATTTTTAAAAAATTGAGGTCAAATTGCAATGCCTTTCAGGACTTAGGATCCAAATGTAATTTACCTATGTAAGCCCTGTTTGGCGCGAGGATCAAAACAAGACTAAAATAGTACTTGTTTAAAAAATAACAATAATAATAATAAATAAATTATTTTAATTATTCTAAAAAAATTTTAATATAAAAAATAATATTTTACTTCATACACTCAATAATTTTTAATAAAAATATAAACTCTATTTCACATCTTAGATCAAAATACTCGATTTGAATATTTTGGTCTAGAATGTTAAATAAAGTTGATATTTTTATTTTAAATTATTAAGTACATAAAGTAAAATAATATTTTTTATATTTGAATTTGTATAAAATAATTTAAAATATTTATTTATTTATTATTATTATTATTTAAATTAGTACCATTTTGGTCTTATTTTGTTTCTGTTTTGGTCCTCACATCAAACAGGAAAGGATATCATATCTACGAGCGTGCATAACTGTTTCACAAACCTTCCCTTTAATTCTGATGTGAACTCATCTGCTTAAATTCTTTTTTTTTTAGAAAATACTATTTACTATTTTCTAAAAAAAAATCTGCTTAAATTCTGATGTGATCCTCATAATTTTCAGAGCTGAGTGGGATTTGAGAGCTAAAAAGAGACAGATATATATATATATATATATATATATATATCAAAATAAATTATATTACATATTTACATTATATAATTTTTAAAAAAAATAATATTTTAGGAATATAATGTGTGATACTATTATGTAGAAAGATTTATGTGAACATATATATAAAAATCTCTTTTAAATTATGATATCATTAATCTAGGGTTAAAATTGGGAAAGAAATTAATTATATAGTGAAAATTATAGGTTTTTAAATAAAATACAATTTACAACACTAGATAATATAAAATTCAGAATATTTTTATTTTAATATTGACAAATAAAATTAATTTTTAATATTAAAATTATTATAATTTATGAAATAATATTATTATTTTTGGTTTGAAAGTATTTTTTTATTAATTTGCCTGCATTTCTTTCATGGATCTCCGCACGCCATGTCATCCACTTGTCCATACTCCCCGCATCCATGTGTCCATCCATGTGTCCATGATCCACATCCATGGATCATGATGTACATCCATGCATTTATGCATCATCATGAGCATGCTCCATCCGCCCAACTATTCATCATTTTATAAGCTCACAGCTCTGCTCCAGCGAGGGAGAGAGAGAGACAGAGAGACAGAGAGACAGAGAGAGGGAATGTCGCTGAGGGAGAGAGCTGGTGAAGGGCCGAAGGGCTACTTCGGCGGGATCGGGAGGGTGGAGGCGGCGGATTGGTCGAGGAAAGGGAGGAAGAAAGGCGGAGGCGCTGTGATGCTCGAGGGCTACGTCGACGACGGGGAATCTCCGGCTGCCGGAAGTGAGGGGGGAGCGGGTGTGGGGAGGACGAAAAGCCTGACGGACGAGGACCTCGAGGAGCTCAAGGGTTGCCTGGACCTGGGATTCGGTTTTAGCTACGAGGAGATTCCTGAGCTCTGCGGCACGCTGCCGGCGCTCGAGCTCTGCTACTCCATGAGCCAGAGGTTCCTCGACGAGCAGAATCATCGCTCTCCCGACGGTGACCTAACTGGCGGCGAGGTCCCGGCGGTCTCACCGCCTCGCGTCGCTAACTGGAGGATCTCTAGCCCTGGTTAGATATTTTCTTGCTTGCCATTAACCTCATGACTTTAATCGCTTGGTTTCCTCATGAAGAGTGAATCTATTTTCTTTCTTATGTAGCTATTTTAAAGGCATGCGAACAGTTCTCCATGTTTTGATAATTTGATGGTTTCTTCTTCAACTACTGTTTCTTCATTGTGGGACTCCTTAACATGCTGAACCAAAGCTACACGCTGAAATTTTGTCAATTATCGCTTTGATTTGCTTGCTGCTGGTGAAACGCTAATACCCATCACTTGAAAAAGCTTACTACATGATCTACTAATTGAATTACGGAAAATAATGGCATGGAGTTTAGTCTTCCCGATTTCTTTGTTGATTCTGTGTATTATTGCTACCTAATGTAGGAAATGTTACTGAAAAGAAATTTTTGATAATCTGTTCTGATACATCATGGTTTTTTCTCTTCCCTATAGTGATTCGACATATTGTTTGCTACCCAATATAGGAAAATTAGGCATTACTATTCACAATGAATATTGTTTTTATGTTTGTTCAAGTTTTTGATGATATACTTGCTTTTTTCAGGGGATCATCCCGATGAAGTTAAAGCCCGGTTGAAGTATTGGGCACAAGCTGTGGCATGCACTGTTAGATTATGCAGTTGAAACGGAGTCTCCCCTAGCCTTTCCATGGATGAGATTGAAACGCTCAGGATTTTATCAGCAGAATGAACTTAAATTATGCCTCTTTGATGCCAGAAAAGCAAGGGAGGGGGATATTCATTGAAGGTTAGATATGGTCTCTGGTCATGATTTATCTGCTCCTGATGTTATGATCTGGAGAAGTATTTTGGATGAAGGGAGGAGAAAAAAATTGGTGCTAAGTATGGGAATAAGGTGTGCATAATAGCTGGAATGTACCACCTCATTCATGATAATTTGGGGTCACTAATTGTATGTGTTCTCCATGTTATTGTTTCTTAATGGAAAATCCAAAGATTTTATTTTCGAGAATTAGCTTCCTTGTAATCAATACTTGTAAATTGATGGGTTCCTGAATGTGTTCAGATAGGTGACCATTATTCTATACCGACCAATTGAGTCGTGTTCCCGAGATTTTTCTTTTGCTTGTAATGATTAGGAGGTTAAAGAGAAGACAGGTTTCTTCAATTTTTTTGTTGGTTTGATCTTGTATTCAGGTTTTGATGAAATAATAGTCTTATCGTATTGAGTAGCAGTCTATTATTCATTACTTATGAGAGCATAGAGGATGTTAGTCATAGAATCAAGATAAGATAGTTAAAATAGAGTAACATAATAGGAGTTTTATATAATAAAAAGATATCTGTTAAGTTACAGAAATAATTTGTAGGATTGATGTTCGACCATCCTCTATGATCTTACTGATATGAATAACAGACTTAGGATGCTTGAAAATTTTGTACGATTGATATCTAACTGGTTATGTTACATAAGAATTTGCTGGTTGGTTTTGTGGCAAAATATCTATATGGTTAGTGTATTCAAGATGCTACTATTTAGATGGGTGAGCTGTGGAGTAGATCGGACTTATTAAAAATGATTATATGCGAGAGGATCAATTTTATTAATTGATTTGGTCAAAACTTAACCAACATATGGATTAGTAGGAAATCCAAGCTATTTTACAATTTTAATAGAGTTTATTATTGAAGTCATTTTTTATATAAAGAGGACCAGCCTATTCCTGGGAATCTAAAAGAATATCCACCGAAAGAGAGAGGGATGTTGCCTTGGGCGTCGTTTTCTTCTTTATCAGCTATGAGGTGATTTCATAGGAATTTGGGTTTTTATCATATTTTGTTTCATCAGCTATAAAAGCTAATTTGCAAAAATGTGGGAGTGGTTGTTTGAGCTCTAGGAGTTTAAGTGTGTCATCTGATCTAGAAGAAGAAAACAATTTTGGAGTGATCATCGCACTCTAGGAGTTGATTGGATCGTCCAATTTGAAAGAGAATAAGATTTGTTTATGTATTTTATTTGAGATTGAAAAATGGGTGATTCATTGCTAGCTTGATCAATAACTAGAAGGCCAGAACTCCAAGTATCATGCTTTGAAATTATTGCTAGATCTTTGATTTTCCATAAATTATGGTTTATCATCATTTCATTTGTAGGATAGATGTAAATCTCGAGCACAGCTCGTGTTGGATTCTAGATGCGGTTATCATGGCACTAGATTATCTGAATAAGGTTGATCAGACCATGCCTGGGAGTGACTCTCAAGGTTCTAGGAGCTAATTGCATTATTCTATCTAGAAGAATAATATATTTGTTTATGTATCTTTCTGAGATTTAGAATTAAGCGATTGATGTAAAGTTCTCTATCTGCTAACTATGTGGTAAGATTTCCTTTTAGCTCTCTTACATTTGAGCTTGATTTTTTTATAGTTGTATTGTTCTTTTACTATCATTACTTCTCGAATTTATTTGTTTGCGATATATTTGGCTAATTAATGATGCGGTAGATTCATGTTTTTTGTTGCATATAATTTTCAACAGATCGATGTGAGGGCAATAGAGGGTAAGGTAAGAGAAACATTTAAGTTAGTTTTAGTAACTCATCACCAATCTATATGGCCTATTGTATTACATTATTGGGAGTCAAATCATGATCTCAATGAGGCAAAGGAGAAGAACAATAAAATAAGTTGAGATGTGATCATGGCACCACTCATTTGCATGCACGTATGACATTGTATTAAATAGAATGGAGAAGAAAATTTGACTCTGAGTACAACTAATTGGATATTGAAGATTTGTTATTATTGTTAATTTTTTTTTTAATTATTCTACATGAATTTTAATATAAAAAATAGAGATTTTTACCGGTATGACACAAAAAACTTCAATATTTACTTATTAGACACCCTAAAGTTAAATATTACATGACACACACTTATTTATTTTAATTTTATAACCAACACACCATAGTTAAAAAATTCTTACATTTTATTTAAGTAAACCATACTTAAGTTATGTTTTAACTTTAATAAAGTTCATAGGAATAAAATCTAACTTTCGATGCACCTTAACTTAAATCTTACATGTTAAAAACTATTTAAATCTATTATTTATGTAGAATATTTTAAATCTAATCGTTAGATGCTCATCTTAACGATTAGATTTAATTTAAGATACAAAAGGGGTTAGATTTTATTCCTATGAACCTTATTTAAGTTAAAACATAACTTAAGTATGGTTTACTTAAATAAAATGTAAGGATTTTTTAACTAGAGTGTGTTGGTTGTAAAATTAAAATAAATAAGTGTGTGTCATGTAATATTTAACTTTAGGGTGTCTAATAAGTAAATATTGAAGTTTTTTGTGTCATACGAGTAAAAACCCCTAAAAAATATTATTTTACTTCACATATTCAATAATTTTCAATAAAATTATAATCGAGTATTTTGGTCTAAAATGTGAAATAAGTTAGTATTTTTATTGAAAATTATCGAGTATGTGAAGTAAACTAATATTTTTTATATTAGAATTTGTGTAGAATGATCAAAAAAATTTATTTAGTATTATTATTGTTATTTTTTAAACTAGTACTATTTTGGTCCTGATTTTGATTTTCGCATCAAACAGGGCCTGAATGTATGAGAATTATAGTTGGGTGGAGTTCTGATTGAAGGTAGGTTAGTCTGATTCTCATTTCTTAAGCTGTCGGCTGCCAGTTGCTTCCCTTTTCTGACATGTTGGAGATATAACATGCTAAGTCAATATGCCCCGACGCGTGGATATTATTAAGACTAATTTATCAGCTGACCTTTAAACTCCCGAATAGGAAGAGGGGTTTGACCGAATTAGGCTTCTACAGACGAATGACACAGGGCTAATCAAACAGTCACAGTCGAACAGTGCACTTAAACAAACGTATCAAATTGAGCCATTGACCATGGCTGCTCGCTAACTAGCCCCAGGATTTCATCTGTATGGTACGATGCTTAGGCCATAGGCTAAAGGAGTGGTGGTCATTATTAAGGCATGGTGATTCTAAGCATGGGTCGACTGTATAACCATTCGTGTGACAAAGCTTATCTTGTATTAATGAGGCTCACCAAATCTATTTCTCTCTATCCTGAGTTCTCTGGATTGAGGTAACCCGGCTCATCTAGTTTGGCGCCTAGTTGGCTGTTTGACTCCGACTATCTTGCACTATTCGACTCTTCCTCAACAGTTCGTCTCCTCGTGCCAAACGACCGCACCCTTTCAGTGCCCCTTTCCTTTCTTCTAATGGCTAACCCAAGGAAGCTCTCTCTCTCTCTCTTCTTTTAATCTATAAAGTTGTGTTCTCCCTTTTATTTGTTTTGTAAAACCTAATTTGGAATATTTCACCCAAACATACTTGAATCGAGCAAGGCTTGAGTTAATTTAGCTGAGCCACAAGCCATAGTTGAATCAGATTGACTTGACTCAATCTCTATTTTTTAAAATATAAAAAATATATTTAGTTATTTATTATAATTATTTCAGTAGAATTACATGTCACCTCTAAATAAGGGCTTTTTATTCGTTTAACTCTCCCAAAGTTAAATATTTATATATATCACCTTATATTTAAAATGTATAATTATAAACTGTATCTCTTTATATTGATAAATGACTATATCTTTTTCTTATTTAATTAGAAGAATGACTGGATCCTCCCCAATTTGATAAGGTGTAGTTTGTAATTGCATATTTAAAGTATAGGGTGACATCAGTAAACATTTAATTTTAGAAATTAAATAAATAAAAAATCTTTCTTTAAAAGTGACATATATAATTATTTTAATTATTTATTACCTGTACATAAGTGTATATTAGTTTTAGTTAAAACAACTATTAGGTGATATTATGAGCATGATTAACTCAATTTAAAATTCTAGCAAAAGTATTTTTTTTTTTTAAAAAAATTCAATTCTTGGAGAGCTTGAGTTAATTAAGGTTCAACCTAGTTCGAATTCGAATCGAATTGAAACTAATTGAGCTCGAGCTATGCTCAGCTCGACTCAGACTCGGTTCATTCTCGCTCCCACTTCTGCTACAAATTGGTTCAGCTTGGAAGCAGAAAGAAAGGGATATACATATACTGTGCTCCAGTTTTGCTCCTTAGCCAATTTATTTAGTAATGTGATACAATTAGGACCATCAACATATGTAAAATAATTTTTATATAAAAAAAAAACATAGGTAAAATAATGAACATATGAAAAAAAAAGCAAGATAATATTATTCTTTCTGAATGGTGCTAGCATTAAATATACAGTTCAAAGCTTTATGGAGCATATAATGTAAACATTAATTAAAAAATTACCATTTCCCAACTTAGAATTTTGATTTATGAAATTCATGCAAATATGACTTCAATTTCTATTTCTATCAGCTTAATCATAATATGCTGCTTCTTCGAAATTAGCAGCTACTGTAATATTATTTTGATTGGAGAAAATATTGAAAAAGTTAAATTTTATTAAACTCCGCCCATTATATTATATTATAGGATAAATTACACCCAGGTTTTTGAGTTTAATGCTTAATAACGCACATGTTCATATTTTTAAAGTTATAACATTGGGGTATTTGAGTTTTAATAATTATCAAATGGGTCCTTTTTTATTTTTTCATTATTATTATTTTTTTAAAATTACTATTATACCCCCTTTCTCTCCTCCCGATCCCCGCACACGCGGCCTCGGGCGCAGCCGCTGGCAAGTCGTGTGGCCGTCGGTGAGTCGCACATATGTGCGCGCGGCCGCCGGTGGGATGCACATGCCGTGGGACCAGCCGGTGACTGCGCGCGAGGCAGCGTGCGCAGGGATCGGGAGGAGAGAGAAAGGGAGGGGTGTAATAGTAATTTTTTAAAAAAATAATAATAAAAAATAAAAAAGATCACTTGATAATCTATTAAAATTCAGGGACCCCGATGTTATAATGTGGACCTGTGCGTTATTAAGCCTTAGATTCAGAGATCTGTGTGTAATTTACCTTATATTATATACAACACATCTCGAATCCAAAAAATGATCAATTGGCATTTGTTCGACTCAAGTTTTTTTTTACATTCTTAAAATTTAACTCCAAGAGCCTGTTTGTTTGTAAAATTGAATTTAAATGAAGATAATTTTTTATTAAAAATTATGAAAGATGTGGAATAAAGTTAGTTATTATGTTAGGATATATGAGAAATGTAATATAAGTTAATTATGATTTTGGTAATATATATAGGATATAAAATAAAGTTAATTTTTAATATTAAATTTTATGTGTGATGTGATATATCAGTTTAAAATTAAATCAGTTTAATTATAACTTGCTAAATAAATAGGCCCCAAAAGGTAAAACAAATTTTAGGAAGGGCAAATTACAATTTGGCCCTTGAGGTAGGTCCTTCATTTAGCATTTGTGCTGTTTTTATGTCCCTTAGGTTGGTTTTTAGTTTTTGTTTGATCTTTTTGATTACATTAATGAAAATTTATAAAAATGAAATTTTTTAAGACAAAATTGTACATTTTTATTTCTTCTATCTCTAGTTGTCTCTTATTATTAGTTGGGAGCTAATGATAATTTAATGAAATAATCATTTATATTTATAGTTAGAGTAGACTATAGCTGAATAGTGGGTGAGCAGTATCAGCTATGTAATGAAAATTTAAAAATTAAAATTTATTTGTAACTCGTTTAATCTCAAAGGGCCCAAATGCAATTTATTTTTTTAAGAATTATTATTTTTTAATATTTGTTTTCTTCAAAGGTCAATTACATATAAAGCCTTGGTGAGTTGATGTTTTGCATCATTGATGAACACTCCCATCCCTCATATGGATAAATTGCATCCAAGTCATGATATTTTTGTGAATGTCCCAACATTTTTTTGAAAAATACAAACAAATCCATAAGATTGACAATTGATAATAAATTGATTCTTTAGTTGTGTTTTTCATTATAATACTTAAGTAGCTAAGGAAACGAGCAATAATGGATGAAATTCATAATAAGAATATTTGAGTAAAAATTTTTAAACTCAAATAAAAAGTAAAGTGGTGGATTAGAAATGTTTTAAAGCTAATGAGAGGTATGACAAGATGCAGGGGGGGAGAGTTTCTCAAACCCTGCAAGAAGAGGAAAAGGATTTGTATAAGCTAAAGGAACATTTTGTGGAGAAGAGCTAGCTGAATAGTTAGAATAGACTAGAGCTGAATAGTGGGTGAGCAGTATCAGCTAAAGAATTACTTGCAGAGTTTTCGAAAAAATTATCTTTTTTCTCACTATAAATGTGGCTATTTATAGCGTGAAAATAGTAAATGAAATTTGGTGGAATTATGTGATTTCCATTAATATTGAAACGGCTAAGCGACATAGGAGATAGCAAGGCTTACTCACATAGCCTGATAGCCCAGAAATTAATTATAAATGCCTCCCCCTTGTAATAGCTGTTGCACAATATATGTATGGCTATAATATGATAAGAGCTATTAGCTAGCAATCTATTCAGTTACTCTATTCAATTAGCTTCTAATTGTTCGGCTCTTAGACTTAGTTTAACTAAGCTCTTCAAATTTGTTTGAGAATAATTTGGGCAATCTATCAGTAGATTAAGCCAAATTTATCATATGTTAGGATTAACTGATGTAATAGAATTTTTCCTTGACAAGAAACAAAAGTGAATTTTAAAAACATGAAAGAATCAGTTGAATAATTTTAAAATGAAATCACGAATTAGAGACGGTTTATGATTTGTGTCAAATAATATACAAATGGAAATAGGAATGGCAATGGGGCGGGTTTGGGTCGGGTTTATAAATACCCATACCCGCCCCGCTATATATCATTCATTACCCATACCCGCCCCATACCCGTTTTTGCCCCGCCCCGACAAGTAAGAAAAACTTTATAGTAAAGAGTACATGCATTCTCTTTCCAAAGTACTATTTTTATTTAGGTATTAAAATTTAAAATTTTTAAATTTATTAAATCGGGTACGAGGCGGGGCGGGTCTATATGACTCATACCCGAACCCGCCCCATTTCATAACGGGGCGGGGCGGGGCGGGTATTCCGGGTAAAATTTGAGTACCCATACCCGTCCCATTAGGGGCGGGTCAGGGCGGGTTTATCGGGTACGGGTACAAATTGCCACCCCTAAATGGAAATCATAGGCTGGTAAATTCGGGGGCGGGGGAGAATTCAAAATTAGGATCTATTTTTGATTGAATTCTGATCTCGGGAATCCAGATGTAACTTTCCCATCTTTTAATTTACAGATATAAATTTCATTGTTCAACTATTTAACCAATTGACCCACTATTGCTCCATAACTCACACGTTTAACCCATACCAAACCTATGACGTCACTCCTTTTTTTCTAACCAATGGGCAGATCCCACGCGTCTGCTGCGTCTCAACTTATTCTGTTCCTCCGTGTAGCATACAGCCAGAGAGAGAGAGGCCAAGGCGGAGCCGTCGGTGTGAAATTCAAGCAAAAGAGACGCTCCGGCGATCCCACCCTCCTCTCTATTAATAAGCGGCCGTCGCCTCTACCTCCCCACAGCCTCCGCTCCCGTTCTCCAAACGCCGGATATACCTTTCGATCCGGCCACCGACTTTCCGCTCTCTCGATCCATCGTTCGCTTCTGTCGCCGTACTTCGACTTCTATACGTTTGAGGAGTTTCGGCTTCGGCGAGGAACTGCGCAATGCTCTACGTGGTTAGCTGAACTGGTCGCTCCAGATCCCCTCTGGATCTGCTTTTTGCGCCTGAGGAGGTGAGGAAGATCTGCAGCTGTCGATCTGTGGTGTGGTAAGTTCCTCCTGATTTTGTCAGCATTTGGCGCATTACAATCAAACTAATCTGGGATTCGATGAGATCGTTGAATGATCATGGAAAACGGTTCGGCTGTTGCTTTGATGAGTGACCTTAGGAGTCGGGATGTCGTTTTAACCTGAAGGAATGGAGCTGATGTATAGGATGGCGTGTTTTTGATTTTTGTGGTGACTGGAGTTATTAGGAGTTCCTCGACCTCATATGGACACTGTATTGGCATGTAAAAAGGGGGAGCTATATAGCAAGTTTTTTCTACCCTTTCAAGATCTTTTATGTCGGGTGTGTGGATACTGGATAGGGATTGTTGCGTTGTGGTTGTTAACGGGTAAGATATGTGCTAATTTCACAGAAAAAGGTGAGAGACTATTGTTGAGTTTCTTTGCTATGGATGAATTTGCTTTGATCTCTGAAACTGACCTGATTTAGCAGGAATAATGTCTAAATTAGGATTTTCTTAAGCTTCATGGGACAGTATGGTGCATGTATTGATATATAGAGAGAAGCATTTTTAGGTTTTTAAGTTCTTGACCTATTTAGCTAGGGTGTCCTATGTATCTGTTAAGATCTTGGTATTGCAATTTAATTCATTCACTAGCTTTTATTTCCTTTGATGTTTTGGTTCTTGGCTTGGAACGATGATTTTGTATGTTATCAACCTTGCAACTTAGTGGTCTTTTGTCTCTCTCTGGTTTTTACTGGGTTTGTTCCACTGCAGGTTCTTTAACTAACAGAGTTGCTAGTGGTTATTTACTTTTGGTAGTTAATGCCAAGGTTTCAAATGTTGAAGAACGGGATATTAGAATGCAGTGTTTGCCACTCTAAATTGGTGTCCCCAACCACCAAAACCATATCGAGAGCATATGATAAACATAGAAGCAATGTGTCATCAAGATATCGTGCTTTAAATGTGCTCCTGGTTGTTGGTGACTGCATCTTGGTAGGCCTGCAGGTAATGAACACCAAAATATTTTATGACTCCTTATGTTCCATGTGCTTCTTCAAGATGAAATTGGATATTCAATTTTATATTTAAAACTGCATTTTAGCTAGAATGTCTATAACACTGTCTGACAAAAGTTTTAATTCTACTACTACTGTCAACTTGTTATCATCAATAAGACAAGAGAGCGAGAGTGGGAGGGAGGGAGATAATGTAAGTGGGATGAATGTTACAAGATTATATTTCTCCTTGAAGTTTGTTTACTATTAAGAAAATGGAAAATCAAATACAGGTGATGAATATATTTCTCCTCGAAGTTTGTTTACTAGCATGGAAATGGAAAAATGAATTGGGGTGATGAATTCTACTTCAATGTATATCCATATTGCAAATGCAGTCTATTATTAATTGATTAAAGAATAAAAACACCACATTCTTTAAACCGAGTTTGTTGTCCTTGTTGGTCCTATACATTATTTGGTCATTAGAATGCTAATGAAGCAAGTGCTCTACTGGGAGGTTATTTACAGAAAAGTCACTTTTTTGTATCTGAGAAGTATAGAATATTAGTGACTTCAAACGTAGATCCATTTCTAATAGAAGAAACCCTTCTTTTGGCCGCAAAGTTACCCTTCCATCACCCATTCTTGAATGTTAGAGGGCGAATGATGGGGACACTATTACAACGGATTGCCACTTCACTCCTGAGAGGGTCTGTCACTGCTGATTGAGTTGTAGTATTGCATCAATCTTGTTTGACTGATGTTTAGAGGCTGATTTGAATGGAAAGATTCTGGTTAGAGAGATTGGCTGTTGATTTGCTTGATTGTAAATTACCCACAATAAATTCTGAGGACAAATATTAGGACTGATTATCATTGATGTGATTATTCTTATTGTTTGAAAAAGTGTAATTATTTTTATTTTGGGGTGATTGTATTTGATCTTTTTTACTTCCTAGTTTGTGTGGAAATATTTGGTATGTGTGTACTTCTACATTTACTTTCTACTATTTATTTCATGATGTAGAGTGGTTATATAAGCACATCTCAATGTTGTGTAATGAATTGTCTTTAAATGAAATAATTCCCCTGTGAATTCTGATTTTTGTGATTTGTATCCAAAATAGTGAAAGCTCTTGAGCATTGAGTGCATCTCTAAACCCGACCATGCTCAAGTTCTTCCCTATCTGGTTACAATCGCTTTCTCTCCTTCTAACGCTTCACACCATCCACTTTGAACATGATAGACTCCTTACCCTCTTTACTTGTGGTGCTACGAATCACGAAATCTCCCATGAATGCTTACGGAGTGGCTGGGGAACAATTATTCTGTGCCTCTTCTGTAGCAACAAGTGCCTAAAGTTGATCCCATTCTTTCTCTCCCACTTGTGGTGCTAGAGTGAATAACACGAACACGTTGAGATCACAGGCTAATTGGTATCTTCTTCTCTATCGTTCATAAATCTTTGATTGCACACAAATGATCTGTTATCAATTATAATACCCATTGAAAGCACTAATAGGTTCAGAGGCTTAAGCCAATTTGTCTTAGATTCATCAGAAAGTTCAGATTAAGCTACGTTGTCCCATTGTGAATGGGTTAATTCTGGTTAAGATGTTTCTATCGGATTGTTGCTTGTTTGGTTTTTTCTTGAATTTTCTCCGTAGGTGCTATCTTATTATTTTAAGTGGAATTTAATTATTGTTGGTTGAATCGTAAGATTCTCCAATCCTGCTACATCAACTTTGAGTCATTGAGAACTGAATTTTGCCATAATCAGAGTTGATATTTTTTCAATTACCTTTGATTCAATATACTCAAAAATCTAACAGGCTTAATTTGTAGGTTTATTATTTTCTAAATTATAGCGAGTTAAATTTTGATTGTATTCAATAAGAATAATATGCTAATGTCAAAATACTGATCTTTACATGTTATTTGTCCTACATTGGCGAGCCTGCTACTTAGATAAAGCAATAGCTCTCCCAGAACTAGAATTGGCCTTTCCTGAAAGTTGTGTTTTTGCTGAAAATTGAGGATAAGCCTTTCAAAGCTGCTTCTTGCCACTACGTTTTATATTTTGAGTCTC
This sequence comes from Apostasia shenzhenica, assembly GCA_002786265.1. Taxonomy (NCBI): domain Eukaryota; kingdom Viridiplantae; phylum Streptophyta; class Magnoliopsida; order Asparagales; family Orchidaceae; genus Apostasia; species Apostasia shenzhenica. Next base: position 2,244,341 of record KZ451978.1, read on the forward strand.
TTACTCTACTGATTGAATTCATATTCAAGGGTGTACTTTAGATGTCTATATTTGTAAACATTTTGCTTTTATGCTCAAAGTTCGAAGGCAAATACTTATTTGGCGAGGCTTATGTGTTTTTGATATTTTTAAGATGCTATTATTTTTTGGAAAGCTGTTCATGTATAATGCATTTTGTCTGACAAGGAACTAAGTATAGAGCGTCTGTAAACAGATTGAGCAACTGATGGATACTTCTCTCATTTGAACTTAGTCTAATGAATTGCCATGCTTAATCTTGTCTATGTTGTCATTTACTTTAAACCTAACTCTACAAGATTGATGATTGTTTCAAAAACGTCTGCAGCCCATCCTTGTCTACATGTCCAAGGTGGATGGAAGCTTTAAGTTTAGTCCCATCAGTGTGAACTTTTTAACGGAGGCTGCAAAAGTTGTATTTGCCATCATCATGCTATTTTTCCAGGTTTTTATTTTCTGTTTTTGTTTTTTTATCTCGTCCAAGTTTATCTGTGGTCCTTAACTTGCTAATTTATTCAACTTCTATAAAAATGACTGGCAAGTAAACTCTGATTTTTATTGACGTGCTTTTAAGGAACATATTCATCCAGTGCAATTGAGAGTAGGTTATTCATACAAAGGAGATTGGCATTGACATTGACATTGTTATGTTGAAGGAAAAGGAAATCCAAAAGGAAAACATGCAGTTCTTAAATAAGTCATGAAATAAATTCACTTGTATCTTTTTGATGATTATTAGTTATAACATTTCCACTTTCATCATGCACATACACGTGGCTTTTGGAAATGCAATGATTAAGGCAACTCGAAATGTTCTTGGTTGAAACTCTTCGTGGCTTTGTTAAGGCGTCGTTTATGTCACTTCGTAGGATGGATTTTGCTTTCCATTATCTGCTATAGAGTGTGTATATAGAGTTTTTACCTGTCCATAGCTGTCATACTTCGCTGGCATACATCCAATCTGTAATTTAAATCAATAAAATAATTCCCATTTTGTTGTTGTGTTATCCTGATATCTCTGCAAGAATTCAAGCACTTTGATTTCTTTTTATGACAGTTTCAGAGATTTTAATATACTTCCAGTAAAACAAAGAATACTTTATCCTCCTTTACTTGTTTGTTCCCTTTTAATTTGCACTAAGATTATTAAAAATTGGACAGTCTTTTTAACTTTTTAGTTTTTTAATAGGCTAGGCATCAAAAGGTCGGAGAGAAACCTCTTCTTTCAGTTGCCACATTTGTGCAGGTATTTCCATTTTTGCATAAGCTTTATAATAAGTTTTTCAGTATCATATGAAGTTTTGAGCAGGTAATTCGTGCTGATGTGTAAATAATATATATACATACATACATATATATATATATATTTATTTAGACATATATACATATACATACATATATATATACACATATACATATATATATACACTTATACATATATATATAACTATTGAGGTGAGCCTTACAAAATGGTTGAACTTGAATTGGTGCTTCAAGGAATTATAGAATGGCTTGTGTTCTTATTAGAGTTCATATTAGTAGTTATTAATGAGTGAGCGAATACTATATTAGGTATGATATTTTTCATTTCCTAAAATCTATTAAATTTTTGAGGATACCATCGAAGTGAAAGTTGGGTTGGTGCTTAGACTGGAGGTGTCTATAAAGTATCATTAGATAAAAAAGTTTTGATGGTTAATGATGCAAAACGGGATATAAAATAATACGAGGATTTTTAAATCAACATATTTAAATAGTAAAATTATTAGAATTAAAGCATAAAATATTTTCAGAATGTAATTTATGATAAATAAAAAGGGTAAATTACATTCAGGTCTTTGAGTTTAGGGATAATATCACATAGGTGTATAATTTTAAATTTTTATCATCTAGGTCTCTAACTTTTGATATAATATCAATTGGGTCCTTTTTAATTTTTTATTATTAAATATTTTTTAAAATTATCTTTTATCCTCCTCTCTCTTTCTCTAACCTGGGAAAATGGCAGGAGGCTGCCCGCTGGCGGAGGGGGACGGGGTGGCCTCTCTCCCCCTCCTCTCTCTCCCTCGCACAGTGGTGCTCGGTGGTGTTGCGCAGCTGCACTCTATCACACGTGATTGTGTGAAATCGAAGGCTTCGAGTATCGGCTGCCTTCAATAAGCCACACGTGGCTGCACAACGCCACTGTGTAGGGGAGAGAGAGGGGAGAAGGTAGGGGAGGAGGGAAGGAGAATAATTTTAAAAGAATTTAATAATAATTTTTTTTAAAAAGACCCTATTAATAATTATATCAAAAATTAGGGACTCATATATTAAAAATATAGAATTACACACCTGTGTGATATTATGCCCTAAATTCTGAGGTTTAGATGTAATTTACCTTAAATAAAATTTGAAATCTCACAAATTAAATTATTTTAAAATTAAAATTAAAGTGGATCTTTTGAAAAGTGGGAATTTATCAAATTAGATAACGACGTTGATTTTAATTCAAGAAATCAAATTTGAGGCTTAGAATGAAATAGGAAGAATATTCTCACAACAAAACCAACAGTAAGATGATTCTCAAATTGATAATAAAATCATTCAAATGATAAAAGCAAATCGAAAAATTAGATTGAGCAAATACTTCAATTTGATTAGAGCAATCAGTAAATATGTGAATTCAGATAGAAATTATACCTTAAATATAATTAGAGTACCTACTTGCAATTTTGGGTTGGTGGAGGGATCTAAATTTCTCAGAGCAAATTGTTAAATTTGAGCGGTCCCACGGTGGCCAGAGACGTGCGTGGAGGCGACTTACGGGAGGTTGGTGCACATGAATGGTTAGCTAGCAGGCAAGTGCAAAGTGCGTGTGGGGCTCACATGCATGCCGCGTGTAGAGCTCACATGGGTGGCCCGCACGTGTGCTCACTTCCACTGGCTTCGTAGGGCTTTGAGGGATACAAAAGGGAAGACAACGTATCTCGAATTTGAAAGGGAATGACTGTGTTGGCTACATGCATGAGGTGTGCAAGTAGGCAGTGGAGGGTGGAGGCCACACATGTAAGGCACATGGAAAACTTTGGCACATGATGAAGTCAAGCTCACAAAGACAAAGAGGAGAGAGTGGGAGAGATTTTGGATTTTTTTATAAATAGGATACCTATTCTATTTGAGGATTCTCACTTAAAGTTAACCATATCATTCCCTTCATTAAGATATTGACCTTGTAACCCGAGTTTAGGTTGACACTTATAATATTTGATATCATTTCATCAACTCTAATTCTATTATAATGCCAGGCAACCTCTTTATATAAAGATTCCAAAATAAAATTTAAAAATATAATAATAATTGCTGAAAATAAAGTACCAAATAAGTTTAGAACAAATATAGAAACAATCCTATTACAATAAAAATAAAATCGTCTCTAAATCTGGTGTATCTCCAATTCTTTCTTTGCAATTTAATCTCCCATCAATGAGCATCACCTAAATATCGAATCATCAATAAAATCTAATTTGCACAAAATCCATGATGCTCTTTCATCAATTTAGGTAGTGTGATTTCATCTTGGTCGTCAGATTCAATGCTTATCAGATATGGTGCTAATATGTGTCCCCCACTAGTTAAGGCATGTAAAATATATGCCAAAGATGCCTAAGTATACCAAAACATCATCAAAAACTGCAATGCCATCCCAAACTAGTTGGAGTCACCTATCGACTAGCTCTATTAATGCTCTTTGTGAGCGAGTCATGTTCATTCGTAATGACCATATCATGTTATTTTCTATATGAATGACTATGTATCCTATATTGTTTCTTTTTCTTTTCCATCTTCATTTTACCATTACTACTTAGATTCCCTTAAATTTATAATAGACAACTCGAACTCTTCTCGAAATTTTTAGTTTGACTTATATATGTTATATATATGAATTACATGTATGTTTGCGACACTTGCAAGAGTAGGAGGCCGCAAAGGGACAAGGGTGGTCATAGGGTTATCGAGGAGTTAAGGGAAGTGACTCAAGAAATCAGATGGCGTGGGGATCAAGGAGGTGAAGATCAAATGTTGTAGTTTATTCTATAAAGTAAAATTTTATTACATATAGTTTTCAAAATTATATATGAATTTTGAGTATTTTTTGTTAAAAATGTTTTTGAACCAATTGGAAATTGATTTTGATCAAGCTTTGTTGCTAACTCAACTCAAAATATGATCAAGTCATGATTATGACTTGAAACTACTATATTCAACTTGAAGTCAAGTCAAACTCAATTGAGGTTCGAGTTTCCATTACTTTTACCACTTTTATTGATGGTGGACATGGTTAAACCACCTTAAACGCAATTCCTCATCTTACCCTTTATATATGTGCCATGTCTACTGATGGGGACATCCAGATGATGGACAGTTCAAGTCATAGCTTATTTTTTACTAAATTATGCATATTATTTATTTATGTTTTTTTTTAAGATTTAAATTGATTGAATTTATCTAAATTAAGTTTTAAACCTTTAATAAAAAAAATTGTTTTGTGTGCAATTGACCTTTAAGGTTTTTGAAAGGGCTTGATATTTTAGAAGGGAAGGATAGGGGTCCTTAGGTGAGAATCCTAGAAACCCTAGTTATCTATCACTTTTCTTCATATTTTTCTTCATCTTTTAAACCCTAGCTACCTTCTCTTCTTCATATCGCATCATATTTATGTTACCAAAGATGGTAGAGTCAAGGAACTAAAGGTATCACATTGTCTAACTATTATTTGATTTGATCTCATAACATTTCAGTTTTCAACATTAGAGCTATACTTGATGTAGACTGTCATAATTCTGCTGAACTTGAATCCTTAGCTTCTAAGCTGTTCATTTAAAATTCTATTTTATTGCTATTTCTTTCATGAGTCTCATTTCAAGGATTTACACCATCAGCAAAAATTGAACACCATGGATTTTCAACTTGAATATACTCAGTGAATTCATTTATCATCAAACTGAAAATGTTGGATCTCTAATCAAGATCTTGGTGTAGTCCAATTGTAGCATGTAAATTTACACCGCGGCGTTTTCTTTTCCTGAGCCCACTAAAGAACATCCCTCGATACTCTATTATATATCTTTCAAGATTAATAAGAATAGTATGAAGGTCCTTTTTATGCATCTCTATGTTTTTTTGTCAATCTTCTCTAAGTAGGATGCCCTTCATTTTTGATTTTCTAAGCATTCAATTCATAATTTTAATTCAAGAACTCTCTCCCAAAGCTTCATGGTATATTAGCATTTTTCTACTCATTATACATTATTGTAGTCCAAATGACCTTGTTATCTTTCCAAAAAAAAAAGACCTTGTTGAAAAGTCTCCTAAGTTGCTTGTAAAAATATCACTTGTGCACTTCAACATTTTGCCATTTTTTGATCTATTAAGATGTTTTATTAAGGTCTATGAGCTAGGTATATTTTCATTATTCTACTCGAAATGGGAGAAATGGTTGAAAAGGATCATAATGTGTGTGGGGTCGAGCTAGGCGGTCTCTTGGCCTCATTTGGTTTGAGGTAATGTTTTTGCCCAATACAAATTTCAACTATAAAAATCAACTTTATTTCACATTCAACACAAATACTAATATTAGAATTGAATATATTTCACGTTTTACACACTTTCTAATATTAAAATAAATTTTTCTCTTGTCCAAAAAAAGCTCGAACCAAATGAGGCCTTAACGCTCTTTTCCCATTTTTTGGATTTATCTTTTTAAACCTTCCTTCGCTCTGGAGATTTGAATCCTTTCCGTAGAATTGAAATTCCTTCAATTTAGTTCCCCAAAATTGATTTTGATGTTTTTCATTGAAGTGCATGTTAATATTTTTTTAACCTATCTTGGACATCATCTTTGACCAAGATATTGTAACTTTCATTCAAAATGTATCTTATGTTATTTGAATATCCACTTTTCATCTTCTTTAATTGAGCTAGTCTATTCACATCTCTTTCCATCCCTTTAGGCTTTAGTTCTCTTATTGTTTTTGACACTTTGGTAGTTTCTTATACTTTTCTAGTTCTCTTTAAATACTTTTGAATTTCATTATTCCACCATAAAGTCTTCTGTCTCACAAGGTCACTAACTTTTAAATGATATGTTTGGCAGATATTTCAATATTATTACTCACCTTCGTTCACATTAGAATTGCTTTAGTGTCAAGTCCCTAAGTATCGTGTTCTGGTTGGTTGTTCATTGTCTTTGCATCTAAAATGTTGAAAATGTCGTCTCCCCAAAAGGCATATTGGGTGACCCTCACATGCCATCTTCGATCTTCAGTTTCTCAGAGCAAGAAGTGCAATTTCTTTGTAGGAGCGAGTTTCTTCTTTCTTTTTTGAGTTCTACCATAGAGTCTTTGATTGTTGAACAATTTTACTATGAATTTTGACTTCCAACATCTGTGTTGAATACTTAGAGTGAGGTTCATTTAATCAATCCAAATAGTTGCATAATTCTATTGACAGTTATGGTGATGATGAATCAATACGTTTTTTGTTACTTGAAAAATGAGTTGCCTCAAGTCCAAAGAATGCCATGTTCTAATCTCAAAAATAAAAGAATGTAATATTGTTTTCCATCCTAAATTTTTAGTAAGCAACGCACTCCATTTATAGGTAATGTGTTCTAACCACTTTTCCTGGAAGTGAAAGAATACTACAGAAGTTTTCCCTTTGTATGCTTCAAATAGTGTGGTCATCTAATATTATGCATAATTTTGCATGCCTCTGACTTAAAGTATTCCTTTGCAGGCAGCACGCAATAATGTTCTTCTTGCTGTTCCAGCTCTTCTATATGCAATCAATAACTACTTGAAGTTCGTTATGCAGGTAAAATATGTTATTGTTGATTTTCAATGCAAGAGAAAAATAGTGTGGCATATTTCATGGATCTTTGTTAGCTTTAATGTTATTGTTATCAGACAAGGAATCCAAGGACTTGCACCAAAAGACTTCTCTTGTTTCTTAACCTTTTTTGTTTTTGCACATGATCACTGATATCTGGATATTGACTTTTGCAGCTATACTTTAATCCAGCTACTGTTAAAATGTTGAGTAACCTCAAGGTAGTATTCTCTACAAGTAATTGTTATTATTTATTTTGGGGACATTTACATAAAGGACATCTTAATTATGAAAAATTATTTGTTTTACCATCAAAAATAAAATATTACATATATAGATCTTACAAAATTATAGATTTTATACTATTTTTAGATAAAATCACACTATACTCCAAAATTTGAGCCACAAAACTATAACTTATAATTCAAAATATTAAATCCTATGCCTTAAATTACTTTAGCATTGAAAACTAAACTTTAAGGGCCTGTTTGTTTAGCCTGTTTAAAGGTAACTTAATTAGGTATATCACATCACCCATGAAATTTAATATTAAAAATTAACTATATTTCACATAATATACATAATTCAAAATAAAAAATTAACTTTATTTTACATCTTACACACATACTAAAATAATTACTAACTCATATCACATTTCTCACCCATCTCAACATATATTTCACATCATTTACAACTTTCAATAAAAAAAATATATTCATCTAAGTTAACTTTAATTTTGTTAAAACTAATCTTTGCAAATAAATATATAAACTTTAAAATTTAACACTATACTCCAAATACAGTTTATTTTGTTGATTGGTTATATATAAAATCAAATTTAAACTTAATCTAGTGATATGAAAGCCTTTATTATAACCTTGTGAACCATATATAATAGGATAAAATTTATGAAAATATATCAATAAGTTAATTTATAATTTTTTTTAAATGTCATGTGAAATATGAAATTTTATAAGATTTTTGTGTGATATGTGTAACATTTCATCTTTGGTGGCGAAATAAGTAATTTTTTATAATTAAGGTATCCTCTATATAAATTTCCCTTTTTTTATGGTTCCGTGAAGACATATACAGAAATTATTATGTAGTTATTTTTTGCTTAAATTTGAAAAGTTATTTAGCTTTTTTTTGATTAATTCTTGCATGAGAATAAGAAACTTGATTTCATTTTGGTAGTGATATTCTTTGTCCTCAGGTTTTGTATTTTGAATATAGCAACATGTTAATTTGGCTTTCTGCTGAGATACAATTGTTCCTTTGTTGCTATGGCCGTCCTCAAGATTATGAATTTCTTGACCCATGTCTTTTCCCGAAGTTCCATGTACAGCTTAATAACCCTTGCAGAGGATAAAATTGAACCATTCACTATTGTAGCTCCTAAAAAATTGTTTCTATTTGTATTATTGGGTGATACCTACCTGAAAGTATTTAGGGTACAACTGCATGCAGTGTTTTGAGAAAACAAAATACAGATATAGCATGATAGGTGAATAACATACACATAAGTGCCTGTAAATATGCATACGCACTATAATAATTGAGTAAACAATAAAAATCACCATATTGGTGAGGGCATAGGAAGGCAGCAAAGACAAGGATTGACTCTCTTTAGTAATGCTCTTTTGGGTGTTCGGAAGTTTGCTATCTTGATTTAATATCTAAGATGGTTTGTACAGAGGGAGCAGAGAGATGATGGTGGGTGGTGGATTGGTGGGTTGTTGGGATCTTTTTTCTTGATGGTATGGAATATTAGAAGTGGTTTTAGCAATGGACAAAGAGGGGAAGAGGGAGAGAGCAGCAAATGGGAATGTAGCAGCAGAGAGGGTGGAGGGCAGTGGTGTGTCTACGTAATACCATGGTAAAAGATATGGAGCGAATTGTTGAAGTTAGCTGTTATTCTCAAAATATCTACCCACCTCTTTCAACTGCATAAGAAAGACTGGTCATACAACCAACCACCTGCTTTGTCCACGTTTAATTACATTTGATTGCTGAGAGTTGTTTAAAGCATTTGATGTGGAGTCCTGATCATGCCATTCAGGTTCTCTTGAATGATTGAGCTGTCATTGGACTGCAGTAAAATTTTCCTTTTATTTTGATATATTGTTGCTTTTAGTTATATAGTTTTAGTTCTCATATTTACTTATTTTCTTAAACTATAATTTTTAGCTTGTTAGATACATTCAGTAGACCAAAATGCTCAAATGCTTCATCTTTCTTTGTTTTTTACAGAATAGTGTGTCAATTTTTTCATTCTTATTATGACATAGGTTTTGGTGATTGCTCTCCTGTTAAAGATGATAATGAAAAGGCGATTTTCTGTAATTCAGGCAAGTATTTATACCTACTTTTATATTATCCAAAACAGAATTGACCTTTTGAAATTACGCTGTTCCAGCAAATTGTTAGATTTACTTTTACCTAAAACTGTGCTTATTGAAATTTGTTACACAAAATTACTGTCAAATAGGATACATGGAAATTGTCCTTCAACTAAGATTTAAGGATCATTTATTGCAAGTTGCAAATTTTGATCTGCATGAGTGGTCCCTATTCTCCTTTTCTTTTTATTTATTATTATTATTATTATTATTATCTTTTGAAGCTTCAGTCATTCTTATTTTTTGGACAGTGGGAGGCACTTGCTCTTCTTCTCATTGGGATCAGTGTTAACCAGCTGAAGTCACTACCAGAAGGAACTTCTGCACTTGGTCTTCCAGTTGCTACTGGTGCATACATATATACCTTAATTTTTGTAAGTTATCACTATCCTGTAATTTAGCAATCCGGGTTTGTTACTTGGCTGCTGTATAATGTACTGAATTCTGTTCAGCGTGCAATAGTTTTCAGATTTTGTATTGATTCTTTTGGATTCTAAAATGAAAAGCAAAATTGCAACTGTACTACTGCTAGAAATTATAAACTTTAAATTTCTTGGTCAAAGTTCTACTGCTGCCTTCTGCCTAAGTAAGAAATTTGGTCCCTCATTTAAATCTCTCTTCTTTTATGTAGATTGGATTTAGATATAGTATCTTGTGATGTTTCTGGTTGTATCTCTCTGGGCATCCAAATTCTTTCCCAAACGTTGTCTCCATAGAAGATTTCAAAATACACTACTTTTAACGTATAGTATATGTGGTTCTCATCATAAACTTATCAAATGCAAGCATATGGAATTTTTTTTTCATATTTCCTTTGTAATTTGTATAAATCATGACTTCCAAGCTTTTCTTTCATCCTACACAATTAAGATGTGCAATTGTTTAGAAGTTTACTTATAAACATGTTTCCCCCTAAACTCTTTACCCCTAAGAAGTAATTGAAATCAAGGTTCTTCAATTTTTGCACGATCTCCCTTTTAGAAACCCTAATTGATTTTCTTCATCTAATGAATGGTCTCTATCTTATCTTATTAAAGTTGGTACCTTTGTAGCTGAAATTCAAGATGACTGTTTTAACACTTAAATGTGTATGGAATTATTTTTTTTGCTCAAGTAGCTGACCATTCCTGCAAAATCTGGCACGTCCTAGTTATCCAACTAGCTACTCCTTCATATTTGGTGTTAATTTTAACTTTTTAGTTTGGTTATTCAAAAAAATATTTTTTTAATTTTCCTTTTATACATTGCTGAAGGGGCCAATCATCATCGCATAGGCCATATTCACATATTAGCATCAAATAACCGGTTAACTACAAAAGTTATATTTATATATTAGAAACCAAATAAGTTTAAACAAATGTAAGTATTTAATTTCAACTTGTAAAGTTTGACATCATTTAATACATATTTAGAAATTTATATGATACTTCAAAAATAAAATAACATATTTCAATAATTACTAAATTATCTGAAATTATTAATTTAAAGCTTAAAGTTAAACGGAATGAAATTTTTGAAATTACTAGCTGCATTGTGGATTCATATCTTGACTTTATTTTGTTAATCAATTTTTTTTTATATTTTTAAATTTTTAATTCTAAATATAAAATCAAAGTTACATGATTTCATATTAAGTATGTAATACTATTGAGAAAGACATGTATGAAATGTTACCGAATCTAGAGATGATCAAGTTTAATTGAGTTGAGCTGCCGGAGACTATTCAAACCTAGTTGGCCAACTCAAATTTTCTCAAGTTGATTCTTCTCTTTTTTAATTTAAATTTGAACTTTATTATTCTACCATTCATTATTTTCATTTGTTCTATTCATATCTCTTGACTCATGTTGGCAATACCAATGAAGATAAATAATTCTCATTTGTTTATGTTTGTCCCGGCAGAATGTCTATCCATTGATAAACATAGACTAATATGATAGAATATTTTTTGTAAGTGGTAAAGATAGTGACTCCTATATGTTACTAAAATTTGTATTTTTCAATTCAAATTCGATGTTTTTAATTTCTTCGCTCATGCGATAGTGAATTTGTATTTAGGGAGGAGTGTGCCTTTTGAGTACACAACTACAAAGGAGAAATGGGTAGAGTTGGAGTCACAGGGGTAGAGAGAGAGAGTTTGCATGTGAAAGAGTGGCAATGCCTATAGTAACAGGAGTATCCATACTCTAGTTAGATAGAGAGTTTGCGTGTGAAAGATGATGGTGCCCGATGTCTCCTGCAGTAGGAGTATCCATATTCGAGTTAGAACGAGAGGGAGAGTTTGCATGTGAAAGAGTGACGATACTAGTGTTTGATGTGGTTGTAGGAGTACACATACTCGAGTTAGAGAGAGGGAGAGTCTGAATGTGAAACGGTGGTGGTGCCAATATCTGATATATTAGGAGTATCCATAATTGAGTTAGAAAGAGAGGGCATATGAATGGGTGACAAAGCCAAGTGTCGGATGCATGAGCAAGAGTATCCATACTTGACTTACAATGGAGGAAGAGTACTTTTCATTAATGATCTATGCACACATCCTCTCCATTTTCGTTGCATCTTGCAAAAGATTCATGGATAGGTTGTCAGTTATTTCAGATGATGTTGGAGACCAGATATAGTCTTCCATATTATTTCTTTTACTCATTGTGAACACCTTATTTTTGCAAAACAATTGTTGTTGCAATATTCCATTCTTTGAATAAGTTTGTTATCTGAAATCTGAAAACATTTCAATATTATACATTACATTTTGTCTGTTAGCATAAAATCTTCAGCTGGGTGGTTAGAATGGAACGTTGGTTATGGCTTGGATAAATCATGTTATTAGCATAAAATCTTCAAATGCAATTTACTAGTTTTGATATTGATGCGTGAATATCAAATTTCAGGTAACAGTTCCATCTCTGGCTTCTGTGTACAATGAATATGCTTTGAAAAGTCAATTTGATACAAGTATCTATCTTCAGGTAATTCTTACTGAAACTTGAGTAGGATAGGTTAAGGCCTTGCTTGTCCTGTATTAGCTCTTCAATTTACTTGAGTGATTTTCTCTTATTTGGTCCCCTTACTAGTATCTTTTATTGAGCGATTAAGCTGATATCAATGTCTTCACCAACATCACTTCTGTTGCAGAACCTGTTCTTATATGGCTATGGTGCAATATTCAATTTTCTTGCTATACTTGGAACTGCTATAGTCAAAGGTATGAATGCAAGTTACCTAGAATCAATATTGTAGAACAGCTAATCTTGAACGTTTGACTTTTATTAATAATTTAAATCTTTAAGAGAGGATTGCAATGGTCTTTTTGCATTTACCGCTATATATGATGTATTTATTATGAGTATAAACTCATATACTCAATGCATCTAGTGGTCCCTATTCTGTATTTGATTGATCTAAATAGACAGTCTAATGTTTTGGTATGCATGTACCCACTAATACACAAACACATACATACATATATATATATACATATATATATATATATACATATATAGATAGACTGTAACTGTTTAATCAATTGGTTATCTAGCATCCTCTTTTTCTACATGCACAGTAAAGTGTTAATATGCTGTTTTTTTCTTTGGACTCCAGCATTGAAAATAATAAAAATATATTTTAAAGGGTAAATTTCTTCTGAGCTCTTGAGATTGGAGAAGAATGTAAATTGGTCTTGATTTTAAAAAGTTTTCAAGATTGGCCCTCTAGGTATGATTTGTACTTGCATATTTAGTCCCAAACGTTACAGGCCTATTAAAATGAAAATAAATGACTGTTTTACCCTTAAAATTTTCACGCGACCCATGATAATGAGTTTATTTTAATTTAAAAGGATGAACTTAAGCGGTTCAAGAAAATAAAAGGAGAAAAATTATAGAAATTGTGAGTATTAAATTAGGGCATTTTTGTACATAGAGAAAGATTTAACAATTGTGTTTGGTTATTATTGATTATTTATGTCAATAGGGACCATGTTAACTGGCGGGAATCAAACTGAGTTCCAATGTACTTATACAAACTATACTTGAGGGACCTATGTGCTCGTACAAATTATATCTTACGAATTTGTCTTGCAAACTTTTTAAATTGGAACCATTTTGCATTTTCTCTCCAACCTCAAGGGCCCAGATGCTATTTACTCTATTTTAAATATCTTCCCAACAACATGCTCATTTTGATTATTTATTTGCTTTGAATGAATTAATATGGGAATAATGTCATATTTTCTGCACAAGCCTATGTTGTAAAGCTCTATGAGGGCTACTTTTGTTATTCTAGAGAAGTTTACAAATGATTTTAGCTATCCTGAAATTATATTGAGTTTGGATATTTTGATCAACTTTTCATGTAATTATCACTACTGACATCAGACATTTTTTGCTAGTGCAACGACTATTATAACTTGGGTATTCAAAGTTCATCCTAATGTCATTTGCCAAAGTGTCATAAATACTTTTATTGGATGGCCCAAAGTCTTAGTGGAGTCATGCAAATTGAGGTGTACCTATTAGCTTTTATTTTCATTAAATATCTTCCCTTTTAGTGACTCATTTTGTTCACCTTGGCAACAAATATAAATGGGAAATTTACATGCATAGTACTCGTTAACACACCTAAATCTCATTATTTAAATATGGCACACCTGATCCTTTAAATATTATGATTTTCACACCAACTTTGTTAGCTTGTTTGAGTTTAGTCTGTGATACACTGCTGGAGATTCCTTATTTTCCATGCAATAAGCCCATCGCTGCATCTGCAAAAGCTCGTCTTCCAACAAAATGTATTGGCAACCACTCCACAAGATGCAGCTATAGGCTTCTTGCATGGAAATATAGGCTGGAATGAATATGTGGATGTCATAATAAGATATGTAAGTGTGTTATATGTAAATATAATTAATTGGATTACTATAATAAGAATATGTGGATGTCATAATAAGATATGTAAGTGTGTTATATGTAAATATAATTAATTGGATTACTATAAAAAAAGTTGATTTGATTATTGTGTATGCGACTCCCAAAATATTTATCATGTTTCTCCCTTTGTTTAAATGCTCTGATATTTAATAAATTGCAAATCTTGGTGTAATTTTTTTAGAATGTTCATTTGTGTGGTTGGGCATTGTGATTATTTCCAGGTCCCGGTAGCTTTGACATTTTACAAGGGCACTCAAGGGCTACGATGTTCTTAATATGCAACAATGCAGCTCAAGGCATCTTGTCCTCATTTTTTTTCAAGTATGCAGGTAAAATATTGTAGCTCAGATAAGCTATTTCTATTTACAACTTTTGTGGATCTGAAACACTAGCACCCCTCAATTTTGAAATACTGGTGCAGAATTTAACTAATATGTGATTTTCATGCAACATCATTTAACTTTTTTCTTGGTGAATAAGTTTAATCAATTTTTTTTTTATCTACGTGCAGACACAATACTAAAGAAATATTCTTCAACTGTCGCTACCATTTTCACTGGCATTGCTTCTGCTACATTATTTGGTCACACACTAACGATGAACTTTGTCTTGGGAATTTCGATAGTGTTTATATCAATGCATCAGGCAAGTACTTAGCTAAATTCTTTTGATTGGCGAGTTGTTACCCTTATACTTCTAACTTGACTTTCCATTTAGTTCTTTTCTCCTCTTGCAAAAGTCAAAGATGAGGTGCCGAGTGGAACAATTGAGATGATGGATGCTCAAAATCTCAGGTTGAATATTGTTTAATGCTCATGATGTAAATTAGACTGAAAATTCTGTTTCTTTAAGCGGTTTTAGTTTACTGTCACAGTTATTAATTAAAATGATGGCTAGCATTTTTGCCCTAGTTAATTTTAACCTGGGTTAAAATTAATAGAGTAAATTACCTTTGGGTCCCTGAGGTCACTTAAGTTTTCAAACAGGTCCTTGATTTTCAAAATCCTTAAATCAAGTATCTGAGGTCAACATTAAGTTTCAATCAGGTCCTTGTAGGAATTAAAAAAACAGAAAATACCCTTCCCTCTACCACCTTCGGTCATGCCGGTCATGTAGGCCATGAGAGTAGCGCCACGTGGCTCATGGCTGCCTACCCGCAGGCCATGCGCACGCGGTCGGCAAGGCCGCCTGCATAGGTGCACACAATGCACATGCGGTGCAAGTGCGCGGCTGTCGTGGCGGCCTAGCTTGCGCTCGGCCTACATGAGTGCAAGCTATGCGTGAGCAGCCTGCAGTTGCAGCCTGAGTGCGCACAAGCTAGGCCACCGCAACGGCCGCGCGCTTGCCCGACCTGTGCTCATGCAGGTAGCCATGCGAGAGTAGCCTGGGTGCGCGCAGGCCAGGCCGCTGTAACGGTTGTGCGGGCATGGCTAGCGCTCGCGCTGGTGGGTGCACTGGTCGCGAGCTGCCACGCTTACGGCCTGCGCAACCGCGACACCACTGGAGGTGGAAGAGGGGAGGGTATTTTTGTTTTATTAATTCCTAAAAGGACCTGATTGAAACTTAATGTTGACCTCAGGGACCTGATTGAAGTTTTTGAAAATCATGGATCTGTTTGAAACGCTCAAGTGAACTTAGGGACCCAGAGACAATTTATTCAAATTAATAATAGGGTGCTTTTGTTTAATCAGGTTAAATTTAGCATTGTTAACATTAACCTGACATCACTTTATACACAACTTTTAATATTACAATTTGACTATATTTTACGTTATACATATGCTTCAAAATAAAAAAATTAACTCTATTTCAGATCCTTTATGAATATCAAAATAATAACTAATTAATATCATAACTTTCACACATGCTAACATAATAACTAACTTTATTTTATATTATACATGGCTCTCAATAAACAAATATTCTCTTTCATGTTTATGAGGCATTTGGTTCAATGTTATCTTAATGTTATATCATGTTATTTTTGGGCTTGTTTGGTTGGAGGATGAATTTGGGTAAGGAAAGAGAAAATAATTTATTTTATAGAGTTGATGGGAAAGAAATTTATTTTAATATTGAGAGGTGTGTAGGATATGAAATAAAGTTGATTTTAAGGTTGGAATTTGTGTTAGATGTGAAATAAAGTTGATTTTTAAGGTTGGAATTTGTGTTGGATGTGAAATAAAATTATTAAAATTTATAATAAATTTAAAATATTATTAAGATATTTTTTTGCCCATTTTTGGGCTCATGCCAAACAAGGCCATTAGATGTCAACTTTTGAGCAATAATTTTGTAATATTTTACAAGATTATTTACATATCTCATTAAACCAAATAATTATTTTCTCAAGATAACTTTGAACCAAACGCTTCCTTAACTTTATTTTGTTAAAGTCTTTGCGTGTCATATTATACACAAATTTCAACATTAACTAACAACTTTTCCAAATCTTATACGAAATTCTGATATTAAAACTAACTTTATTTTACATGCCACACAAATTCCAAAATAAAGAACTTTATTCACTTCCTACACTTCCCAAAATACAAGTAATTTTATTTCAAATCTTTCACAAATATTAAAACAAAAACATCATATCAAAGGTTTTCTTTTGCTCTAATTAAAAATAACCTAACAAGCATACTGTTTATAAATTTCTTGCTCTTTCTACATTTGTTTTAGGCTTTTTTATGCAATCTACTTTTCACAAAGACAATTCCTTCGTAATCATGGCTGCTAGTCATGTCTGTACATTTTTAAACTTGCTTTTTTATTACATTACAGCCTCGTGCTTCTGTTCTCTTTCTAGGCATAAGTAGGGTTATCATAGTCCGATTTATTTATTTTTATTCTGATGATAATTTACTTGGTAACCTGTTAAAGCTGGGTTTCTCTTCTTTTTGATGATTATAACTCAGACTGTTCTATATTTTCAGGCCGAAGGAAGCATCTTTCATAAACATGGCAGCCGCAGCAAATGAGGATGTAAGCTGTTTCTCGCTTCAATTCGGATTTTTCTAACTTTGATTTATGTTTTATAAAAAGCTGAAATGTCAATTCTCCTTTCTTCAGTCCAATCATCGCGTTGAAGCTGATGAGAGGAAGCCGCTACTGCCCACCTAATTTTTTGCTGTAAGCATGTTATGTCCCTGAGATTCTCTTTCCCTTTTCTGCTAATCTACTCCTTGATCATCATGCTCGAAACAATGGGGTTTTCTTTTTTTCCTTTTCATTTTGAATTTAAAATAATTCAAAATATTTAATTTTCCACTAAACTGTGCCACCTTGCATGTAATTGAATGGGAAGAGAAATCCATGGAACAATCCCTCAACTAGCTTGGGACTAATTCATCTTTTGTTATTTTTGCCTATCTTTTACTAATCCCTAGTCCCTCTCAAGGCACACACTAGTGAAACCAGCACAGCCAATCGCTTTGCTGCTGCGATTCTGGCAATAATATTTTTGTGACACAGAGATGCATTTTCTTGTCGATGTTGATCAATTTAGTCTAATTTGCTTAAATTGATTCCCTATCAATTCTAGTTAGATCAGGGCCTTTTCTTCTATTATATAAGTACATAGATTTGTATTTCTCTAGACAACTTTAATACAATTAGAACCCCTTCTCTTTTGCTTGATGTACCTTCTCTAAAATGAATTATTGAGAAATTTTTCTATGCAGGTATTCCTTAATGATATTCTTTTATCTATATAGACTTGTTACATAGAGATCAGCCAGTTCTCACTACTATTAATAAAGCGGCTGTCTGTGTAGAGAAAGGAGATCATAGACGATTTTAATTCTCATTTTCACACTTTAATTCTCTCTCTCTCTCTTTCTCTTTCTCTCAATCGAGCTGTAAGGGAGATTGAGGGCCTAAATTAGATTTTATATCTTGTTCTAGTAGAGTAGTGATAGCAGAATTTGCTCGATTTCTTGGTTTAAATTCCATCAGCCATTTGGCATTATTGAATTTTATTTCCTTTTCTTCCCATTTTCCTTTGTCATTTTTTTTTTTGGCCTTTCATGCTTTAATGCTATTCGTAGCACAAAGATTGCTTCTGATAAATGTTGACTGAAAACTAATGCGCAATTTTTTGTGATTTGCATAATGATTCTGCTGAGAAGGGAAAACTCTTTTTTTGGGTTGATTATTTCTGTAAGTTGGAAAAATTAACGAAATTTCAATTTGCGATATTTTGTCGGATCATATTAATAACTCTTGAATGTTCCTAGGAAATGATCCAATTTTGTAGTTTTTGTTTCAGTTTCTTGTTCTTGTTTTCCAAATTGTCTGATTGTTAGCATATCAGATTATGAAAATACTTGTCACGAGATGTTCAATTGAATTGAATATGAAGCAACAAAACACCTACAAAAAAAAAAAAAATCTTTTTATTATAATATGCAATACTAAAGATTGCTTTTCTATATGCATTGAACAGCTAGAGCCTCCTTAGAATGCAGTAGGCTCTGAAATCTGAATGCAATGGTTTGGTTGTCCGAACTATAAATAAATAAATAAATATATATATATAAAATTAAAAAAGTGAGGCAAGCAAGACTGCCAGAGTTGATAATAGGTGGTGAGACTGAAAGACCCTCTGGAGTCAGAACATATTAATTTTGTATTTCACGGTCAAAAATGTTTTTTTTGATTAAAATGCGAAAACTCATTTTTAATTATTAATCAGTTGAAAATTTCCAGTGCTTCAAGTGCTTGTCAATATTATTTGAAAATACCGATACATTATATGTGAATGATGATAAAAATTCAGAATTTATAAAAGTTATTTTAAATTTATTTTATATTATATCTTATATAATTTTTAATACTTATTTCAAAAAATTATAAATTTTTTCACCATAATTAAATTTTTTATTAAAATAATTTGGAGGTTATTTTGATAATCACTAGTCAAAACAAGAACTTTAATGTTAAATGATATTCTATTCTATTTCATTCGTAATGTCCTAGTAAAGGCAATTTTATATCTTCTCTTTTCTATTTTCTATTAAAAAAAATTCTACGGCATCATTTTCATAAAATTTTGCTGGCGGATGTCCTTAAATTTTAAATTTTTTTTATAACTACTTATTGCTTCTTAGCATTTATTCACGCTAGAACCATCGTCAAAAAATATATGGGATCACCTTGAGGTTCAAGTTAGGCCAAGTTGAAGGCCAACAAAACGATTTTCCAACATACAACCTAGCACTTTTCTTTCACTATTCCTTCCTTGTACACTGGTATAACAGTAGTACATTGTAGTTAAAGAGCAGGCATGGATCTCAAATCATATTTCAAGTTCAGTTCGACGGCGAACCAATTCCATTTTAACTTTTAGACAGCATCAACTTCGGATTGTGACCTAAGCCCACCGTGAACCGTAATACGCTCAAGGTGAGCTATAAAGAGAACAAATCCGAAGAAAGTGATGAATAAATCAATGAAAAGGCACAATACCAGATACAAACACAATATAATGACAAAATAAATAAAGCTTATATTCCGGAATACTTTCTTCATTGTAATTATACACCCAAGTTCACAAATGGCTGGCTTGCATAACTTCACACACACCACCACCAAGGGCATGGCAACACAATATAGTGTTTTTTTTGACGGAACACAATAGTTAAACAAACATACTATGACAAAAAGTCTCCGGAGATGAATTTTTCGCTGCTCATAAATGCCCGGCATCGATTACAAACAAATAGTCAGTCAAATGGCAGACCTGCAATAGGGAGGCAGGCAGAGGTATATCCATCTAGCTTAATTACAGTAAGCAGAAGTTGCAGTATGTTATTTATGGGCTGATGTAGGAGCTGGTTGTGGTGGAAGTGCCGGCTTATTTACAAGGAGAGGAGAGAGGGCCCGCACCACAATGCTCATGTTAGGCCTGAACTCGGCTTCGTATTGCACACACAGAGCGGCTACTGCTGCGAGCTGCAGGAATGATTTAAAGAAATATAATCAGAAGTAGAAGAAATAATGCATTTAGGATTCGTGTTATGTTTGCATAAATGAGAAATTTCGTCATAGCGGATGGAGGCTGTCCTCTTATGACGAGGGAGATCGTCTAACAATAAAGAACTAGAAGAATCAAGAAGACAAGATTTTACATATGAAAAATCACAGTGCCTGTAGGCTAAGTAGTTCAACCTTGGCCATGATTAACTGCTAGTTAGCCCTATTGACATGGTATGATCACTGAGTCTCAAGTAGTTCAACCTTGTTATGGCATCTTGAGGGAGGGAATTGTGTGGCTGGTTTTCGAGAGGGCCAACCTCAAGAAGTCAATCTTCGAGGGACTACGTGACCGAAATATCGAGATCTAATGCCTTTGTCCAATGGAGCTGAATCAAAGACCAGTAGCAAGATGGGATCTCGAGGGTATCATGGCTGGGATCTTGAGAGGAATGCCCTCATCAAAATTAAATTTCAAAGCAAGTAATTTGAGCACCATATCTTCTTCACCACATAGATAGATGAGATGGGTGCATCGGTTTGAAACTCAAAAGAAGCTCACTAAATGATTGAGTTTATCACATTTTAAAACAATTTAATTTCCTTATGGACAGCTGAGATGGGCGTCATTTTTCAGATTAATAATACGAAACGCAAAACAAGCTCAATAATTTCTTGAATGTAACAGGTTTTAAATCAATTTGATTTCCTTATGACAAGTAGACAACTATGTAACAGAACTCGTCCATCTCGTACTGAATATACTCATATAAATATGTGCTAACATTAGTATAAATGTAGGTGCCTAGTGAGCAATAAATGGAAGCAGGTAAGAGGAATAGAGAGACAAAGGACCTTTGCAACTCCTTTTGGTGGATACTCTCCCTTCAATCTCAGATCGACACATTGTTTCACCTTGTCTTCGCTCAATCGGGGAGTAGCCTTGAAAACATAGAGTAGCAAACATTAGGAAGCTCATGAAATATTTATTATTTTTACGTTTGAGAACTCACCCAAGTTACCAAACTTTGCTGTCCTCTAGGCATCGTGTGATCAACAGGCTTCCTTCCCGTGAGAAGCTCCAAAAGGACAACACCAAAGCTATAGACGTCGCTTTTTTGAGTCAATTGTCCAGTCATAGCATATCTGCAATTCACATAAAAAGGCATTCGTCAAAGGTTAGAACTTGACTTAGAACCTCAAATAATTTTACATTTAAGTGGTTCCATCCATATGCACCAGAAAAAGTATGACAGATATCCTCACCCCAAAAGATAGCAGTTCAATGACAAATTTTAGATACTACAGAATATGTTTATTCAATTACTATACTAGATTTGATAAGCTATTGATGCTATTTTTAGGTTTATCCTCCATCTACATGAAATGATGGTTCAGATTTTACACTTTTCTCAACAGATTGCAATTAGATTAAAGGCATAGCAATGAAACACATAACTCGCCGTTGTTGAGAACACTAATATAACAGCTATGTTGCACCTCCTTTGACAACATACTGACTATTTCCTGAGTAGAAGTTCAATATAATGGTAGAGATACAACAAACAAGTCATAATGTCGTTACCAGTATCCAGTTGCTTTTTGTGGCCATATCAAGCTATTGCTTCATAAGTCAGAAAACTAGATTTGTTTGCCTGGGTTTAAATTTAAATAACCAACTCTTTTTTGAAAGAAGGAAAAGGTTCTTTTATATCAAAATACACAAAAAATTTTTCCCTATCTAAAAGGTTTCCAAAAAAATAATTTAGGACTCGGAGGAAAATAGGTTCAAATGCTTATGGTTAGGGTTTCATGAGAACACTAGCATTACTGATTTCCTTTATCTGATACTCCAACTTCCTTCATAGAGCAAATATCACTACCACTTGACACATATTCCTCCACCCCTACCCGCCCACATACTGAACCAGTACATCTGAGGTTACCCCTAACTACCTCCTCAATTGATATTTTGCCACCTTGCACATGTGAGCTTGAGGAGATATCAGATGACCAACTTATTATAACACATTAGATACACAATACAAGTACCAAATATGATGACAAGGACTCGGGGGGTTCATTTGGGAACTAGATTTTTTAGCCATGACACTTTTTTTATCATTTAAAATTTTTTTAAAATAATTTCACATCAAATCCTACACAAACTCACTCACATCTTACACAACTTTCAATACAACCATTAATTTTATTTCACATCCTACACTTATAACATAACTAACTTTATTTTCCATCAAGGAAAGCCAAAATTTTCATTCCAAAAGCAACTTTTTCCTCCAACCAAACCGATAGATGTCGAGGAGATTCAACGCTTATAGCTAGCTTTTACTTAAGAATTACCGATAGCTTCACTCGATGGAGTCAAGTGCTTCATAGTCGAGGAGAGAAGATGTCGCTATCCATGGTCTACATCGATTGGATAGCCAGATCGATGATATTAATATAACATCCATCATCAGAGCTAGTTATTTTGTTGCCACTACTTAGTATCTAGTAGTAGTAGACTAGCTTTATTTATGCTTTGTTATATTTGGATTATTTTTGAGATTGGGGAGTTATTTATGTTATTTGGATAAAGTTGTCAAACCATTTTTAGGTTTGTCAATATTTTCGCACATTTGAGTCCCATGTAGTTCATGACTTGGGATTTTAAGGTCAAAAATATAATAAGTGGACATATTAGCTATGTTCGAGAAACCTAAAAGGAAATGCATCTTGAAATAAATGTATCATGAAAATTACAAGAATTTTAAGTGTTTGGGTGTTTTTAGAATATCACACAGCACTTCAACAATACAATTTACCCAAAGCAAATTATACATACAGATATAGAAGTATTAAAAGATACTGAACAACAGTCCATGAAAGGCGTAAGTTTCAATAAATAAATAAATAAATACTCAGGAGCATGATAACCGAAGGTTCCAAGCACACGTGTCGAATGAAGACGAGCTGCCATATCAGGTGCTTGATTTGAAAGATTGAAGTCTGCAATTTTTGCTCTAAAATCCTCAAATAGTAAAACATTGCTTGATCTGATATCCCTATGTATAACAGATGGCTGAGCCTTCTCATGGAGATACTCCAATCCCCTAGCTGCATCAATCGCTATCCTGACACGTTGCATCCAACTAAGTACAGGACCAGGCTGTGCACCTTGCACCCCTTTTCTACCTGATAATGCCCAAGGAGAATCAAATAATTAAACTCATATCTTGTCCCAATTATCATAGAAACAAGTTTTACAGTGCAAGAAAATTATCAAGAAAGATTCACTAAGTGTGACTACGCACGTACCATGCAAAACATCATGCAATGACCCCATAGTGGCAAACTCATAGGACAATAAACGAAAGTTCCCCTCAACACAATAACCAAGCAATTCAACAAAATTCTCGTTCTTTAACTTTGATACCTTAGCAACCTGCTTTTGAACAACTATCATGGTCAATCCTCTAAAATCAAAGAAGACAATAATTCACGGATGACAAAATTTAGCACTATCATAAATGTGTAGTGAATTAAAATCATTCCAAAATACCATACCTGGGTCAGAAACTCCACAATGGACTCGGGCTCTTGTGAAACATCAAGCTTCTTGATTGCGACTTGTCGGCCATCATTTAGAATGGCATAATATACCCTTCCATATGACCCTTCTCCAACCAAAGCTTTTGAGCCAAAATTGTCAGTCTTCTCCTTTATTTCATCAAGACACAATGCAGGTAAATCAATAGGGGGTGGTGCCTTCTGAGGCTCAGGTTTAGCTACAGAAGATAGCTTTGAACCTTTTTGCAGACCTGAAAAGTAAACAAAAGGAACATAGAGACATTAACTACAGCAAACAGAAGAATAAAATTGAACTTTGAATACCAAATTTAGCCTCTAGACAATGTTTTTATCATTTAAAAAAACACACAAATTAAACTTACAAATTAAACTAAGATATGATAAAGGACAAAGTATACCAACATTGCTGTCTGACCAACTACACAATATGGCACTGAGTGTTGACAGTTAAGTAGTGAAGCACAAATAAGATTAGTGTAGTAGAAATTTGAATGATCAAACAGATACGTGATTACACATTAGAATTGCTACACTAGGGAGAGGTCAGTCATGGTGCATACAAAAAGATGCGAGAGAGGTATTTAAAGTAGTTTATTCAAGTTCATTGTAAGCCCTTATACTAATCGGGAGCTCAATACGAGCTATGCAAGACTATCTTGGCTAACTCAAGTTTGCCCAACTTAATTGGACTTAGTTTAACTTGGCCAACATGTCCAAGTTAACCCAAAGTGAGCTAAATTGATCCTTCTACCTTCACTTGGACTCCCATTCACCAAGGATTTTAACCAAGATAAAGTTAACTTTTGATGAAATATTTTTATATTGAGATTTGTGAAAGATTTGAAATAAAATTAGTTTTAGTTTGGGATGTGAATGATGCAAAATAAATTTATTTTTTGTTTTAAAATTTTTGTAAGAGGTGAAGTAGAGTTGGTTTTAACGTTAGAATTTGAGTAGGATTAAAATATTATTAGTTTAATGTTTAAATTTGTATATGATGTGACTTATAAGGTTAACTGTAACCTAGGCAAACAAACAATAAAAAAAACCTCTCCTTCCATCTTAACTCTAACCTGGCGACAAGCTAGCGATCCTCCCCAATAACACTCTCCAATAAGGTAAGAGGATGAGGATTAATCCTCCCACCTTAACTCCCTCCAATATGTAGGAGGGTGAAGATTAATTCTCTCAACCCCTTCATCCACAAGCCAACGATCATGGAGGGAACTATTTCCATCCATGACTAGCCAAACAAAAAGAAAACGTCCTTACGTCTCCCCTCTCATCCACTAGATTAAAAACCATTCAAATCCTAGAGCTAGGATTGACAATGATGGAGCCAAGTAATCTCATATGTTACATGTTGGTTTTGCCTGTATATTTTCATGTGACTGTTTTCAAATTATGTGATTGTCTTACTGTGTGCTTACAAATAAGAGAACAAAATCAACTGTAATATTTAAGTTTTTTAAACTTTTATCGTATTCAGTCAACAAATTCTTCCCCTTCATCCATAAACGAGCCCTCCACAAAAACAATTTATGTCAAATTGGACAGTTTCTTAAAAATAAACAATACCTTATTCCATGTTGCAAAGTAGCTAAACAAATTCTTAGAATGGTATTACAAAATACACGGTCTTCCTAAGAGAGTTTTCAATATGGACGTTAATTTATGAGCTACTTTGGGTAAACAATGTGGAAGTTAAAAAGCATGAACCATCTTTTTTATAATGTATTTTTTCAACAAACCAGTGCCCATACCCAAAAGAATATAGGTGATGCAGAACGAATGCTCTAATACTAAAATTAATGCAAAACAAATGCTCTAATACCAAAATTTAACAAAATTGATGCAAAAAGCCAATAGAACGACTAAGTAGAGTAAAAGTGGATAACTAGAGCTCAAGGATTCTCACATAAGGCTTCCCTACATTTTCCTTCGGGGATATCGATCCCTTCCAGAATCTCTCACCTAACTTATTCTAGAGCAAATACAAATTTTATTCCACTATCCAAATTTTCAAGTACATAATGTATTTAAAGAGGGCTCATCTTATTCTAAGATAAAGGCAAACAAGATAGGATTAAACAAACCCACTAATAAAAAAATAAGCAAATAGAAAAGATTTAACTAATTCAAACTCATAACAAACTACCTAAATAATAAAATAAAATAAAATAAAGATAATCTACATCATCCAAGGGCACACGCCACCATAGCCCCTAATGGAAAAGATTCCATATGAAACTATCAAGAAGTTAACTAGAAAAAAGATGGTGTCATTCTAATGTTTTAGTCAAATTGGACTAATTGCAAATGAGTGTCATTCAGTAAGTTGAATGTAAAATCTGGGCCTTTATAATACTCCTTACCTCTTTATTGGTTGTTCAATAATATCAGAGATCCTAATGCTAATTCACTATATAGAGGAACGCACTGATCCAAATCCACTTTCAGTTCATCTACTAGTATTGCTCCATAATCCTTGTGATCATCTAACCCATGACCATCTTAGATTTTGACTTCTACTAATTTGATAGATTGGATTGTAACATCAGTTTACAGATTATACGCAGCATTTGATCCATCATATTCAGAAGAAATCACAATGAGCATCTTGTTTATACACTATCATGGATCAAAGCAATTTAGTCAAATCGAGAGATTGGCTTAGTTTAATTTGTAGTCAAATGGAGAGATTGGCTTATTTTGATTTGTCATCGATATGGCATATTAACAAAAGCTAGCATCCGATCATGTTAAGGAGTATCATCCCCACAATATATACAATTTCAAGTGATTGAGGTGAAGTAACAGTGTTATGACAACAATAAGGTGTATGCCTAAAGTTGTTATGAGCAACGTCATCCGTGAAGAAGTTTTTTGCTCCCGTGAAGATGAACATCATCCATTAGTCATATATTTATTGTAGTTTAATTTTAATCAGTCTAGTGTCAATTTATTAAGTTCAGAGTTTTCATCAAATTCAACATTATAATTGTAAGCAATTTCTTGATATTTGCTATTTGGAGGGTGTAACCTTACCGTGTGCTGTCATAACTTACTATCTAAACAATACCTTACGATGAATCCTACAGAAGCTTGAAATCTATGTTAGGTGCACATACCTTATGATGAACTAAGGTCCCATAATGCTTTTAAAATGACATGGGATTATTGAGCACGCTGGCAGCTAATTATATTTATCACTTTTGCTACAAATCCCAATCCCTTCGATGATTCGTTCACATCATTATCATATATAAAATTCTACGCTCTTTCCTAAAACCAAGTCCAATACATCAAAACTCCACTTAGGTCTTGCATTCTTCTGGCTCATATTTCAATTCCACACAATTGACAAAGCTAGCACAAAATCTTATTGCCCAAACATTGTAGGCATCCTTCTGCGTCAAAAGGTTCTCATGTGGATTTTTGGAGCTGAATCCACTCAGCTTCTACCTCCAAGTAGGTAGGCTTGAAAGAATTGCCATATGTAGGTTTAGAGATGACGATTGAGCATATGAACCAACTTTGTATATAAAATTCATTGTATTATATAAAAAATCAACGCATTGTAGAATATGTTTTACATCACTTGTAAAACACTAAAATAAGAAAAAGTATGAAACAACCATTCCTACCATCCACATAATGTCTTGAATTCCTCAAGGCCTCATGCTCGCGAGGGTCATCGGACTCATCCACTTTACAAGAACAGCAAATCCAGTGTGACATGTTGCAATTTCTCTCGACAAATGCTCTATCAAGTGTATATATCTGTAAATGGACAACCAAGAATATGCAAAGAAACAGCAAGAACTATTCCCGCAAGGAAATGAAAGTCAAGCTCCATGTATATTCAAGAAGTAATCCATTCTAACACCAGATCACTATATCACAAGGAAAACTCTTTTCAAAAATATTACAGGAGGCATTAGTAATGATATAACTGAGAAAACCTCCTAAAGAACACAGAAGCTGAAAATAAGCAATAGAAATGTTCAATCACATCAAAACACGCTTACTCAATTGAAAAAAATGCACCTAATATAAACGAAGCCAACAAGAAAAGCGTCAGCAGAAGCCTCCCAACGATGCATCTTACACGCAGAATTCGAATTCACAAGTCACAACAAAGAAATATATCCTAAAACTAAGACTGTACCAAAAACAAATCACAATAATATACATCCACATGATCTGGACACAGTTCATTAAAACAAAAAGCAACCTCCTCCAACGACAATGGGCACCTCCCATGCACACGGAATTCATCCGCTGAACCACAAAAAAAAAAAAAAGAAGAATCGTAGGCAAGCATTTTCAAAAAGAGGCACCCGAACGCTTAAAAGAAACGAATACTAAGAGCAACATCAATGTGCCAAAGCGGAAAAGAAAACCGCGTAGAAAGAAGAAAACAGATGAGCTACATTTGAACAGAAGCAAATCATGGAGGACGTCGAAGCAGCGGTTTCACGGAAGGCCCGATTCTTACCAGCAATTCCAGACCCAGGCGGAGAGAGCTCCCTTCCTTCCCCTAAGCTAGGGTTTCGAGGGCAAGGAAGACAGAGATTGGAGGAGAGAAGGGGGCTCGGCCCTAACGGGAGATGGCGGTGGCGAAGAGCCGAAAGCGCGGGCTAAATTTAGGCGGAGGGAAAGGCGAGAGGAAATGACGTCAGCAATGAAACTGCCGCTTTCCCACCAACCTTTTGGCCAAGTATGTGAATGTCCACATTGCATCCAAAATATCATAAATAACATTTAGTAATAATCTATTTAACCACTAAAAAAAATAATATTATAAATAAATATCTGCTTAAAGAAAATAAATATAACTTAAAATTAGTTAAATATCTATCCAGAATAATAAATATTATATATATATATATATTCATATATATATATATATTTATATTTGATTTTAAGTGATTTATTTTTTTATGACTGACTGAACGGTCTAATTGGTTGTTTAGACCATTCGGTCGATTGACTCGATGGGTCATCCAACTAAAGGAAACTTAACATCGTTTATGGTGTGGTGTTCTGCGTGCAACAGGGACAGCTTACTTACATGTTATGGTGAGTGAATCGTTAATGTGGATTGTTCACTGTATGCAATAATTTTTTTTCTAAAAAATATTAGAATGAAGAATTGAAAATTGAATCGAATTGAAAACAATTCAAATAAATTGACTAATATATATATTTTTATAATTTGAGATTTTTATTATTCTAATTTTAAAACTTAAATCAATTCAGCACAAAGTATAATTGATTAAAAAATAAAGCATATTTTTATATTTTTTTCATAAAATAATTTTTATTTATTTATATATATATATTATTTTAATTTATTATGTTTCCGTATTAACCTAAATTATAACTGCAATAGAATATTTTATGACTTTTATTTAAATTCTCTTAATGATAAACTATTTTATTATTTTAATTTTAATCATTAAATTAAAATGAATAATATAATTTATATTAATAATAAATAAAGACATCCATATCTGATATTTTCACCAAAACATAAAAGATTAATCAAAAGTCAGATCAAATTAAAATCAATAATAAATAACTCGAAGAGAAGACTTGTTATAGAGATTGATTTAAAAACAAAAATAAGGATAGATGAGAGAAATATAAAGTGGCTCGACGAGAATCTAAGAAAGCAACAGGCAATGCAAAAAATAAGGCTCTTGAGATTTATATAAGAAGCTAGACACTAAAGAAGGAGAAAGACAATTATATAGGATTGCCAAGGCAAGAGATAGAAAAACTAAAGATTTAATTGAAGCAAAATGTATTAAAGATGAAGATCAAAGAGTACTTTTTCATGGAAGAAGATATCAAAGATAGATGGATGAGTTACTTTCAACAGCTTTTCAATGAAGGTTGTAAAAATTTAATTGATCTTACAGAATTCAGCACCCTAAAAGAAAGTAAAAATTACTCTTACATCTGACGTATTATTAAAGCTGAAGTTTGAAAAGCTTTAAAGAAGATGAAGCATAAAAAAGCAGTAGGACCAGATAACATCCCAATAGATGTTTGACAGTGCTTAGGAGATGAAGGAGTTTTTTGGCTCACTAGATTATTTAATATGATTTTGAAGACTAAAATGATATCAAATGAATGGAGAAAGAGTATATTAGTACTTATTTATAAAAATAAAGGTGATGTACAAAATTGCGCCAATTATAGAGGAATTAAATTAATGAGTCATACTTTAAAACTTTGGGAGAGGGTGATCGAACAAAGGTTACGCCATAATACTAAGGTATCAGAGAATCAGTTTGGTTTTATGCCAGATAGATCTACTATAGAAGCCATTCATTTATTAAGAAATTTAATGGAGAAATTTAAAGAGAGAAAGGCTTATATTCAAGTTATTAAAGACATGAATGAAGAAGTTGTTACCTGTGTTCGGACACAAGGAGGTTTGACTAAGGATTTTTCTATTACAGTTGGATTACACCAAGGCTCGGCTTTAAGTTCGTATCTTTTTGCTTTGATTATGGAAGTCATGACTGGAGATATCCAAGATGAAGTGCCTTGGTGTATGCTCGTTGTAGATGATATTGTCCTTTTTGAGAAAACTAAAGAGGGAGCTAAAGCGAAACTAGAGCCTTGGAAGAATGCTCTAGAATCTAAAGATTTTCATCTCAGTAGATCAAAAATTGAATATATGAAGTGCGCATTTAGTCAAGAAAGAAATACTTATATTGGAGATGTGACAATTGGTGATCAAATTGTCAAGAAGAGTGAGCGCTTTAGATACCTTGGATCAATTATACAAAATAATGGCAAAATAAATAATGACGTTATTAGCAGGATTCAAGCAAGATGGGTAAAATGGAGAAATGCTTCTGGTGTGTTGTGCGATAGAAAAATCCCATCCAAAATCAAGGGTAAATTTTATAAAACTGCAGTAAGACTAACAATGATATATGATGCAGAATGCTGGCCTGCAAAGAGGAAACATATAAATAAAATAAATATTGCAGAAATGAGAATGTTAAGGTGGATGTGTGGATATACACAAAAGGATAGAATGAGAAATGAGTATATCCGAAAGAAAGTTGGTGTTGCACCAATTGAGGATAAACTTAGAGAAAGTCGGCTTAGATGGTTTGGACATCTAAATCGTAGGCCGATTGAAGCTCCAGTTAGAAAAATTGAGTTATTGAATTTTGCCCATATACAAAGAGGAAGAGGGAGACCAAAAAAGACATGACAAGAAACTATAAGGAGTGATCTTAGTTACTTAGACTTAGATAAGAATTTGATAATTGATAGGGTGCAATGGAAATAAAAGATTCATGTAGCCGACCCCACCTAGTGGGATTAAGGCTTGGTTGTTGTTGTTGTAATAAATAACTCGAAATTAGATCGTTACTAACCATGCTTTCATAATGAAGTACTTTGGTTAATTAGTATGGCTAATTTTAGAATAATAATCGTTGTTGTTCTGATTAATTTTTCTTAAATATATATAATATTAAATAGAGCGAATTAATTATATTAAAAATTATATTGAATGTAAAATAAAGTAATTATTTATAATAAAATAAAATTTTTAGTTATAATTTCTTTAGTTACAGGTAAAATTTCTCTCAATTATTCTGGGCAAACATAAAGAGGATATTTGGTTAGAATTTTTAGTCATTTTTGAAAAATGTATATGATGTGAAATAAAGTAAATTGATTATATTAAAAATTATATAAAATGTGAAATAAAGTTGATTGATTTATTGAGAATTGTGTTGGATATGAAATAAAATAATTGTTTAATGTTAGAATTTGTATAAGATGAGATATAGAATAATTTTTTAAATTTTTTTAAAATAAATTTAAGATTTTGGCTATGACTAATTTTAGCAATGATTTTTAGCCCATTGCCAAACAGGTAAGGTCGAAGCCACTAAAAACGTGGGCCAGGCCAAGGATTTTATTTTGCAGCAGTAAGAAATCAACACAAGCTAAGGTTCCAAATAAGTGGGACTGAACTTCAAAATTATGATGTGATGGAATATATTACAAAATTTATTACTTGTTAGGGTAAATTGCATCCAAGTTCCTGAAGTTTGAAAGGAGTTATAAATTACTCTTAACTTTTAAAAAATCTAAATTTGAATCTCTGAATTATAAAAGTACTATCACTTGCTCTCAATTAAAATATAATTATCAATTTCTTATTATTATATTTTGAGAAAATTTATAATCATTAACTTTTAAATTTTTTTGAATATAATTTTAAAATATTAATATTTACATTTTTATTAATTTTTTAAAGAATGATCAAAATAGAGGAATATAATAATTCTTTAAAATGTGTAAATAATTTAAACTAGTAAAACATAATTAAATTTCGCTTTTCAATTGGAAAATGCTAGTGAATGAGAATGAGAGAATTTTCTGCAGTTCATCATCTACTGTGAAAAACACTAACTGAAATTTGATTCATTGATTCTCCCTGACCCCAATGTGAATGAGAATGAGAGGTCCCTAAACCGCGGATTCTGCTCTCTCCGTCGTGATTGCTAAGGAACGGTGGCTGTGTGGGAGTCGGCAGTTCATGCAATCTGCTGTTCAGCATCTCCACCACCTTCCACATTGGCGGCCTCAACGTGGGAAATGCCTGCACGCAGAGAAGACCCACTCTGAACACATTAAGAGCTTCCTCTGCTGTGCACTGGCCTTCAAGCTGAGGATCTAATAATCCAATCAGTGTATCAGAGTTGTAGTGCTGCCATATCTATGTTAAGAAGAAGAGGCTCTATTACTACAAAAAACAAAATGGCGTATTAACATGGCTTACTTTACAGATTTCAGGATTAATTCTACCTGCTCCATGAGAGAACGGCCTTCGGCCCATGCTGCTGCTGAGCTCTGGTTCTTACAACCTGTAATGATTTCAAGAACTAGAACGCCGTAGCTGTAGATGTCGGCCTTCTCAGTTAGTTGCCCGTGAACAATGTACTCAGGAGCCATGTAACCGCTATAGGAATTGACCACTTCATTTCAGTAAGCGTATGGATGTTTGGTTCAATATTTTTGTGATGTTACATTATGTTATTTGGAGAACTGAATGTTTAGTTTGATGATATGTTTAGAAAATATTATAAATAATTACAAGATTGTCATTTAAATATCACTTATAATTAATGGAGATATGTGAGGTTGCAGTGAATTTCTATTATCATCTTTTAATATAATAGTGTTGATCTAAACAAACAACAGTTTAGAGCTAATAAAGACATCTAGATGACATGAACATCTAGATAGCATTAAACCAAATGAAACTCTCAAGTGCATTAAGAAGCTTTAATTTAAAATCTCAAGCACCGTATAAAGAAGAAGCGCCAAAGATTGTAATGATGATAAGTCGGTATCACGAGACCAGATAGATTTGCTCAACTATGACGTCGAAAACATGCACTCAATGAAATATTAGCCCCCATACAGCAGCTAAAGATTTCAATTCTTAAACAAATTGTTATTGGTATTTTTCATGAAAAAAGATGCCACAAAAGGAGAGAATAGCAGCGGGGCTTGCGTAGCTTACAAAGTGCCAGCAAGGCCAGTGCTGAGATGACTCCGATCCTCTGCAAAGTACCTCGCCAAGCCAAAATCAGAGATTTTAGGCCTAAACCTCTCGTCCAACAATATGTTGCTGGCTTTGATATCTCTGTGTATGATTCTAACTACTGAAGCATTATGAAGATAGGCTAAGCCCTCTGCGGTACCAACTATTATATCGAATCTTCTTTCCCAATTCAACTCATTCTTCTTGAATGAATCTACAAACACAAAGAGGAGAAACAGTTAGAATCTACAATTACTATGAGCATACAAGTTTAAGCCCATTTTATGGTTACCAAATAGGTAGTGATCAAGGCTCGTGTTGCTTAGATACTCATAGACAAGAAGGCTTTCGGGTCCTTCAACGCTGCAACCCAGAAGCTTGACGAGGTTTTTGTGTTGCACTTGATTGATGAGAGTGACTTCATTAAAGAACTGATCAACCCACTGCCTCTTGTTAAGGAAAAGCCTCTTCACAGCTATTTCTTTTCCACCAGGCAAAATCCCCTGCAAGTGAAAGAATAAGAACTTCATTCACAGCAAGCTTAAATCTAAACAAATTCTACACACATCTCAAGATGAAAGAAAATTAACTTTATTTCACAATTTACACAAATCCTAAAATAAAAATAAACTTGATTTTATATCCTACAAAATTCCATAATGAAATTTTCATCATGAGTTTAAATTCAAACATCATCTATAAAAGACCTTAGGTTGAGTTTTTTCTCCATTTTGCTCGAAAAATTATTTGCTAATAATGTTGGAATCACAAGATAGATCAAGATAAACAGAACATATAAACTCAGGAAGAAATATTAATGCAAGATGATTAATCCAAAACATTACACCTGTTTGTTAGTAAGGTTAAATTTCAAAAGGTTAAAATTAAACTTGGATAGAGATATTTTTTTATTGAAGGTTGTGAATGATGTGAAATAAAATTAGTTATTATGTTGGGATATGTGAGAGATGTGATATAAGTTAGTTATTATTTTAGTAATGTATGTAGGATGTGAAATAAAATTAATTTCAATATTAAATTTTATGTGTGATGTGATATGCCAGGTTAAAATTAAACTAAGTTCATTTTTAACTTTAAAACAAACGGGGCCGTAGATAAAGAACTAATCCCTTAATATATCAACAACCAACAGAAAATCCATTACTGAAGCCAATATTTTACACTTTAACAACTCTTTCACTAATTTAAGAAATCCATAATTTTGTTCGGATATTCGTAGACAATTCATGCACATTGAACATTTA
This sequence comes from Apostasia shenzhenica, assembly GCA_002786265.1. Lineage (NCBI taxonomy): Eukaryota > Viridiplantae > Streptophyta > Magnoliopsida > Asparagales > Orchidaceae > Apostasia > Apostasia shenzhenica. Next base: position 2,278,992 of record KZ451978.1, read on the forward strand.
ATACAAGTTGTGGTGTTAATATACAATTGATGATCTTTGTCGTTGGCCTAGAAGTTTCAGTTAATAAGTATCCATCAATTGTATATTAAACTTAGCTCCCCCAAAGTAACTCCTCTAACACGTTGGTCATAACTCCCCTACTAAAAGTTTAGATAAATCAAGTTTAGAGCCATAAAACATGCAATATAGACTTTAATACTACTTGTTGGAAACCAAAAGATTTAGGATACATTTAGTTCAATGCTCTATCTAGATTTCGTGTTATCTAATGATCTATGTTATCTCTAAATTGTCATTTATTTGGTTTACTGTCATTATATGAAACAGAGTGCAACAGAAAATCAATCTAATATCATCTCCTTCTATTATAATTAGGTTAACATCTAGATGTCACCCAATTTTGAGTCACAACTCGATGCCATTTCAAATTGAGATTTTTATAATATGTTACAAAGTGAGATAATACCCATTTATTATATGCAAATAACAATGACTAGGTAACCGTCATGCAATATCTAACACTAGTTATTATCTAACAGAACTGGAGGCTCAGCCTACTGCACATGTGCATTCATAGTAAATTTTAACTGAAGTAGACCTTATAAACAGCGCCATAACCCCCTTGGCCTAGCTTGTTGTGCTGACTAAAATTGTCCGTTGCCTTGCTCAAATCATCAAATTTGAAACTTAGGTGGGACTTTGTGATGGATCTGATGATCTCATGATTCTCATCATCATCCTCTGCATCCATGGCACAAATTCGAATCAAAATGCTTATTCAAACTTTAGAAATGGCAAAAATGATAGAGCTTCATCTGCTTTTCGTTTGATCCCCTTACCATTTCTAAAACCAGAGGAAGACCTTCTCATCTTCCGCCAAAGAAGTGCTCCAATCACCAGCAGCACCACCACAGCACTAGCAGCAGCGATGATCAAGCCATGCCGAGCTGCGTCAAATTAAATCCCAAAATTCCTTTTCTAAGCAATAATTTCAGAAAATAAGTCGGGGTTATGAAGCACTAGAAACTAGAAAGGTACCGGAAGAAGACAGCCCGCCGCCTTTACCGCCGTCTGCTGCCGTCAGATAGAAAGGCTCCGTCGAGTACCGGAGGAAACACCCGGCATTCATGGCCTTGGCGTCTTCGGCCGGCAAACACTGGCCGGTGATGCTCTGCCTCCCCTTATCCAAACACTCTCCACAGCCGCTGACGTTCAGAGACCTCCAACACTGCGCCATCCCATAGACCGTCAGTGCCGGCGAAACCACGACGCTGCCGACCGCGTAGTAATCTTTCTCCGAATGTGCCGCCGCCGTCAAGTTCCTCATCAGCTTCGCCGTCGAGTTCGTGAAGGTTGCCTGAACGGATCCGCCGACCGTGGAGTTACTGCAGGAGAAGGCATCAGCGCCATCGACGGAGTCGGAAGAGACGTTGCGGTAGGAGTATTCGAGGAAGCAGCCGTCTACGTAGATGCGGCCGGTGATGGAGGGGAGACAGAAGGGGAGCTTGACACTGCTCTGGGAGTAGCACAGCTGACAGTTGACGGGGGAGAGGTAGGAGAAGCACTGCCCTAGGACGTACACGGTGAGGTTTGCGCCGGAGGAGGAGGTAACGAAGCCGGACGAGTTAATTTTCTGGAAGAACTTCTGAATGGCGCCAGCATAGTTGACGTCGAAGGCCTGGGGGTTGGACGTTCGGTTCCTCCCGCAGACGGAGAGGAAGACGACCGGAGAAGAGTTTTTGTTCCCAGAGGCGCCGAGTGCGCCGCAGTAGAGGATGACGAGGAGCAGGAGGAAGAGAAGAGGGGAAGCCATCTGTGGGAGATGTTAGTGGATTGAATCAGAAGTCAGCATTGGGTTTGTTGAAATTAAAAATCAACCAGAGAATCAGAAGTCCGCCTGTTGAAACTAAGCCTATTTGGTTCGAGTTTTTTTTTTTTTTAACAAGAAAAAAAAATATTTTAGTTTTTAAGTTTAATGAGAAAAAATTTTATTTTAATATTAGAAAGTGTGTAAAATGTAAAATACTTTAAATTCTAATATTCGTATTTGCATTAAATGTGAAATAAAGTTAATTTTTATAGTTGAAATTTGTGTTGGGTAAAAAAAGTAGCTCCAACCAAACGAGGCCTAAGGGCCTGTTTGTTTGACAACCAGGTTCAAAATAAATAGAATCGAATTCAAAGTTTGAAGCAGTTTTAGATAAATGAAGCAGTTTCAAATTTAAATTTTGTTTTGATGAAAAGTGGCTTGAAACTAATTTTGAATCTACTTTAATTTATTTTTGTTTGGATGAATATTAATTTAGAAACTACTTCATCTCACAATAAAATCTCAAAAATAATAAAAATATATAAATTTTATAATAAAAGTAAATAAAAAATATTTATTCAAAATTTTATAATTTATTTGAATATTATTAATTTAAAATTCTCACGAGGATATATATCAAAATTTGAGATATTTAAGGGATGTGGTTATGTGTTAAAAGATGATTTCTTATTATTTTTTAAATTTTTGAATTTATCAGATTTAATTATCCCTTAATTTTAGCCTTAAAAAATACCAAATTTATCCCAAGATATGTTTTTCGAAAAATCTGAGAAAAAAGAAGAAGCGATCGCGAGTCTGAAACCACCTTTTCGATGGTTTCGGCTTCGTGGCCTTTAAGTCGTTTTTCATACTTATAAAACAGATTCAAATTTATGGGATGAATCAGAATTATTTGGCTAATTAATTTTATTAAATCGTCTTCGTCCCGCTTGAAACCGCTCGAAGCCGTCAACCAGAGAATCAGGAGTCAGCATTGGGTTTATTGAAACTGGAAATCAAGGCTAGAAGGGTGCAAACCTGACCTGGCCTACATACATTGATGACGTACAGGTCAGCGATAAGGCCACGGAGGTTCGGAGGATTCTAGCACCGAGGTGGCGGCAGCTTCGGGCGATCAGAGTTTCCATCCGGGGAGGCTCTTCGGGAAGAGTCTCCGTGCGGCATCCCCGAAGGGTGGCTCGAGTCGGTGACCAGATTTGGCGCCAAAAGTGTAGACTTCTTAAGGGCGATAAGATCTCTATCAGAGTTTTTCAAGTTTCGGCTTTTCCTAACGTTCCTGTTTTGCAGCTTCAGGAGGTGCAGGGGGCGTTCAGAAAGGAGGTCATGGCGCAGGAGAGGAAAGCGAAAGAATTAGAACTTAAGCTCCTGGAGTCTGAGTGCCAACGTCGCCTGGGTGAAAAGCGTTTTCGCTCGGCCATGAGGGGCCTCGCTCGATCAGAATCACGAGGAGGCTCCGTCAGGAGGGAGTTAGCCGAATTTTGACGTTCGCTGGAGCTCAAGGCGATTGTCAAGGTGGCGCTCGAGAGCTCGGTAAACATGCTAAGTTCAGCTCTCCTTGATCGGGGAATGGTGAGCCGTGAGGACCTTGAAGGACTGGATATGGACGAGTGCATCCGCTCAAAAAGCCGCTCGTACCAATGTCCATACTTCAGGATGTCGGCGGAGAGGCTGGAGTGAAAATTCTCGTTTGTCTCGCCTCCCACCGAAGCCGAAATGGCGAGGATGGTGGGGGTCATTGAGGGGGGTCCCCTGCCAGAAGAGGAGCTAGGCGTTCGGGAAGAGGGGACTGGAGAGGAGCCGCTGGCTGTATCTGCCTTCGCTATCGAGACCCATTGGAGGAGGTTCTCCTTCTTTGAGGAGGGATAGCGAGTTGTAAAGTGTTTTATTTTATTTTTATAATTCAGAACTTTTGTAGAGAATTTTTGTTAATAGAAGAATATTTCTGTTCACTTGTACTATTTTCACGAGTATTTTTATTGTGATCAAGTGTTCATTTGCACTGAGATTTTATTGTGGAAAAAATTTGCTAAGTTATGATAAAATAGCCTTGGTCTTCAAAAAAGGGCATGCTTTTAATTGTCAGCCGCCTAGACGCTAAGTTAAGATTTGAGTGGCCTGAGACTTTGAGAAAGAGAATGCCCTTGAAGTACTTTGGTTAATTAGTATGGCTAATTTTAGAATAATAATCGTTATTGCTCTGATTAATTTTTCTTGAATATATATATAATGTTAAATAGAGCGAGTTAATTGTATTAAAAATTATATTGAACGTAAAATAAAATAATTATTTATAATAAATAAAATTTTTAGTTATAATTTCTTTAGTTACGGGTAAAATTTCTCTAAATTATTCCGGGCAAAATCAAAGAGGGCATTTATATAATTCTTGGGCTTTTAGGCTCTGTTTGGTAATAAGAAAAAAAAAGATTTGATTGGAATTTTTAGTGATTTTTGAAAAATGTGTATGATGTGAAATAAAATAAGTTAGTTATATTAAAAATTGTGTATGATGTGAAATAAAATGATTGTTTAATGTTAGAATTTGTGTGAGATGAGATATAAAATAATTTTTTAAGTTTTTTTAAAATAAATTTAAGATTTTGGCCATGAGTAATTTTAGCCATGATTTTTAGTCCATTGCCAAACAGAGCCTTAAGGTCGAAGCCACTAAAAACGTGGGCCAGGCCTAGGATTTTATTTTGCACTGGTAAGAAATCAACACAAGTTTTAGGTTCCAAATAAGAGGGAATGTATTTCGAAATATATTACAAAATTTATTACTTGTTAGGATAAATTGCATTTGGGCTCCCGTGGTTTGAAAGGAGTTGCAAATTAGTCTCAACTTTTCAAAAATTTCAATTTAAATATATCACTGGAGTTGAAAGTGCTATCACTTGGTCTCAATTAAAATATAATTGTCAAATTTTTACTATTGTATTTTAAGATTATTCATAATTTTTTAATTTTTTTAAATATAGATTTAAAATATTAATATTTAAATCTTTTATTAAAATTTTAAAGAATTATCAAAATAGAGGAGTATAATAATTCTTTAAAATATGTAAATAATTTAAATTAATAAATAATAATTAAATTTTATATTTTCTATCGAGATCTTTTAAAAATTGAGCCCAATTTGCAATGCCTTCCCAAACTTAAAGGCTTAGATGCAATGAATTAGAATATTAATATATAAAAATAAATTTATAATAATATATTTTAAAAGCACATAATTAATTTAATACATATTTAAATGTAAAATATAATTAACAATTAATTTTGATTCAATTTAAAAATTAACTCAAAATCTAATGAATCCTAATCAACTCAAATTAAATTTGACTTTAAATCAAAATGTTTAATTTTGCATTGAGATTAACTTGATTGAAGTAGACTTGAGCCAAATTTTAAATGATCTCTAACCTTTGATCGAAAAAAGTAAGATCTTTTTAAAAATAATGTTCAAATATCTTTGTTAGGGTTGAGAATGAGCTCATCTTTCATTTTTTGAGTTTATAAATACAAAAAACTATAAATAAATTAATTTGGAGTACATCAATATGTTCTCAAACAAACTTATCGTCACGCTAATTAATAATTTTTTCTGTAAATTAATAAATAAGATACATTGAAATTTTTAGCTAAATGAGCCACTAATTATGCTCTAAACGTGCCTCATATCGAGCCTTTAAATTAAAACGACACACAAACCCAGCACTAATATGTTCATATTGTTTTATGGTAGTTACACGCAACGGCAACTACCGGCTCATAAACCCAGTAAAACAAATAAAAGAATCACCGAGTTGCTCGTCAACTAATAAATAAACTAAACTTTTATCCCGCTATGTGGGATAGGTTAAAAAAAAAAGAGTTGCTCTTCAACCATCAGTACACATTTCTCTCCTATTCCTTAGAGATTATCGAGTTTGGAAAACATGGGGTGGCGAGCAGGGATTGGGCGCTCGAACCCAATAAATTTTCTGCAGTTCATCATCTACCATGGAAAACACTCACTGAAATTTGATTCACTGATTCTCCCTTGCCAGAATAAGAATGAGAATGAGAGGTCTCTGAACCGCGGCTTCTGCTCTCTCTGCCGTGATTGCTGAGGAACGGTGGCTGTGTGGGAGTCGGCAGTTCATGCAGTCTGCTGTTCAGCATCTCCACCACCTTCCACATTGGCGGCCTCAACGTGGGAAATGCCTGTACGCAGAGAAGACCCACTCTGAACACGTTAAGAGCTTCCTCCGCTGTGCACTGGCCTTCAAGCTGGGGATCTAATAACCCAATCAGTGTATCCGAGTTGTAGTGCTGCCAAATCTATGTTAAGAAGAAGAGGCTCTGTTACTACTACTACTACTACTACAAAAAACAAGCCGTAATAACATGGCTTGATTTCAGGATTAGTTCTACCTGTTCCATGAGAGAACGACCTTCAGCCGATGCTGCTGGCGAGCTTTGGTTCTTACGACCCGTAATGATTTCAAGAACTAGAACGCCGTAGCTGTAGATGTCGGCCTTCTCAGTTAGTTGCCCGTGAACGATGTACTCAGGAGCCATGTAGCCGCTGCAGGAATTGACCTCTTCATTTCAGTAGGCATATGGATGTTTGGTTCAATGTTTTTGTGATGTTATATTATGTTATTTGGAGAGTTGAATGTTTAGTTTGATGATATGTTTAGAAAATATTATAAATAATTACAAGATTGTCACTTAAAAATGATATTTAAATATCACTTATAATTAATGGAGAGATGTGAGGTTGCAGTGAATTTCTATTATCTTTTAATATAATAGTGTTGATCTAAAAAAACGACAATTTAGAGCTAGTAAAAACATCTAGATAGCATTAAACTAAATGACAATCTCAAGTGCATTAAGAAGCTTTAATTAAAAATCTCAAGCACCGTATAAAGAAGAAGCGCCAAAGATTGTAATGATGATAAGTAGGTACCATGAGACGTGATAGATTTGCTCAACTATGAGGTCGAAAACATGCACTTAATGAAATATTAGCTCCCATACAGCAGCTAAAGATTTCAATTCTTAAACAAATTGTTATTGGTATTTTTCATGAAAAAAGATGCCACAAAAGGAGAACAGAATAGCAGAGGGGCTAGTATAGCTTACAAAGTGCCAGCAAGGCCAGTGCTGAGATGACTCCGATCCTCTGCAAAGTACCTCGCCAAGCCAAAATCAGAGATTTTAGGCCTAAACCTCTCGTCCAACAATATGTTGCTGGCTTTGATATCTCTGTGTATGATTCTAACTACTGAAGCATTATGAAGATAGGCTAAACCCTCTGCGGTACCAACTATTATATCGAATCTTCTTTCCCAATTCAACTCGTTCTTCTTGAATGAATCTATAAACACAAAGATGAAAAGAAACAGTTAGAATCTACAATTGCAATGAGCATTGCAAGTTTAAGCCCATTTTATGGTTACCAAATAGGTAGTGATCAAGGCTCGTGTTGCTTAGATACTCATAGACAAGAAGGCTTTCGGGTCCTTCAACGCTGCAACCCAGAAGCTTGACGAGGTTTTTGTGTTGCACTTGATTGATGAGAGTGACTTCATTAAAGAACTGATCAACCCACTGCCTCGTGTTAAGGAAAAGCCTCTTCACAGCTATTTCTTTTCCACCAGGCAAAATCCCCTGCAAGTGAAAGAATAAGAACTTCATTCACAGCAAGTTTAAATCTAAACAAATTCTACACAAATCTCAAGATGAAAGAAAATTAACTTTATTTTACAACCAACACAAATCGTGAAATATAAATTAACTTGATTTTATATCCTACAAAATTCCATAATAAAATTCTCATCATGAGTACAAATTCAACAATCATCTATAAAAAAGACCTTAGGTTGAGTTTTTTCTCCATTTTGCTCGAAAAAATTATTTGCTAATGTTGGAATCACAAGATAGATCAAGATAAACAGAACATATAAACTCAGGAAGAAATATTAATTCAAGATGATTAATCCAAAACATTACGTAATAAAGAACTAATCCCTTAATATATCAACAACCAATAGAAAAATTCATTACTGAAGCAAATATTTTACACTTTAACAACTCTTTCACTAATTTAAGAAATCCATAATTTTGTTCGGATATTCGTGGAGAATTCATGCACATTGAATATTTAATACAAGTTGTGGTATTAATATACAATTGATGATCTTTGCCGTTGGCCTAGAATTTTCAATTAATGAGTATCCATCAATTGTATATTAAACTTGGCTCCCCCAAAGTAACTCCCCTACTAAAAGCTTAGATGAATCAAGTTTTGAGCCATAAAACATGTAATATAGACTTTGATACTACTTGTTGGAAACCAGGAGATTTAGGATGCATTTAGTTCAATGCTCTATCTAGATTTCGTGTTATCTAAGGATCTACGTTATCTCTAAATTGTCATTTATTTAGTTTACTGCCATTATATGAAACAGAGTGCAACAGAAAAATCAATCTAATATCATCTCCTTCTATTATAATTAGGTTGACATCCAGGTGTCACCTAATTTTGAGTCACATCTCGATGCCATTTCAAATTGAGAGTTTTATAATATTTTACAAAGTGAGATAATACCCATTTATTATATGCAAATAACAATGACTAGGTAACCGTCAACCTGAAAAACTATACCAATCTAAGGATTACATCACATAATATGCAATATCTAACACTAGTTATTATCTAACAGAACTGGAGGCTCAGCCTACTGCACATGTGCATTCATAGTAAATTTTAACTGAAGTAGACCTTATAAACAGCGCCATAACCCCCTTGGCCTAGCTTGTTGTGCTGACTAAAATTGTCCGTTGCCTTGCTCAAATCATCAAATTTGAAACTTAGGTGGGACTTTCTGATGGATCTGATGATCTCATGATTCTCATCATCATCCTCTGCATCCATGGCACAAATTCGAATCAAAATGCTTATTCAAGCTTTAGAAATGGCAAAAACTATAGAGCTTCATCTGCTTTTCGTTTGATTCCCCTTACCATTTCTAAAACCAGAGGAAGACCTTCTCATCTTCCGCCAAAGAAGTGCTCCAATCACCAGCAGCACCACCACAGCACTAGCAGCAGCGATGATCAAGCCATGCCGAGCTGCGTCAAATTAAATCCCAAAATTCCTTTTCTAAGCAATAATTTCAGAAAATAAGTCGGGGTTATGAAGCACTAGAAACTAGAAAGGTACCGGAAGAAGACAGCCCGCCGCCTTTACCGCCGTCTGCTGCCGTCAGATAGAAAGGCTCCGTCGAGTACCGGAGGAAACACCCGGCATTCATGGCCTTGGCGTCGTCGGCCGGCAAACACTGGCCGGTGATGCTCTGCCTCCCCTTATCCAAACACTCCCTACAGCCGCTGACGTTCAGAGACCTCCAACACTGCGCCATCCCATAGACCGTCAGTGCCGGCGAAACCACGACGCTGCCGACCGCGTAGTAATCTTTCTCCGAGGGTGCCGCTGCCGTCAAGTTCCTCATCAGCTTCGCCGTCGAGTTCGTGAAGGTCGCCTGAACGGATCCGCCGACCGTGGAGTTACTGCAGGAGAAGGCATCAGCGCCATCGACGGAGTCGGAAGATACGTTGCGGTAGGAGTATTCGAGGAAGCAGCCGTCTACGTAGATGCGGCCGGTGGTGGAGGGGAGACAGAGGGGGAGCTTGACCCTGCTCTGGGAGTAGCACAGCTGGCAGTTGACGGGGGAGAGGTAGGAGAAGCACTGCCCTAGGCCGTACACGGTGAGGTTTGCGCCGGAGGAGGAGGTAACGAAGCCGGACGAGGTGATGTTCTGGAAGATCTTCTCCATGGCGTCAACAAAGTTGACGTCGAAGGCCTGGGGGTTGGACGTTTGGTTCTTCCCGCAGACGGAGAGGAAGACGGTCGGAGAAGAGTTTTCGTTCCCAGAGGCGCCGAGTGTGCCGCAGTAGAGGATGAGGAGGAGCAGGAGGAGGCGCAGCAGAGGGGAAGCCATCTGTTGGGAGATGTTAGTGGATTGAATCAGCATTGGGTTGATTCCGGCGGGTCTCTAGTTGGGTTTCTTGAGAAATTAACATGAAGAAGAAGATCAAAGATGACACCAATGGCGGTAAAGAAGAAGAGAAGAAGCAGCTGATTTCAGCGCTGCGACTTCGAATGAAGATTTTGTGCTTGACCGAATCGTTAGGTCAAAAGCAACTTCTTAAAAAATAGGACCCAATAAAAATAATATATATAAATTGAAACAATAATAAATTAATTATTAAGTTGATTTATTATGATCATAAAATAATGCACATCATAGAAATTGATTGATCCACCTATACAAACTTTGGACTTTTGCAACATCTATCCTATTAAGATTGACAACAAATCATATGAGATTATAACAAAAAATTAAAATTAAAATTAGAAAAATAAATTTTGGTTCGTGAAAAATTGATATGGACCGTGGGAGAACCTCACCCAAAAAGCTAGCTCGTGGAGATGGAGAGCCCAAAGTTCATATATTTACTACATTAGAATCCCATACTTTCAATGTGGGATTCAAGTCTCATACTTTGTAATTGAATCGTAACAATCCACTACGCTCCGCATTCCCAGCGGTCACACCGGCTGGCTTTGCGTTAGCTTTTTCTTGCTTCGGGCGAACACTGCAATACTGGCGTCACCATCGGCACCGCTCAATTGCAGCTCAGACACGTAGTGGATGGCTCTGATATCAATTGATATAGACCTTGGAAGAACTACGCCCTAAAAGTTAGCTCATGGAAGTGGAAAGCCAGTCACATAAAAGTTAGTTGTTCCTTCGATTTTTCTTTTGTAGGTCTTGACTGTCAGATTAAATAAAATTTTTTTTCTTTTATTTATAGTTGGCGACTTAATTTTGCTAATAATTTTGATGCTCACACAAGTATTTGAAGATGGCCGAAAGGACTCACAATAATGATGTCCCCCCAAAAAAATCAAAAGAATTAGGAGCTTGCCAATGGGGATTAAGATGATGTCTCCTTTTTCCAATAGTAAAGTCCTGACCAAGCATTTCTATTGCATATTTGTTGGTAACTTGGTGGGCTCTAAGGAATGATCGCCACTTGTTAGCTACGATGGGCTCAGTCTCGAGCTACACTATGGCTAATACACATACGGTTATTATTCCTCATCAGTTCATCTGGTGTGACGAATCAAGCACGGGGAATGCTTTTTACTTCTCCACAACTAGTTTTGTTGGCATCTCTACATAGGCGACAACAAGGTTGAGTCTCAATTTGGAATATAAGTTCCTCTTAGGTCTCTTTACATTTTTAAAATATAATTTGAGACGATTTTAAATAAACTTAAGTATTTAGTTCGATATTATCTTAATATTATATCATGTTATTTAAAAATAATAATTATTTAATTTGATAATATGTAAATAATTTTATAAAAACTCATAAAATTATTATTAATATCAAAACATCTAAACAATATAATATAAAATCAAGATAATATTGGACCCAACTCCATTTGTTAATTCTATTATTCTTATTTATTATAGAAGCTTGAAGGAACTCAGAGCATTATTTAAAAAAAAAAAAAAAAACTTTTTGGCTCAATTTAATGTCATCACTTCAAATTATTGTCTTAAAAAAAAAAGTTCATCCACCTCCAAATATTATATCACATAGTACTATATATGTGTTTGTGCTCCTATTTGTGTTCTCATGTATTTTCTATAAGCTCCTATAATATTAGACAAAAAAGTTATCAATTTATCGTATTTATATTTTGTATTTCGAAAACTATCGTATTTATTTCTAGGGATAATTAACTACATGTTACATAATTTAATTTTATTTATGCATTACCTATCCATTCTTAGTTAATTACGCTATGCATACTCAAAACATTACAAAATCTTACATACACACATTTGAGTTAAAACTTAATCAAAATCTATTTGAAAAAAAATATTCTGTTAGTAAATCATTAAAATTATATTTTTACTCTTAATGGTACATATTTTTCTTTTCCACAATACTACACTAAAGCACTGATTTGTCCTAAAATCAATTCACGTCGCGGATATCTCCTTCTTTTGTCGCCACCTAAATATTAAGATTTTAGGATTTTTCACTCAAAATATATTTAAATATTCTTAAAATAATATGATGAACGACTCAGATTTTTTGTAATCTAACTATAGTTAAGTTATTGAAAAATTATGATTACCCATTATAATAAAAATAAGTTAAAATGTGTGTATGTAAGATTTTGTAATATTTTGAGTGTGCATAGCGTAATTAACTAAGAATGGATGGGCAAGGCATAAATAAAACTAAATTGTGTGGCATGTAGGTAATTATCCCTTCTTTCTAACAAGAGAAATTATTGCAGCGCTGTAGCTATGATGTACCACGCCTAATCCTAGTGTGTCGCGTAGGGCTGTGCTATGTGTACAACTGTTTAAAATGCTACTGCGCATTATTTTCTTGTTGTTTCACATCATTTTGTTTATACGAATAATTTTTATTTTGTATGTGTATTTTATTTGATTTATATATATAATAAAAGAATGCCTATACAAAGTATAAAAATAACTATACTTAAAATGATATCTTATATGAGTGATTTCTACTTTATATGAGCATTTATTTTTTTACTTTATATAGTATACAAGCTTCATAAAAAACTCATACAAAATAAAAAAAATTATATAAAAAAATTTATACGAACCGGTAAGAAAATGATGCAAAATTATATATTTTTATCGTTATACATGTGATACAACTCATGAGTGCTGTGCACTTACGCAGCACACTGCGATTGGACAGTACCTCGTTTAGTTTGAGGCAATTTTTTTGCCGAACAAAAATTTCAACTGTAAAAATTAATTTTATTTCACATCCAATACAAATATTAGAATTAAAAGTATTTCATATTTTACATACTTTCTAATATTAAAAAAAATTCTTTCTCGTTAAACTTTAAAAAAAAATGTCTAATAAAAAAGTTTGAACCAAACGAGATAACTTAGAGAAGTAATTTTTCTCCCGTCAGAACAGTTTTGGCGTGAGAACCAAAATAATACTAGTTAAAAAATAATAATATTAAATAAATTTTTTTAATTACTTTACATAAATTCTAATATAAAAAAATATCAAATTTTTTGAATTAAAATGTGAAATAAAGTTGATATTTTTATTAAAAATTATTAAGTATATAAAATAAAATAATTTTTATATTAAAATTTATATAAAATAATTAAAAAAATTATTTATTTATTTTTTATTATTATTATTATTTTTAAAATTAATATCATTTTAATTTTGATTTTGATCTTCACATTAAACACAGAGCCTATATAAGTGTGAGTTTGAAGTCTGAAAACCTGCTCTGAAGAAATTGGTCAGCACACGCTGCTGCGTGAAGTCGCCAAGAAGAAATCGTGTAGCTCTTGAGAATCTTCATCTTTTCAACTGCTGACGTGTGAAAGGAAGGCTGTCATTGAACACTTCAGCCATTAATCCATCTAGAAAGAGACTAATCTGCACACTGGAGCTCCTTTTTAGTTTTTACTTTGGGTTCGGCTCAGCCGAATCGTATTTTTTCTCAAATTCGATACGAGCTAGACTTGGCTCCTTAACTATCGATTTAAATTCGACCCAAACTAAAGTCAATACAACAACAACAACTAAGTCTTAATCCCACTAGGTGAAGTCAGCTACATGAATCGTTTCCATTGCGCTCTATCAGTTACCAAATTCATAAAAAAAAAAAATACAACACGAGGACTTTCTAGGAGGTCACCCATCCTAATACTACTCTCGCCCAAACTAAAGTCAATCTGAGTTACAATTGATGAGGCTTTTAAATCTTAGATACACATATGTATAATATGTGTGTTCATTCATCATTTCAAATTTTAGTTGTAAAAGCACACAAAACTTGATCCAAAGTTAGAAAAAATTTATACGAGTTTATGAAAGAAATTCTGAGATAATCATCTACTAGGTTGTTGATGGAAAACTAATATAATAAAGTAAATTATTTATATTTATATATAGATGAATAATATTTTTTATTCATTTTCTCAAATTGATTATAAAGCTGTTTGAGATTAGATTGATAAAACTCTCGAGCCATAAGTTAGTCAGACCTAAATTTTAAGCCCCATACACTAGATTCGAGCTCTATTCACATAAAATACTATTAACTCATATGTCACATTAAAACAATATGAAGATATGACGATAAAAGTGTGAGTAATTTTAAATAGAATAATGCTACATATTCTCGCAAGTAATCCCCAGAGATTACAGGGATTTTGGGTGTTGATTTTATTCATTAATTGACAGGATGGTACATTATATTATACTCTTAACTATTACCAAAACTAATACCTAAAGATACTCGTTAGGTATTAGTTAAAATAATAATAGGGATAATTATCTGCATGTCACACTATTTCACTTTATTTATGCGTTACACATCTATTCTTAGTTAATTACACTATGCAGACTCAAAATATTATAAAATCTTACATACACACTTAAGTTAAAATTTAGTCAAAATCTATTTGAAAAAAAATATTTTGTTAGTAAATCATTAAAATTATATTTTTACCCTTAATAGTACATATTTTTTTCTTCCTCGATGTCACATTAAAGCGTTGATCTGTCCTAAAATTAATTCACGTCACGGATGTTTCCTTCCCTTACCACAACCTAAACATCAAAGTTTTAAGATTTTCACTCAAAATATATTTAAATATCTTTAAAAAAATATGATGAACGGTTCAGATTTTTTGTAACCTAACTATAGCAAGATTATTGAAAAATTATAATTGCTCATTATAATGGAAACAAGTGAAAGCGTGTGTATGTAAGATTTTATAATTTTTGAGTGTGCATAACGTAATTAACTAAGAATGAATGAGTAACGCATAAATAAAGCGAAATGATGTGGCATATAGGTAATTATCTCATAATAATAATACTAATAAATAAATTTATGTAATTATTTTACACATATTCTAATATATAAAAAAAAATATTATTTTACTTCACATGCATAATAATTTTTAATAAAAATATCAGTTTTATTTTACATCCTAGCTTGATCAGTGTAATTGAGTATTTTAGTTTAGGATCTGAAATAAAGTTGATATTTTTATTGAAAATTATTGAGTATGTGAAGTAAAATAATATTTTTTTATATTAAAAAATATGTAAAATAATTTAAAAAATTTATTTATTTATTTATTATTATTATTATTATTAGTTTTTTAAATTAGCGTTATTTTAGTTCTCACATAAAACAGGGCTTTAGGGGATAATTTTGGGCGTTCCAAATAAATTTTCTAACAATAATATATTTTTTCTCCAAGAAAATAATAATAAATTTTTTTTATTGATAGCAAAATAATATTAAAAAAAAGAATAGTATAAAATAAATTTTGAAACAAATAAACAATTCTTAATTTAATTCAAGCACACCATTGGTGCGATATATTCTGATGTATTAAAAAAGAGGGCATTTGGTTAAGCGTCATTGAGAACTGCATTACCATGTTCAATTGTTAGATTTAGTAATACATCCAAGGTTTTAAAAAATGGACCGGACCGACTGGTTCAACAGATCGAACTGTGAACCGGTCAGTTAACCGGTTCGGTTTAATTTTATAACCGAATCCGCTTAAAATCGGCCAGAACTGGTCTAAACCGCGGTTCAACCGGTCAACCGGTGAACCGGTACTGTTGGACCGGATGAGTTTAAAAAAAAAAAAAAAACTTTCTTAAACTCTGGGTCCCTAACTCAACCTCCGTTCTGCGGCCTCTAGCGTGACAGTCACGAACTTGCGATTTCTCTTGCCTCGCACTCTCCTCTTCAGCCCCCATCCTTTCGAAATGATTTAGTATTTTAGTGATATACAACAACAACAACAACGAAGCCTTAATCCCACTAGGTGGGGTCGGCTACATGAATCCTTTGTTTCCATTGCGCTCTATCAGTTACCAAATTCTTATTTTGGGTTATTGTTATTTCGATTTGCTTGGAATTATTTTTTGGGTTATTGACATAAGATCTTATTTGTTAAATTTAATTATTAAACATTCATTTTATGTCTAATTATTGTGTTGATGTGTGAATAATATATATCTTGATTATATTTATATTATATTTTATTAGTTTTTTTAATTTTTACTTCATCCCGGTTCGACCCTAATTCGACCATTGAACCTTGAATCTTTCAGTCTATCAGTTATGAAGCCGGTCCAGTTTTCAAAACGTTAAATACATCTAAATAATATTATAAAAAATTTAAAACTATTATAAAATATCTTTCACACATTATTTAAAATTAAAAAATAATTACTTATATATCACAATAAATTAATAATTTTACATAATATTCATATATACTAATACTTTTTTATACTCATAAATTATTAAAATTATAACAATAAATACACTGTAATTATAATATAAAATTCATTTTTATATACTTTACAGTATTAAATATAAATAAATAAAATATAAAATAATAAATTTAATGCATCATAGATAATTATCCCTTAAAAAAACATCTCTATAACATAGTGAAGATGAGATTTCTTTAGTTCAAAAGAATCAAACTAATAATTTATTAAAATTTTAAATTCATCACCGATTTTAATTTCAATTTAATTTACATTTAACATAGTTTTAATATTAAAACTCAATTTTATTTCACATCTATCAAATGCTTACATTAAAATTAATTTTATTTTATATTAAATTTATAAATTAATATATATATATATATTTTATCTTAAAACAACCCCAAACCAAACGAGCCTGTAAGAGGGGAATAAGTTCAATGTCAAAAAAATAATTATTTACTCAACAGATATAAATAATTTTTTTAAAAATTATAAATTTATTACTTAAAAAAGAAATTAAATATCAAAAACTCATAATATTGAATCAAACATCACTTATTTAACATTGAAAATTAAATAATATAACCACTGGACTGCATTGAATCTCCCCCAAGTTAGAATTCAGGAAACAAAACAAGATTTCAGACTGTGTGCATCTCAATAGGCATCTGAAAAATGTAGAACTATACATGAGAAGAGTGGAATTTAATGCTGTCAGTAGATCACATTTTCTTACATATAAAGTTAAAAACAATACACCACCAACATTTAAGCTGTGGGTGTTTACTGTTTACACAGAGCTTCTTCATCTACTACCTCAACACCCTAAACAATAGTGAAGCTTTCTTGAACAAGAATGAAGGGAATGCAATCTTTTAAACTCACATAATCTTTGTACAGATTCAAGAAAGCCCACAGAAGGAACAAAGTATCACCAATCTACAAAACCTCTTCAAGTTCGCAGAAATTGCACTCCATCAAGCAACATCTGGAGCAATAAATGTTGAACTACTTCAGCGAAACAGCAGTGATGGATATAGCTAAAAGACTTAAAACGAACAAATCTCATTTAACAGCAAATAGCCCGAAAAACCCGTAGAAATCAAGCCCTCGTGCTGTTGATTTCACGGCGGCCACATATATTTGCGTAGAGTATCTCAAAATGCAAATTTGTGTAGTTGGATGGCAGACGATGGCAATGGCGGACAGGATTAAGATAGATACGTTAGCAGATCAGTTGAAACTAACGTGGATCTTGTCTCAGTCTGTTTCTATTACAGCATCATTCACAGGTTTACTGCTTGGTTCATCACCTTCATTTTCTTCATCATCATCATCATCAGCTTTCATGTATAAACCAAGCTTTTCTAACGGATTGCTTCCTCCCAAATTAAAACCACCAATGTCCTCATTAGAGCAACCAAGATTAGCCTCAATAGCATTTCCAGGTATATGCTCGCCAGCCGTTCTAAGGATTTCTAAATCTTTCAAAAATAAGCTGCTTTCATTGATTTCTACCGTCTTTTCCATCTGCAAAAAAGCCCAGAAGAGAAATAACTTTTTAACTTTTAGATGGAAGGTCGAGCAAACATGCGGCATTCAAACAATGAACACAACAAAGAGAGTCTTGGAAGATATAAATGAGAGTTGTTCTCATGTCTAGTAGGGGGTGCAAACTGCCATTCTATATCTCCCAAAAATAGGCTAATGCCTGGAAAATAGTTGTGTACCTGCAGCAAAGCTTGGCGTGCTGCTTCTCTCTCAAGCTCTCGCCTTCGTCTTGCTTCAGCAGCAGCCTCTGCCTCAGCCTGTCGGCGAGCTTCCTCGGCAGCCTTAGCTTCTGCTTGCAGTCGGGCTTTCTCTGCAAGTAATAACCAATACAGAACCAAGCTAAAAGTGATGGACACATGTAGAGAAATAAAAATCAAGGAACAAAAATCACACACCCTCCCTCTGCTGCCTTTCAAGTTCCTCCTTTTCCCGCTTCAGTTTTTCTGGATCCTTCTTTTTGCCCTACTCTCAAAAGAGCAGACTGATGAAATCAATGAGTTACAGATTAGTTGAACGCAATAAGTTCCACTAACCAACCTGATCAAGGGTTTTCTCACGGGCTTTAAGGATTGTGTCTGCAAAACGATTCCTTAACAGAGCTGCCCGATAGAGCTTTTCCGGGGAGACCTGCCTCTCAGGTGGAGCATTCTCCCCTAAAGGTTTTGTAATGCGAGCAAGTCAAATCTTTAAGACCGATGGAGATTCCACAATTTTCTTCTCAGTTCTTAAGTATGCTTACCCTCTTGACTAAAATTGGCCTCAACTAAATCAGCCTTAAGATGGGCAGTCAGTTCAGATTGGTTCACCACACTTACAGGCCCTGAAATATGTCATTAATATCAGCTTTTAGGTGAAAAAAAAAAAGAGAATCTACAATATTTCATTTCACCTAATAAACAAACAAGTAAATAGAATCTTGCATTCAGCAATGCAACTGATCCAAAATATTTGGAAGATTGATGATGAAGATGGCCCAAATATCTGAAATACATAACATTATTCCTGTGTCATAGCGAAAAAGCATAAATTTTAGTTCAGCTAGTTACTAGAGATTTAATATGGTATTAGAGTGTCTCGATTTCAAAGACTAAATTCCACTAATTATTTCTAGCATGAAGCTCAAAAAAAAGACTTGTATTGAATTGAACCCATGTTGCGAAGCCAATTGAGCTTGCACATCATAGGGCATGCAATAATATAAACTTTTCCTGTCCCAGAACCTATATAAGAAAGTTTTTAAGTCGGTTACCAGAGAATTAACAAATTCAAATCCAAATATTAACATGATAAAAGGCTTAAATATTTCGGAAGATACAATGAAAAAACAATTAGTGGTTGCACAAAAAATCAAAATAGAGTCTCACCTTTGTCACATCGTGTTGCAGCTTGGGTTGGTTCATTTTCCTAGAAAAAAACATATAAGATGAAAACGTGGTGAAATATAGTAGGAAAATGAGTATTCGATCTCATGCAACAGTAACAAACACAAATTATAAGACATTAGCATAAAATCGCTAACATGCTGACAATGAAACAAAGAACACTAGTACATACCTTGGTAAGATTAGGAGGACTGGCAGCTTTAGTATCTGATTCACTTCTAGAAACACTATCCAAATATGAGGCTGTAAATATCAAGATAGTAATCAGAATGCTAAAATGTCTTGCAGTACATAAAGCATGCTGACGGTGACAACAAAACCAAGCTTCTGTAAGGCTTACATTTGCCATGGCATGCTCCAGGCGGGGTTGGTTCATTGTCCTAGGTAAAATTTAAAAATAAAAAAAAAATGAGAAAGCCAGAAAAACTAGTCACTTGGTAGAACGGTAATGCATCTAATCTCCACTGAAGATATTAAAAAAAAGACCCCTTTCTCTACCTTCATTGTAGCAAACAAATACTTCACTAACATGACAATAGATCTTAAAAATGAAACGAACAGTTGTAAGTACCTTGGTAGAATTCAGAGAGCTAGCAACCTTATGATTTGATTTACTTCTAGATGTACTGCTCGAATCTGAGTCTGCACAATCACCAAAGCATAATCAGAAAAATAATTAGCAAGAATTACCATGAACGTATAAAAACAACACAGGACAATTAACTCAGAGGTAAGCACAAGAAAGCAGATTGGAACCTGAAATTCCTAGTGGATCGTGGGGTTCAAAGCATGAAGGTCTGACAAAATAACTGAAACACAAGTCACTTAAAAATCGCTCAAACTGTGGCTCGAATTAAAATCTAACCTAGTAATTTTAGCCCAAGCTTCTTGTCATATTCTAGACTTGAAATTAAGTAGTGAAATTTTAAGTTACAACTCATACAATTTAATTTAACATCTAGTTGATTCAATTTGTTTTTATACATAAATTGCTCCAATAATTAAGCACTAAAGTGTTGGTTGGGTAGTTCGAGCCAATCAAATCCACAAGAAAGTACAAGGTGAGAAACCTGCGAAGACAGTTTTTAAACTTCAAATTTTCCACTTCATTTTCATTCTACCTTTTTTTATCTTACCCTATCACCTATTTTATTTTTAACTTCAAAGTTTCCAAAACATTTTCCCACTCTCCTCCCTGTTTTACATCTTAACATTTGAATCCAACGAGTCAACCTTCGACATGAAGGAAGTGGCCTCTCCCAACATTTTTCAAAAAAGCTCATGTCAAGTCAAAATGAATTTCAAGTAGACCTGGGATCATATCGAGTGGAGCTTAAGCTGTGCAAAGCCTCTAGCCCTGAAAGCAGGAGAAATTACAAGAAACCTCATATTTAAAATTACAAACCCTGACCTCAAAAGGCAAATATCCCTTGTACTTATAGAAAACATCAAATAGGTTAACTCCAATTTTAACTACTGCATAAAGTGGTCTACACAATCAACGGATAATATGCATCTATAACATTATTGAAGCTCCAATAAGTTTAAAGCACATGATGCTCGCTTCAGAGATACTCTAATTCTCAATCTGCCAAACCACACAGACCTACATTAACACAAAATAGTCTCTACACATACACATCCCCTGGTTTAAATGTTCATATCCTTCCAACCAGATACAGTCAATAATAATAAAAATTTCACCTACAATTACAAGTGAAGATTATTTTACAAGGCTACGGTTGCCCTAAAGTAAGCACCCAGATAAAAAGTGAGAAGGAAACAAATGGAAAAGGGAACATACGAAAGTACACTGAGCCTTTAAAAAAGATAGGAAGCATGACCCAAATTCATTCACAGTAGCCCAAAAGATCATTCCTTCAATCCAATTTTTGCACTATTTGCATGCCCGCTAAATATAAACAGATAGCTTGGCAAATAACTCGGTCCTCGTATTCCTCTACAATTACATATTTAATTACATCAATGTTCTTTCTATAGTTGCAGTAGCAAATACAACATAGGCTTTCACAGCGGTAATTGACTTTCATAGATCCAATGTTATGTGCTAACTATATCAGGTCAACATCAAAATCACAGAGCACTTGGATCACAGAAGGTAAGATAACGCAGTAATATGGAGCAGTTTAGAAAATAAGTGGCACAAGGCTAGGGTAAGGCCTCAAAAACTCGAACAAATTATTATGAAATTCTCTGCATTTGTGTCTGTGAAAGGAAAAAAGTTGATGCTGGGTAGAAAACTAATACGGGAAGCTTCAGCTGACTAGTTAAATGTTCCATCATGTGATTAAAATGCCATTAGTTCCATTCAAAATCAGGCAGCTTTGCAAGGTATTTGCATGCATCTCATAATACAAACTGAGCCTCTGCTCTTAAGCAAGCCCTTTAGAAGAAAAAATAAAATTAGAACTTAAATAATTTGAGCAAACATTATTTGGTAAAATGTACTGGAGATGAACACAAGTTATCCGACCACAAAATTTTAATCAAAATTCAAACAAGACAAATTTTATAGGGTAAATTACTTGATGGTCCCTAAGTTCTAAGGATTTTTTTTTATGCGAGGCCATAAATTTCAATGGTTTGAGTTAGGTTCCTAAGACAAGATTTTATTTCAAATTAGTCCTTCTGTCTTCTTAATTTTCATAATTTTGTAGCTTTCTTACCAGGAGGGTTAGGGTAATCTTCCAAGATATAAAATCCAATATATAGTCTTACATGATGCATATGTGACAAATGTGTATAGTCTTAACTTTTGACTTACTAATCTTATTTGAAACATAATTACCTCAAATAATTACCCCAAAAAGGATAGGTAAGGATATACAAGCCATATCAGAGTTCTCAGGGTATGAGAGTCCAAAAGCTTACATTTTTACTTTGAATAAATGGAGTAAAGTGAATAAATAAGTAAAACTCAGGGACCATTGTGAGAGAAAAAAAGATGGCAAAGAACCAAAGCAATGCTCAAAATTCATGATCTCACATGAAAAACTGGTGGGGACAAATCAGCATCGAATTGGATGGCTAGGATGACGTCATGTGCTGAATCAAAATTCAAATTCAAATTAATTAAAGCTATTAAAGATTTCCATATTAGCTTTATTTTGATTTGATTTGATTCAGAGCATATCTGGAAGATTTGGAGACTCACCACATTTGGAGCTGATTTTATTTTATTGTAATAGAATTAGTTTCATATTTGCTTTTATTTATTTGGTATTTTATTTCCTGCATTTAGTATTGTATTTTTAAATTTCATATGGGATCTCTCTATATAAAGAGGTCGCCTTGCATTGTAAAAAAAAGAGTATTGTGATGAATGAAATTGTGTTTGAGTTTTCTCAGAGCCTAGATCCGAGTTAAGGGGTCGATATTAGTTAATCAGTCAGTGGCTCTTCTCCGATTCAACTCACTGGTAAATTCTTTTCTGAACCTCATTAAGCTGAATATTTGATTTCAATAAATTATTCGCTCAACTTGAATTATTTATTTGGCTCTGATTGTGTGACCCGATAATTCCTTATGTGTCAATTACTGTTGAATTTAACTGTGAGGCGTCTGTCCTAAATTCTTGAACATCGGATCTGATTTACTGAATTTAAATTGACGCCCTAATCTAAATTAATAAATTCTTATTTATCATACGATCCAATTTAATTTTAATTTTAAAATATCTTAATTTGCGGGATTCAAAAATCTTATTTATCATATAATTTATCTAGAAAATATTTTTCTTCTTAATTAAAATAACTTGTCAATTAATTTTGCTAAATATAAAATATCATTGGTTTCATTGTTCCGTCCCGCATCAAAAACCCTAAACCTCAGGGATAGTAATTTACCCAATTTTATAATATGCAGATTTCGGAACCCATAGAAACAACTAAGGAAATAGTTGTGGTTAAACATGTCACATGGTGTTCTACTCTGGACGTAAGTCAACAAATTGCTCATAGGCCAAAGAAAAAAGCTCACCCACTATAAATACACATTTTTCTGAATTTAACTTGTCCATGATATCTACTGGAACTATATAGTCCCGGTTATTAAAAAGTCACACTGATGTCTGTTTCTGCTAAATCCATTTATCAGGACCGCACATGTAGATAGAGAAATAGTATTAGAACCATTCAAAGAATGACTTAATCTTTACAATCAAATTTGGGGGAATGCACAATGAACAGACCCACATCACACCTCAATAGTTAAAATGCTTTTCAACTGGTATCTGATAACATTCAAACATATGAGTTAATACTTCAACTTATAATGGATTAAATTATTTGTCTCAATGTACATGGCGTCATGACCAGAGCCTCTGTACAGCCCTCACGGGAGGTGGCCATCTGACTCATCAGCCCGTGAGGAACATAACTACAACAGTCTTTTCAGCTCCAATTCTTAGCCATGAACAAACAAGCTAATCACGAAGCCCTTGTTGCAAGGTTGAAGTTCGCCAAAGGACTCAGAGTTGAATTTCTCCAAACCTATGACTATGCTCTTTGTCAATTAGGCCTGAAGAAGTTACCAAACGAAAGATAAGATACTCTAGAAGTACCTCGTGAAGTCGAAAACACTTTTCCCAAATATTCAAGAAGATAGAAATTTACATGTGCCATGTAGACAGAACACGGTCACCAACAAATTGGCTAAGACTAAAACCACAAACATGGAAAACATACAAGACATCAATAAAGCGGAGCATCCCTGGTACCAATGTTGACCACGACATCACGTGTCGCTCGGGGATGACTTGCACTATCTATTGCATATTATTATATATATTATACTATGATATATATTACTATATTATTATATATTATATTTGGGTTTTTAGAGATGGGGTTTTTTTATTGGGACAAAACACAAAAAGAAAGAAAAATTAAAATTTTGATTGAGTTTTATTAGAGCATGGGCTTAAATAGGACCACTTAACCTTCCCCTCCTCTTATTTCATCATCAAACAACTTAATCCTAGCCATTAATTAAAATGCTTGATTATGTAGGGTGGAGATGTTGTTTGTTAGAAATGAATGGTTAAAATTAAAGGGGTCACAAGTATATATAAGGTGAGACATTGAAATTAGGATTTTTAGTTTTTAGTTTTGAGTTTTGTGTGGGTAAAACCCTAGAAAGAAGATAGACTCCTCCCTCACCATCGCCAGTAGTAGCCGCCGCAGTCTAGAGAGGAAGGAGGCCTGAGAGCCCTGTTGCTGATCTATGCTGCCTCGCACTGCTAATGGCCTCGCACTAATTTTGGGAGGTCAATGGCCCTACCATCGGCGCAAGCCCAGGCCCAACAACCCCACCACCGATTTGCGTTGCCCCGCATTATCATTGGTTTTTGCCACTAACCTCGCAGCAAAGTGAATAAATAAGTAAAACTCAGGGACCATTGTGAGAGAAAAAAAGATGGGAAAGGACCAAAGCAATGCTCAAAATTCATGATCTCACATGAACAACCCTAAACCTCAGGGATAGTAATTTACCCAATTTTATAATATGCAGATTTCGGAACCCATAGATAATAATTTCCTTTCCTGAGGCTTAATCCATTATTCTGGTCTTAATAATAACAGCAGGACAGCTTTGAACAAAGACCAGAGGAAATCAACGCCAAAGAATGGGTGAAAATGTTATCATGAAAGATCTTGTGGCAAATGACCAAACGTTTAGCTTGATCACAGGGAGAAAAAACACCCCTCTCCATGGCCCTCAGATGCCTTCATGTTGAATGATCTTGGCAAACGTTCCCTAAATGAGACCTTTAGGACAAGTACAATTTGTTGTTTTGACCTACTGCTCTAGGGTTTTTAAGATGTCAAGTCATTTAACTCATCACTAAGATGTCCTATTTCCTCTATGATGTTAATGTCAGTAAAGAACAAAATTCTAGCTGATTACAACCAAATTTAAAGCATCACAGATACTAAAAAACAAAAGACTAGACTATATGTCAAACATATTTGGTAGACAGGTCAAAGTAAATATTTTTTTTCAAGTTGTGTATACAGTACAAATGAAGATGGTACCCAAAGCGTAAACATTCTTAATATCAACCGGGCTACAAATAATTGTACAAATTCATGGTCCAACTAAACACAGTAATTGTACGGCAAAATGAGACTCGTAAGCATCACAATTCACAAATGCAATTCAAAAGATAGGAACATAGCAAAACAAGTGCCAAGGAAGAGCTACACCATAATCAGCTAATTCCAATTAACCAAGACACTTCCTCAAACGTTTATGCTCCCACCAAACAAAGGGATATATGTTTAACTTATCTTAAAACATAAATAAATGACAAAACAAATTCACAAGGATGCAGAAATCTAAAATCAAATTAGGGCTTATCACTGAGATGTAGAAACAGACACAATTATGTAATAGCCAATCTTATCCACATATCTTCTTCATGAATCAAATTATCAACTTAATGTTCTATTTATCTTTTCATGCATCAAATCAGTGGCCCGGATATTAGGCTAATTGACAGGAAACATTTGTCAATTAGGCTAGCATACACTTAATCCCTCAAAAACAAAATCCATAAATTCAAATTCCAAGCACCTCAGGCCAAAAGAATTTTATTATATTATAAAAAGATCAACTAGAATAAACAAAGCATGTAACATCAGAATTCTGTTTATGGGATACTGAAAAAAGAAAAAACAGACTATATGTCCAAACAACATATTTGGTAGAAAGGTCTAATTTTATTTTATTTTCCAAGTGGCACATAATCCAAAAAAGAAGATAGCACCCAAAATGTAATTCTTAATTTTGACCATGATGCCAAATAGACTAACAAATTCATTCCAACAATATACAGAAAAATCAGAGTTATAACCATCACAAACGCAATTCAAAAGGTATGAAACATAGTAAAACAAGTAGCAAGGAAGCACTACACCAGATGATAACTCATAAATAGCCAAATCCAATTAAACAAGACCCTTCCTCACAATTTTATGTTTCCACAGAACAAAGGGTTATATAATTAATTCAACAGGAGCAACCTTATCTAAAAAATAATAATAATAACAAATAAATAGAAAAGTAAAATTAAAAATATATAACAACAACAACAACAACAAACTAAGTCTTTATCCCACTATATCATTGATGTGGAAATTAAAAAGATACAGAACTCTAAAATCAAAGTAGTGCCCTGTCACTGATGTGGAAACAGACATGGTATTCAATAACCATTCTAAACCGCTTATTTATTCACAAATCAAACTATCAACTTAATGTTCTACTTATCTTTTCATGCATCAAATCACTGGTCCCAATGATAACTCATGCCTAAGAATATTTATGTTAAAAGTGAGACTCAACGCTTTTTTCTTTTGATAAAGAGATTCAATGTATTTCAAAAAAATACTATATCAATCCAATGCCTGAATGATAAGAAACATCTGTAAATTAGGCTGACATACTTAATCCCTCAAAAATAATTCCATAAAATGAAATTCTGAGCAGTTCAGGATGACAACCAGAAAAATTTTATTATAGGGAAATTTCATCTAGGTCACTAAGGTTAGAGAGTAACATCATGCAGATCCATAATTTTAAACTTTAACAGTGGCTAGTCTGTCCATAATATTTGCCATTAAATTTTCCCTTTCTCCCACACTCCCTTATGCAGATTAATGATTTTAAATTTTTAATATTTGGGTTCCTAAGTCACATTTAATGCATCATCCAAGTCCTTCCCCTAGGCCCTCTCCTGAGTCACGTTTAATACATCCTCCCTCCCTCCCTTTGCCATTAAATTTTCCCTTCCTCCCTCTCGTATGCACGTTTATGATTTTAAATTTTTTAACATTTGGCTCCCTAAGTCCCCTATGTCAATCTTAACACATATCTAGGTCGTCCACTGAGTCACATTTGATACAAGATCTTTTCATAGTTTTTGCAATTAAATTTTCCATTCCACCCTCCATCCTTCTCTTCTCTGAGTCACATTTAATACACTATTTAGATCCATCCCTCCCTCCCTAGTCCCTATCCCCAGTCACGTTTAATACACCATCTAGGTCCGTCCTTACTCTTTCCTATTAATCACATTTAACTAACATCTAGGTCCTTTCATAATATTCCATCAACTAGGTCCTTCTATAACTTTTGCTCCCAATCACATTTAATACATCATCTAGAACCTTCCTCACCCTGTCTCTCACTCACTCACTCACACGCTTCTAGGCAAGGAAGCGGAGGTGGGCAATCCTGTTGCAACCTCCCCATTGCGTTAAGCTATGCCAACCACCCATGGTAGTAAGGAATCATATACGACAATGGTGGCCAACCACCCGCCATCAGTGAGCAACTGGAGGAGCTCGTCGAGGGTAAGCGAGCTAGCAAACAAGAGGTTGGTGATGGGTCAGAATATCGGGCACAACAAAGAAACCACCGACATAAAAGTTGTTGGAGATGGTGGTGAAGGCGATAGAGGAGGTGGCGGCGACAATGAAGCGGGTAGGGCAACATATAGAGACAAAAATGGATTCAGGGTGGGAGAGAGAAATAGTAGAGGTTAGTTTAGTAACTTTTATTTACAAAATATTGACAAAAACATCTAAATAGACCTATATGAAGTATTTAATATAACCTCAAGGAACCGAATGAGAATATTAATCTATCACAAAAACCTAGACTTTAAAGGTTTTAAAATGTGAACATACGTGATATAATACCTTAATCTTAGACGCCTGAATGTAATTCACCCTTTATTATGTTACAAAAAGATGGAGTGGAATCCACATAACATGCAACATCAGATGCCACACACCAAGTAACATGTAGATGAGTTTATGGTCATTTGACTGTAGGTTTCTTTAAGGAGTGCAGATCAACTGAAGTCTAAAATAATGTTTGCAATTATTCAAGTGCACCAACAAACACACACACACACACACACAAAAAGACCTAAAATAATTCTTGCAATTATGGTCCAACAATGTAGTGCAATACATGATAAAGATATGTAGAAATCGAAAAAAGGAAATTAACTCAGAAAGATTATGAAACTAAGTTGGTAATGCAGTGTCATTCCAGAAGTTCCCATGAAATGCAACAAGATGCACTTTTAAGGAGGCAACATTGCCAAATAAAATGATCTCACACTAGACAGGAAAGCTACAAGGGGTGGAAAATGTCTTGCAAGAAATACCCTGAGAGAATGTAGATATTTCAGTAAAGTAAAAAGTGAGGAAAAATGAAAAGTGGCACTTACCAGTTGATGATCCTGATTCGCTGCTTGAACAACTTGAGCTAATGTCCTTGCTACATATAGGTATTGTACTTTTTCCTCTCCGTACAGGAGAACAGCTTGTAATGGGAGGATAGTTACCATCTATGTCCACATCCTCATCTACGTCAATGGACCCAACATCTGCACAGAGATCAGTACAGCCAAAAGGATTCCAGGATTAGATTACCATAGCACTAAACCAAAAAAGAAATTGATGACTAACCTTTGCATGGACGCAAGGACAAACCGTTGAGTCTAGACGCATTTGGAATCTGAAGATAAATAGGAAAAAGTTGTAAGAAACATGCTAACAAGCGCAAAACATAATTAAGCAAGAATTACCTCTATCGCGGCCTCAGTTTTCTCCAGTAGTTCTGAGTGGTGCTCTTCCATATGTTCATCCAAGAGCTTCTTCAATTCAAACAAGGTATCATTACTAAGAGAACTGAAATCAATTTCTATCTCGTCCTCACTATGCTGGTTTGCATCATCACTGTGCCGCTTCAAGAAATCAACAATCTGTTGTGGAAACTCAGAAATGGAAGATAAACGCCTGCTAAGGCTGAGCTTCTCTTCCTCTGTCATCTTTAGATCACTATCCAGCTTAAGATCGCAACAGTCCTCCTGAGTAACTTTCTTCTCCCACGATTCAGAAGCTATCATGGAAGCATCTGTTTCCCTCTTTGTAGCGGCCTCAGCAGCAATAAGCTTCTTCTCAATAGGTTTCCATCTCATTTCAAAGAATTTGCTCATCATGTCAGCCATGACATGCACGTCATTACCAGGCGGATTGTATGTCATGGCATTGGAGAATGTAAGCCTCACATCAGATGCGAAATCCCATGGGCTAGGGTAAGCACCAGAAGCTACCTTGCATCTGACAGTTCCGAGGTCCATAGGCTGTTTGATAACAGTAAAATAATCTGGAATGTTCAACTTCAACACATCAACAGGGGTGTTGAAGACCCACGCATGCTGATGTGTCATCAAACGTTTAATGAGTGTTTCGCATTGCTTCATCAGCAGGGCAACAGAAGGTGCTGCCGGATGCTGCTTCATAGACTTGAATCTGCCAGCAATCCCACGCTTCACCTGGGGATCTATGAAAACCTGCTTCTTTACAAGGTGATCACTGTAAGATGATACTGCATCACCATTTGATTTCATTGCAGTGCTTGAAAGTATTTTCTTTTGAAGCATTTGAACCTGCTCAAGATCACGCTGGAGTCTCATTTGCAGGTCCTTCCTTTCTGAAGTAGACATCTTCAACAATGAGAAAACTTGCATAGGCACATAAAAACCATCACATCTGTCAGCATTCAAACTTACACACCTTCTCTTTGGTGTACAGGAACCCTCGGATCCAACATTCCCGGGGCTAACAAACCCTTCAGATTCACCAAAAGCTTCTACTGCATGTCTGAACTCAGGAACAAAGCCAGACGAGTGCCCCGTAGAGAACTGTGTTTTCCCCATCAATGTGGAATGAAGAACATCAGAAAGTTTATCTGAGGCCTTCCGCTGAGACCAGGAGCACCTTTTAGTACCCGTTTGTGTCATAAGCTCGATAGAAAAAGATCCCTTTCCAGAAAAAAGTCAAATTTCCCCAACGTACGGCAAAAAATTACAATCGATAAAATTAACAGAAGAGTAAGAATAAAAATCACAGCGAACTTTAATTCTGTTCACCGGATTTTGACATGAATTTCTAAAACCATTGGTAGCTTTGAAGATCCCAATTTCAGTGAAACCAAATCTAATCACAAGAAAACCCTAATTTGCGCAATCCTCCGCGCGTCATTCGTTGGCATCTCATGCGAAACACGAAAAAGAGATGGATAACGGCGGTGCCACAGATTCAAGCCCGGAAGCTAACAAAAAAGGTAAAATCCTATCCAACAAAGCATTTTCTTGAGCGTTTGGAGCTGAAACCGAAGCAAGAATCGACACTGGCGAAAGAATTGAGCCTTGGCACTGCCCTCTAACAACCTCAGAAGTTCCCAAGAAGAATTAAGCGGCGAATGCAGGAATGAAGCGGAGTCCGGCGAAGCGTGAGAAAAGACGCCAACAAATGCCTCCGAAATCCGACGGCCGAAAGCCTGGATCTCACGAAAAGATGCCACTTTCCAGAGTTAAGCAGCGAGAAAACCCTAGCCACAGAGATCTCGTACCTCGAAATCGTCCTCCTCCCTCCTCTCTTCTTCTCACCGCCGCGCCCCTTCGACGAGAGAGCAAGGCAAAGGAGCGCTCTTGGCACAAATGGCCGTGAGCAGCCAGGAGGAACGAGTTAGCCACAGTGGTGCGGTCCGGTTTATATTAACGAAAGAAGCGGTCCGGCTCGATGGAAGACCATATCGACCGTTACATTGTATCACTCTCTTCATCTAACGGTCAATATTTCCCGGCTTTTGCCAGACCGGCGGGTTCAGAATCATGTGATTAAAATTGTTAGCCGACCCGGTCAAAATAATTGTGATTAATTTGCATAATTATCTTACGAGAGGAGCCGCATGGTAACCAGGGCTGGATCGGGTTCGGGTCGGGTTGACCCGACCCAGATCCAAATCCATATATATTAGATCGAGTTATATATCGGATTGGAACTTGAGTTTTCGGATTTAATCCATTTACAATAAAAGTAGTTATTTTTAAGTATTTTTTATAGTCAAATTTAAAATAATTTTAAATTCATTGAAAATAAAATAAGAGAAGAATATTATAGTTTTATGAATTAATTAAATATTTTAATATAAAAAATTAATATATTGTGAAATATAAACTGAGCATTATACATTATAATTTACTAATATAATCTATGAGAATCTTTTATTAATTTATTATAGTGACACTCTTTACTTGAATTTTCCAACAAAAATATTATTAGCCACAATATATTTTTGTACGAACTACAAATTAGATTACATAAACGGATCAAATTTTAAGCGGGTCGGATCAATGGTGATTCGTATCCGATTCAATTATTTGTAAATGAATCGGGTCAGTAAACGGGGCGGGTTGATGGGTCAAAATAGAATTTATTTGAGGGTTTAATCAGATCGGATCCATTAACAGGCCTAATGGTAACTTACAATCCTTGTTTAATGAACTTGTGTTAAATAATAGAGAATTGTAAACCTGACCAATCATTGGAAAAAATTAAATCCGAACTCGAGTCGAGTTAAATACATCCATATGTTTTTATTACTGTTCAAACTTGATTTGATCTATTTTTTCTTAACTATTTAGCCCGAGTAAGTGAAGTCGAGTCAAGTCAGATAAATGTTGCTGCATAAATTGGTACAATTGATCTAAATCGTCTGCATGGTATTTAGTTGAACTGGATTCATTTTCTCAATCCTAAAACATCTCGGTTGGCCAAGTCTGAGTTAAGTTCTGATATCAAACCCCTTTGAGGCTTTGACAGGGTTGCATGAAATTAGAATACAGTATTGAATGAGTTATTTTTTTATTAAAATTAATAATTATGTTGGAATATATAAGAAATGTGATATAAATTTAATTATTATATTAACATATATGAGAAATGTAATAAAAATTAATTATTATTTTAATAATGTGCATAAAATATGAAATAAAATTAATTTTAAATTGTAAATTTTAAATTTTAAGTTAATTCTAAACTTCCAAACAAATAAGCGAAGTCTGCTTGTTTGCAAAATTTAATTTTTAATTAAATTAAAATTAAAGTTGAATAAATATATTTTTTTATTAAAAATTATAAAAATATAAAATAAAATTAACAATTATATTAAAATATATGAGAAAAATAATATAAATTAATTATTATTTTAATAAACTCCTTGTCCTCTTCCGTCACGGGTACATCA
The DNA here is from genome assembly GCA_002786265.1 of Apostasia shenzhenica. Classification (NCBI taxonomy): domain Eukaryota; kingdom Viridiplantae; phylum Streptophyta; class Magnoliopsida; order Asparagales; family Orchidaceae; genus Apostasia; species Apostasia shenzhenica. The sequence continues at coordinate 2,311,293 of KZ451978.1, forward strand.
CATTTTTGGGCCTTCAAAAGCTGGACAACTCTCATGGAATCAACTCAAATGTAACTCAAATGTTGTATCGAATAATTCAGAACAGTAGTTTCAAGCTTGAGGTTTTTCAGTAATGAAATCGATTTACCTGATATATTGACAAGTTTTTCATCAATATAAATTAATAAAAAAAAAAAAAAAAACATCAGGCTACAAGCTCTAAATATCCGTTGGGCAAAAATCTATCAAAACTTCATGTAAGCAAAGCAGAAGCAAGAACTTCAGGACCAAGAACTTCAGTAGAAGGGGCAGTCACATTGAACACAAAGCAAGATTGACTTTAAGGCAAGGGAAACCAACCACAAAGTGAACCATTCTGGAAGAACTGAACCCCATCTAGCCAAGTCCTGCACCTGCTTGATCCTTTCGAGGGGCCTCTGGCTTGATACGGGCAGGTCTCAGGATCCGATCAATCAGCCCGTACTCGACGGCTTCTTGGGCGTTGAATCTTTTCATGCGACTCAAATCTTTGTTAATCTGCATGGATGTCGACTAAATTATACGTAGAAGAAAGATCTTTTTTCCTTTTGCAATGAAGATTCTTCAATCTAATAAGCTACTAAAATGAGGAGAATAGCTTTCGTTAGCTACACCACCCTTTGCTTCGTAAAGGTAAGAAAAACTTTCATCAGCTCAAATCATTCAATGATATCCAACTGGAATGAAAAACTAGGGGGAAATTAAAGGGAAAATATTGATGATATTATCAGCTCACATCTGATAATATTAGCAACAACTAGTAGGGACCTGCAACAAGACCCAAAGAACCGGAACCAACCCAGAACCAAACCACACCGATGAATTTTGATCGAGTCTAATTGGTTTGGGCCAGTTCCAGTTCTTAAAATATTCAGAATCGATTATATAGTCCGATTTTTGGGTTTAATATAAAGTTCTAATAGAACCAACCCGATTTAGATATAAAATCTAAAAAAAAAATTCATTAATTGCTATAATTAAATTCTTTACAATTCGATTCAAATATTTTTCTACTATTATTTCATGTTTTCATTCTATTTTCTTTATATGATTTCTCCTCAATTATTTTTTAAAGTTGTTTATATTACTGCCATTGTACAGATAATGTAAAATGTTAATTTTTTTTAAGTTCATAATTAAAATTTTAGTTATACATTTATTCTATTATTCTAATATGGATCTCTCTCTTTCACAATCGCTAGTTCTACCATACACATTCTTTCTCATTAAAAAAAGCATTCAAAATTAAAATATTATTATCATGATATTTATTAAGAGATTTATGTTTCTCAAATTAAAGATTATTCATTCGACTCAAACCCGACCCGGACCTGACTCGAATCCAACGGTTCGAGTCTAAGTTGAGTCTATAAGTGCATGGGTCAGATCCGATTCCACTATATGTGGAACGAACTTGGCTCGGATCGGGTATATAATAAGTGCAGAACCGAATCGAACCAACCCATGCACACCCCCAGCAACAAGTTATTAAAATTCTGTAATGATTGTGTTGTTGAGAAGCCATATTTCTGAAAATGTGGAAAATAATTTGCTTTGAAATGTCATAAAAGAACTTAGCTCGACCCTAATGATATATAAACTTCATGGATGAGGAAATTTCATATATTAAGAATTCAACTCTAGGGTTGATTACCCCATATTGACTGGTGTTTAGTGAGTTGCAGATAAACAGAATTTTTCTTTGATAGCGATAAACACAGAAATTACAATGTTAAATATGTAATATAATTAAATTTTAGTGCATGCATGTTATAGAGGCCTTGATCATTGATAGCAGAACTCAAATCAGATGCACTGTTTTTGAATACAGGGAATTCCTGAATCACTAAAAGAACCACAGTTTCAGTGATCATCTCTCAGGCCTAACTCATCGTGTTTAATTCTGGGTCATCTAAATACTAATCAGAGGATTAATTGCGTTTCTATTTCTGTTGAGTTTAACAAAATTTAAGCGTAGAGAACAAAATCATGGAATCATAAGAAACAATTGCATATTACCCTGTCAATAGGCTGCCCAGTTTTCTTTGCCAATTCGCCATATAGGTATTCTCTGATGCGAAGGAGCTCATTTGCTTCATTACGAATATCATCAGCCTGTTTAATTAAAAAAAAAACATATCATCAGCCTGGTACAATAATTATAGTTATCATTGTTTCATTCAATTCGTGAACTTACAGATACAAACCTGGCCACGAGCTGCACCAGCTGGCGACTGAAGTGCAATTCGGCTAAGAGGCATGGCAACACGGTTACCCTTGAGATATGCAAAAGAAAGGTACAACAAAATCATAGTCCAGTGCGATGCTGAAAGAAGGGAGAAATTCTACACAAGGCAAGGAAATTATGTTTCATGACATACGACTATACGAGACAAAAGTTGAAATTATATATCTCATAAACAATACAATATTAACACCAGATCTTCACTGATACCAAGAATATTCCATTAAACTTTCATCTTGTATACGTTAGATGCACATTCCCCTCATTTTCCCGACATCAGCCAAACCATTGGCGAGAGGTGGAGAGCCAGTGCGATGGGGTGTTGGGGCAAAAGATGGTTGGGGGGCAATCTTCCATTGTTGTTAATCATCTCCTTGCAAGGGCCATCAAAAAATCCAACAGCAGTGAACCAAATGGAAAAGCAGATGAGATATCTCTGGCATGCTAACTGGAGGATTTAACTAAGGTTAACACCCCTGGATAACGCACAACACAGGAGTCACCAATGTATAAAATTAGGCATCTTATGTAAGAATACTTTCAATGTTACGTATGTAATTTCACTCTTTATGTGGAAGCTGAAAATGCTCACAGCACAAATAGAACTTAAATCGGTCAAACCTTTTCCCCGGCAGCAAGAAGAAAGCCTGCCAAGTTATAGGCATAGCCCACACAGTTGGTGGCAACAGGACTTTTCAAGCTTTGCATCGTGTCATAAATAGCCATACATGGAGTAAGCTGCAATGCAAATCCAACACATCAGGGTGGTGATGCATGAGGCAATTAGCCCATCTGACATTTGACATATTATAAAAAAAAACTAATTTATCAATCTCCTCCCAAGCATTGAATAGTTCTAACATATGTAAAAATATAACAAGTAAATATTATTTGGATCTCTCTTATTTTCCCTTATATGTATATAAATCCCTCTGGATTTCAAATTAAGCAAATTAATTAACCAATTCAGGTAAAAGTGTGGATAGGTCTTTTTTTTATAACAAACATTACTTTTATAGCAAAAAACCTATGAAAACAGTTAACTTTACAGCAAGGTTGGGTGAGGACTAAGGAACAACGTTGAACAACTGTCACTATCAAAAAAGCTATAAAAACAATTACTATTTTATAGAAGCAACAATTGTAACAAAAAAAAGGACAAACAAGAGGAACTCAAATGTTATTTATCCAATAAAAAATTATTAATGGGTCATAACCTAAGGGCTTAAGGTTTTGGATCAATTGGTAACTAGAAATTTAATATGCAATCACATCCATAATTCTCTAGGCTAAGCCTTGGTTCCCCCATTTATTTCTAGCGCAATGTTAAGAAAAAAATTAAAAAAAGGCCTAAGTTGACTTGAGTTCACAATGCAAAAAAAAATAAGCTTCTGTTTTTTTATCGAAAAAATAAGCTTATGTTGAGAGGGTGTGTGAGAATATACACATACATGTATACATATAAACAACAACAATAAACTAATATCTTGGATCAGCAGGATAAGAAAGAAGAAAAACCATTCAAATCTAGTATGGCAAATCGAGATTTTTGTGAGTTTATGCAGAACACAGACCTTCAGGATATCTGTTTTTTGGGGCCTCCTTTCACCTAGGGCAACAATCAAGAAGGGACCAGATGGATGTGGGTCAAACTAGATAAAGTACTACTCAACTCTACTGTTTTGGATCAGGTGCCTGAGCTTGATGTCACTCATTTGGTACGCATTGGAACCGATCATTGTCCACTTTTGATGAGCTGCAGTACCTCCGTTTTCAGGCTGCAAGGGGGAATAAAATTTGAAGATTTGTGGCATTCCTTTGAAGAGGCCAAGAGTATTGTCAAAATCACTTTAAGTCATTTTGTTCAAGAGAGGCAGATTATTGTGCTTAGCAGAAAATGTGCTCGTACTCTGAAAGGTCTAAAGAAATGGAGCAATAAGGAAGTAAGGACCTGCTATTGAGATGCGAGGAGCTAAAGGGTTCTATTTTACACTTGCAGAATTGAGAGGCTTCTGAGGAAGAGATCAGTTTAGAGGAGCATAGGGAATTGTTAGCAATGATTACTTCCTACAACAATGTAGTTGCCTGGGCAGAGACACGGTGGTGGCAAAGGGCCAAAACCCACTGGTTAGCCAAGGGGGATAGAAACACCAATTTCTTTCATAGGGCAACTATAGAAAGGAAGAGATAAAGGTGGATCAGGGAGATTGCAAACTCCACTAGTAGTAGTGTTGTTGAAGAGAGCAATATCCAAAGTATCTTGATGGATTTTTTTTTGGAGAAGTGAGGTGCTGAGGATGAGTTGGTTTCCATGCCTTCTAACATGCAGCCTAGGGCAATTGTTTCTGTTGAGACGGCTTCTCAGATTACCCAACAGATAACTAGAGAAAAGATTTGTTTGGCAGTGTTTTCCTTGCCCATAATAAGGCACCCGGAGTAGATGGAACCACAGGATCCTTTTTTAAGAGGTATTGGGCAACGGTGGAGGAGGATATAATTACAGCAGTCCAATACATCTTCATCACAGGAGTTATGTCGCAGCAGTGAAAGGACACTTTGGTGGTTCTTGTGCCCAAGACCAAAACAGGCATTACGATCTACAAGGTTATAACTAAAGTGTTAATGAACAAACTGACAGGTTATCTTGCTGACTTGATAGCACTAGAGCAAGGGGTATTTGTGCTAGGCCGCTTGATACTTGATAACTGCATTATAGCGTATGAAGTGATGCACAGATTGGTCACAATGAAGTCTAGAGAAGGGTATATGATGATCAAAACTGACATGGAGCTGACTTATGATAAAGTGAGCTGGGACTTCATAAATGTTATGCTGGGATTCCTAGGCTTTCTAGAACAGTGAAGGAGATGGGTTGATATGTGTATCAGAGGTCCCCGCTATGCCCTACTAATCAACAGGAAGTGTGGATTGTGGCTAGAACAACAATGTCCCCTTTCTCTTTATCTTTTCATCAAGTGCTCGGAGCTGTTGTAAATTTTGGTGCACTGAGAGGTCTTAAGAGAACACCTCATTGGCATTAGAGCCTTACAGAAAGGCCCAACTCATTCACATTTGATGTTTGCAAATAATCTGTTTTTCTTTGCTAAGGCCACCCCAACTGCAGCAGCCAGAGTCAAAGCAGTTTTGGATAAATGTTGTGAAGTCTTCCATTATCTTTAGTTGCACTACTACCAAAATTAGAAAAGTTGTCATTAAGAGAAGGTTGAGGATGAGGGAGGAGCAGAAGTGGAGATATTTGGGTATCCCATTGACCAAGAGAAGACCAAAGAAAGTAAACTTCATGGACAAAATTGAGGTGGTTCGCAACAGGATTAGTGTGTGGAGTCAAATATTTATCTTTGGCTTGGACGATTAGTGTGTGGAGTCAAATATCGAAGTGATATCAATCCATACCTTGTTACATTCATTTGTCAAGATCAACGTATTGAATGCCATCGAGGTGCTTATTAGGAGATTTATGGAGTGGCAAGCCGGATGTCAAAGCGATGCATTATGCTGCTTGGAAAGAGATGTGCAAGCCCAAATGTAAAGGAGAGCTTGCTATTCACAACTTTAAAGTCTGGAGATGTTTCCTTGTTGCCAAACATGCTGCATGGTTGATGGACAAATCTGATTGCATCTAGATGCATTTAGAGAGATAGTCTGATGGCTAAGTATGGCTTCCATAGGCTTCAACTTGAGATCAAACATGGGGACTCCTGGATTTGGAAACTTATTTGTTCCGACGGTGAGGTGATCAATGAGCACATGATATGGTTGTTAAAGGATGTTGCGACAGTTTCTTTTTTGGAGGACCTATGGTTAGCCACTATCACCCATAGTAAATGGCCGACTTTCTTGAATATACAGATTGATGAAATGCCTTCTAATGTAGTGGGTATATCAAATGGGATAAATTGGGACAGAGAGAAGATCAGGTTGCTGGTAGGCCCTGACCTACAAGATCGAATATACTTAACCAAAAGATTTCACAATTTTGAGGCGAATGGCGTGGCTTGGGCTGAGACTGAATTGATGAAGATCCCTGCTGCCAAGTAGTACATCAAGCACTTTGAAAGTAAGCAAACACCTAATGAGGGTTGGTTGGCGTGGAAATTGGATACGAAGCCAAGGATTCAAGCTTTTCTTTAGAGGAAGTGCGAAGATGCTATTCCGACCTTGATGTGGTTGCGCAAAAGAAGGCTTGCGAGCTCTACCCTTTGTCCTTGAGGATGTAGAGAGGAGGAGCATTTTTCTATGTATGCAATGACTACAAACTTTATAGAAGCGCTAGGAGCATTCTACAGCAAGATCATATTCCTTTTCCACTAACCTCTTCTTTGCAGGTTAAGATTGTGATGATGGCCCAAGCTATAAGTACTAACAAGAAGGACAAGCAGCTTCAGCTTGAAACTGTCATTCTTTATTATTGCTGCGAGAAATCGGTGCCTTCAGCTGAGACTATAGCCACTACTGTGCTGAATATTGTACAAGTTAACTTGAGCAATTACTGAAGATCCTAGAACCCTTCTGCCAATAATGGGCAATATATCTCTCTTTCAGATAGTTAGGTTCACCAACCTCCTAACTAACTTAAAATCAATTTTGACAGTTCAGTACATCGCAGCAGGATGATTGGAGCAATGTTCATTATTAAGGACCACATTGGAGAGTTCATTCCAAGGGGAGGCATTAGACTCCACAACAATGCAGTACCCACGACAAAAAAAGTGGGCTGCATTGGAAGGATTGAAGACTTTGATTTCAATGGCTCGACGTCATTGAGGTTTATGGTTAAAGGGTGATTCTATAAAGGTTATTCAACTACTTCAGCAATCCATGATTAGAAAAGGTCTAACCAGGATCCGAGATTTGCGAGCTTTGCATGAAGTGCCACAATAGTCAAATATTCATTCCATTAACTATAATATGCCGGAATATCAAGAGTATATACGCTTGACAAAAATATGGAGAATCAGACAGCAACAAGAACCAACAAGGATCTAATAGCTACCCTCGCAAGAAAAGTAGGAAACCACACACCAATGAGCAAGGCTTGATGATGCTTTGATTGAGAATATTAGAGACAAGCTACCTTCTTTTGATTTTTGTAAATTCAGCTATTTACCATGCTTCGCATAACTATTGAGAAATGACTTTATTTCGGTGAGGGGAATGCCCCTCTCTATTGATTTATGTAATATCCTTAAAGAGGATATAACCTGATGAATTCCCGTACAAGCTTTTAATTTAATCTATTTGACATATATCACCTTTCAAAAAAAAAAACAAATCAAGCCTTTATTCACTAAGTAGGATCGGCAACATGAATCCTATGTTTTCGTTGCATTCCATCAAATAACAAATTCTTATTTAACTTTAAATATATAAGATTATTTAGCTCTAAATATATATATATATATATATATATTTTTTTTTTTTTTTTTTTTTTTGCGGAAAGGAATATGAAATTATTATTGGGTCATAACCTAACAACTTAAGATTTAGATCAATTGGTAATCATAGATTTAACGACATGCAAACACATGAAAAATATATAGCTTTGAAAATGAATATTCATATGAGATGAGTGGAGCTTAAGCTTATTATTATATTCCTCTAGACTCTTCTTTAAAATGGTGTAATAAGAAAGCCAAAATAAGAGATTATGTGATTCTTGTAGGGTATTTTATTATTATTCTTTTTTCTAAAGAAATTTAAAATTTAGTTTTCGTCAATTTTATGCAGCTTTGGCCTCAACGGCTTATGAAGTTTAGGCATTTAATTTTACATATATTCAATTATTAAAAAAATAATTTAACTACATATTTTTAATATTTAAAATGTCATTACAAAAACATTAACCATTAAATCTATCTATGCACATAATATGTAAATATAAATATATATATATATAAGTACATATATATATATATATATATATACATATATATATATTTATAACAACAAACATGCAGACAGTTATGTGGTCAATCCTTTTAATAAATAATAGATAACAAACATTAACAATTTTCCTTATGATAATATAATAAACTCTCTTTAGAAATATTTTTTGCCTAACACTACACGCTTTAAACAAAAAATTAAATAAAAGTTATATTTGAAGAAGACAAATTAAGAAGTGGCCAAATCTACGGAACAAGAAATTGAAGGCAGATATGAATAGCAAGAATAAACACAAAGTATGCCACCTAAAGACATAACCAGCATACTGCCACTAGACTGGCACAGAACAGCCAGGTCAAATGAAATAAAACTTTGAGATGAGAATAAGTAGAAAGGGACGACGTGTAGATAAGCAAGTAATCTCAGTATTATTATCGCTTCTCCAACATCTAGGTAAGCATACTCCTCTAGTTTGTGCACACTCATTACATTTCAAAGCATTATATATCCAGTGTGTTGCCCATTTTGGTCAACAGTATCTTCTATGCTCAATTGTTATCATATTCATATAAAGCAGCTTGTATTTGACATTCAAAAATTGGTAAGCCATAAGATATAACAGTTATACCAAACACTACAGTTTCTTTGTAAAGGTGATAAGTCTTTCACTCTATACATTTAAATTAGATCATATAGCATGTAACTAGTTGACTACTATTAGACATTCACCAAGATTCCTAGGACAGAGCTACCCATGCTTGTGATATGAGACCGTAAGCATTATACAATTCCAAGTATAGTGCATGTGTCGCCCTACATAATTTGCACAAGTCAAAGTATTACATGCAATTATGTTTCTATCACAGAACTCAAAATACAAAATGTAAGGAGAAAATATTAAATGACAAGAAAATATTGTCCAGAGGAAACTAAATTGTGTAACTCACATCACCGCCTGGGCCATTGATGTACAAATGTAACTTCTTTGAAGACTCGATGCTGTCAAGGTACAACATTGTTGCCAGCACTTGGTTGCTAAACTCTTCATCTATATGCTGCCCAATAAAAATCACGCGCTCTCGATACTGCAGAACAAGAAACCATGTCAGAGATAAAATGATGGAAAGTAGATTAACGGCTTTAGGGAAAATTTCCCATAAATACTTTGTAAATATAATTCAATCTTACATTTAAAAAAAATTCAATCTTACATTCAAACAAAAAAAAAATTATGCGATCTTACAAGAGCATTCCATAGGTCGACCCATTGCCATGTTCCTTCACCTGGTGTTCGGAAAGGCACTCTTGGTGTGCCTATAGGCATCATGGAAATGCGGGGCCGCACACATCTTTTGCTTGAATTTCTAAAGTACGATAAATGACTTGCATAAGAGCAATGCACAATTTTTAACAATTAACAAACAACAAGATAGTTTTTCCAGCAAAAACAATCAGTAAATACAAATTCTTTAGCATACATTTAGAGTCGGTATCATTGGCCTCATTCAAAATCGTAACTTCAATATCAAGTTGAGCTTGATTACAAGTTGATTAAATATTATCTTGGAGTTGATTCTAAAAGAGTTTCTAACCTCATATACATGCTTTGTTTATCTCACATGGTTATTTAAAATTGATTATATATATATATATATTCTTGCCCACATCTTTTAACTGCACCCTCTATAATACAGGCATACAATTAAGTATAACGCAAGTAAAAACAAATGTGCATTTATATATATTCCATTGATATCAAGTTGAATCACATTAAAATCTATTTGAATAATGGTTGGGGAGATATTGAGTGAGTTTCGAGTTCCTATAATTACATGCCAAACTTGCATTTGCAGTTCCTAATCTTATTAAATGAAGGAATACATGTTAGAAATTACTTCCATTCACAAACACATGTGTAGAGCTATAATATAATTAACTTCAATAGAACATTTTATAGTCTTTTCATTCATAATTTAACAAAGTACAACATACAAGTTAATTTTGCAAGAGAAGGTAAGACGTATTAGTTGCATAAGACAATAACAAAGCAATAAACCCAAACTAGTTAAGATCGCTCACACAGATTCTCTTCTCCACTCAACTGGAAGTCATTAGTTCAATGTTTGCAAAAAAAAAAATAAAGTTGGTGCAGTTAGGTCTGCAAATGGCACCAAAATGAAACGATTAAATAGCTAATAGCATTAAAAAATGAAACGGATTACCTGATCCAAAATCAGACCTGACCTAATCTAAATTATTAGGGTCGGTTCTCGAGTGACCTGCCCCGATCCGATTAAAACCCAATCTGATATATATATATATATATATATATATATATATATATATATATATATATTATTCTATAACATATATAAAAAACGTGAATCTTCTGGAAAAAAAAAATCTGTTGTGTAGCTCAGAATTAATCGAAGTCGTTCCTCTCTCTCGCTTACATGCTTTGCGCCATGAGTTCGCTCCATCGCTCCTCGAGTTCGTTCCACCGCTTTTCCCTTAGATTCATTTTCTTCTTCCCTACTATAACCCTAATCTTTTCAATATAATCTCTCTAAATTTCATTCCTCTACGGAGAGGATTTTGCCTGCATCTTCCACCGCCCCTTGAGAAGTTATAGATTTTCAGCCACTCAACGCTCCTACATCTCCATCGTGCTTGGTAATGAGCCTTCAACCTCAACGACATTTCGTCGCTTTGTCCCCATCGACTTCGGCAACGAGCCCACGAGCTCAGTGACTAGAACAATTTTGGTCCTTCCAATCAACTTGCGAAGCTCTCAATTTCTTGCCACTCAAAGAGCAAGATAGGATTTAAAACTTATTTTTTTATTTAAGCTTTATTTGTTTCTTTCATTTTTTGGCCTACACTTGCTTTCTTCTTAGTCTTCATCCTTTGAATTTTTTATTTCTGTTTTGCTCATTTTTGTCATCTAGAATTGCAGATAAAGCCATTGATCTAGCTTTTGAAGTTACCGTGAAAGAGGTTTGCATCTCTGGTACTTTCTAGATTACAGTTTAGCTTAATTTAAATATCATGAAGATAATTTCTGAATTATTATTTCTAACTAGCATGCCAGGTATATATCATGGGATTTATTGGCACACTTTATTGCAAAATATTTTGTTCATAGTTGTCCTGTCTCTTATTTCTGCTTGGTCTTTTCTTAGTCTTTCTGTCAAGGATGCTTCAACTATTATTCTAGGATTTTGCCTTAGTTCTATATTAGGTATAATATATTCTTATTTTGTTGAATGAAAACATAATGTATATTACACACTAATCTATTAACTAACTAATTCCTCGGATATTATGCTTTCTCTTAAATCTCGAAAACTAGTAGCTAATGTTATACCTAGATCCAGGTATATCTTTTATAAATAAGTTTACAAAAAATCAATTTAATTGAAAAACATAGTTTAATTCTTATTTACTCTGAAATGTTTAATATACTTTGTTACTAATCCCTTTGTTTAATTTATTTTTATGCTTCCTCAGGCATAACTAATTGACATTTTGTATCTACATAACAAAGACGATGGACAAAATCTCAAAGACGTAATAGTTAGCGAATTATTGGCAAGAATTTTCTCTATTCTGAGACACTCATTCCAAAATATTGCTTCAAGATGAATCAATTGTATGAAATTATCAGAACATATGTTTTAGGCATAATCGATAAGTCATGTGAGGTCGCAACATCTTTACTTTTGTACTGTAATTTTCAATGTTTTACTGTGGATGTGCGATCTTTTATCCACCCTTGGGCTTTGGTTTATTTTGTACATACATAATTTTGTTTTGACTTCTTTCATATATTTTTCCCAATGCCATTGTCATTAAGTCATTAAAAATTTGCTTCTTTCTTCTCATATTAGTTCAGTAAAAATATGAATCATTGTTTTATTTGCAATATTTCATACATAATTGAAGTTCAAAGTTTCAAGTGACTTTTCCCTCCTACATTCTGTATCATTGTTGTGTGCCTCTTCCTCCTCGAATCCAGCAAATTGCAACTCAGGCTTCATCATACTCCAAGTAAAGCATGGTTTCTTGAGATAAAAAATAAAATAGAGGTCACCTTAAATAGTATTTTATCAAGTCTAACCTGCAAGCACATAGGATTGAGTTTCCAGATATTATTCATTCTACAAAATTAGCTTTTAGTCGTATAAGTCGTATAAAGATTATATGTTAAAATATGAGCAGAGGTAGGTGGCTCATACGAAAAAACTTCACTTCACCTATTTGAGTACTCTGCAACTCCATCGTATACTATTTCATCTTTCAGAGATTAAAAAAAAAATGAGTGCAAATTTCGAGTTTCATCCATCGCAGCTTGCTCATTTCCTTCGCAAGAATGGCTTGGATCTCATACAACTCATCAAAAAGGACTCACAGAAGGGATCGAAACACATTCGTGGGTCAACAATTTTTCAAGATAGGTCGAACAATTTCCAACAAATGGAATGAGAGGGTAATGTGTTTGGCTCGGCGTTCTGGAGTTCCATGCTACAACCCCACACGTGCACTATTCTTCAATTCCCCAGAGGGGGGCCTGGCCCTTACTTTTTTCATAAGAGTATTTTTTTTTTTCGATAATAGACAAGAGAAAATCTTTTTATTTAACATTAAGATTCTTAAAACAGAAATGGATGAAATTGCTATGTTTGTGAAACATAAGGTCCAAAGTGGTGAATTTGAATCAATAAGGAACTAAATTGCACAAATGTCATAACCAACAAGGAAAAACCTGTTTTGTATTTTTCGCCATCTCAAAAATTCAATGGCAATTTAGTAGAACCTCAGTAAGGACACTATAACATTAAAGGACTAATCATTCATGTTGACAAAATATAGGGAGCAAAGTAGCGAATTTGAAAGACCTAAGGACCAAATTACAAATACATTAAAAACATAAGGAGCGTAAATTGCTTTTAACCAATGTAAGATACCAAGCATTCTAAGTTATAGATAACAAGCAAGAAATGAACTTTAGACTATAATATTTCTCTTATTCATGTATGCCACAAGTATAATTCAAGCAGGATAATGTTTCATTCTTTTGTTTAAATTTTATTATAATGATTTTACTCATAATTATTTCATCATACCGATTTTGTTATAATCAATTTTTTCTTAAACTTTATTCTAATGACCACATTTATAATTATACAATATAGTCACTTGATTAATCATTATTTTATTTAAATTTAATTTCTAATATGCCACAAGTATAATTCAAGCAAGATAATGTCTCTTTCTTTTCTTTAAATTTACTATAATGATTTTACTTATAATTATTTCATCATATCGATTTTATTATAATCAATTTCTTCTTAAATTTTATTATAATGTTCACATTTATAATTATACATTATAATCACTTGATTGAGATTACATCAAATTCTTTTTTCACTTGTTGCTTCTAATGCTCTCTTAAATCTCAAAACATGATAACTAATATTTAACAAATTTATATATTGTAGTACTTAAAAAACTTCAGACCAATGAGGATGTACAGCTTTTTTAAGTTATCCTAGATCCAAGTTTTTTTTTCAGAATCAATTCTATAACAAAATAGTTTAAAAACATAATTGAATTCTTTTTTTACTTTGAAGTGTTTAATATACTTAGTTTCTAATTCCTTTAATTAAGTAGGGCTTCTTTTTCACTTATTGCTTCTAATACTTTCTCAAATCTCATAAATTGGTAGCAAATATTTAACAAATTTATATATTGCAATGCTTAAAAACTTTAGACCAATGAAGGAGTACAGCTTTTTGAAACTAACATAGATCCAGGTATTTCTTTAGTTCTATACTTTCAAGTATTTAATAAACTTTGTTTCTAATTCTTTTATTTAATTAGGCTGACTCGTCCTCGTAACTTTTGTGTACTATTCTATCTTGTGGTTGTTAGTATTCATGATTTGCATGTGGAACATTTTGACAAAAAAACAAATAGCTAACAGACATAGAACATCACATGCAATAATTGCTTGTCCATTTGGTTCTTTTAAATTAGAGATCTTAATTTAGAGATTGGAATCTAATTGATTAGTTTTGAGAGATAAATACCTTGGATCAGCTTAATCTAGTCATCTTCCTCGTCATTTATTCAGTTTGGTATCAATCTTATGCTGAAATTATATTTATACTAATATTGTGTATCATTTTTCATTGAGACAAACTTTTATATTTCTGCAGTATATTCATTTCTCAAAATTATTATATCTTATTTTTGCTTCTTATATTTCAGTGTTATCAAAAAATCAAATGAATGCAGATGAAAAAGAAGGCTTAAAACAAATTCTAAGAAAATAGAAGAAGAGCCGACTTTAGGCATAACACTTCATATAAAAAAAAGATAAAAAGTTGGAAACTACAAAACGTAAATTTAGAGTTCAAGAAAAAGGAACAGAAAAAGAAAGAGAAGAGATGTAGACATTTCATAGAAACCAATAGAGCAGAATATTGTAGAAACAAACCTTGAAAATTAATCTGTTTGGGACTCAATATTTTCAATTGTAGAGTAGAAGAAAATGAAATGCGTGAGTAATAGATGAAACAATTATGAAAAAAGTTCACGGAGATATGTGAGAGTAGAAAAAGCAATAAATGGGAAAGCTATAGAGTAGGTAAATTGCCATTTTTCATGCTTGTAGTTAGAAAAATGAAGGTTGCAAACAAAAATAAGGATAGCTGGTCTGATAGAATTTAAAGGTACTAGTACAATTTTGGAATGGCTGAAAAAAAAACCATAGAGGAGAGAGAGAAGGAGATTTCACGTAAAAAAATGTAATTTCTCTTTGAGAAGATAGTATAACTTCTTGTGAATTTTTTTACCCTCAAGTGATGTATTCTAGAAAAGGAAATGCTGACTACATGAGGGCCACCAGAGACATGAGTTCTGAAGAACCAAACTATGAGTCAGGGGATGTAAAACTAAAGGCCAACACCTGTTATTTAATGCAAATTTTTTAATGATGTCTAATACAAAAGTTTTGTGAAAAGAAGGTGCCTAAAAGAGTACTGCAAGCAGTAGAATGAGCCTTGCTATTGTCTATGGGTCCAACTATCCAGTTGACTTATGACTAAATCAAATTTAACCAATTAGGTAATAAGGAAAACAGAAGTCCTGTGGACATTCTAGCACAAGAAATTAACTAAATCGATGTTGAGATCTATCTTGTCTTTACTCTTCATAAATTCTGTTAAATGGATATCTTTTTTTTTATTTAACTAAACACATACAAGCCAGAGTACTTAAGAAAATTATGTAGTTACTTTTCCTTTATTTCCTATGTAGTAATCATTTCAAGAAACATAATGAAAATCATTGCTTCACTGGGTAATATTTAAATGTACTTAAATTCATATCTTGTCCCTACACTAAGAAGATATGCATTCCATGACTGATATCACTTTACCTAAGAAACCTTAAATATACGGCACAAAATATTTTGATGAATGGCAAAATTATCAGAGATAAAATGATATTGCGTTCAACTATTAACAGTATCATGTAGGCTTATATAAGAAATTCAAAGAAAATATCTTATGTTCACTTTGGCTGCCAACAACTGAGACTGATTCACATAATGGCATTTTAGTTTTCAATATTTTTATTTTTCAAAATCATTCAAAAGTTAAAATAGATTAAGGCACATATCCTAGGTCCTCTTTGGTTGCCTACAATGGAAAATGATTCACTTAATGGCACATTAATGCAATATTGGTTTCGTAATCATTCAAATTTAAAATAGACTAAGCAGATGATAGAACCATAAAATCTCTGTAATGGTGGACTAAAACACAAATCAAGTCAAATTCAAAAGCTTTTTGTCCGCAAGTTGCTGAGGAGAGCAAGGACGTCAGTAGAAAGTTTTCTGGCTAAAAGGCAATCTTATTTTACCAACTTTCAATTTCATTGAAAAATAGACCAAATATATTCAAATACTAAAAACTGCACTAATATGGAACCTTGTGATAAGCACCTTAAGATATTCAAGCAATCAAATTTACGTGAACGCTACTTAAGGAAAACATTGGTAGCAAAAAGCAATAACTACTCTGTTCTTAAGTTCCTGTAGCTTACATTACCTCAATGACAGGCTCCGCTGAACCCTGCAATGAAAATCAGCATTCACACTCAGTTTTATCGGGCTGAAAATACCTGGAAAACGGATCACGTCGCAAAACAAAAAACATCAAGATTACATTTACCAAAACGGTTGTGTCGAACAAGCAGCTAAATTTTCTGTGAGAAAACAAGTAGACGTTTACCAGCTGATTGGAGTTTCAAACCAACAAAATTCTTCGTTTTGCAGCTGCAATGAATCAAAAGTTTGCCCAATTAGAAGCAAAACCTACTAAGATTTTGTCACAAAGTGATCTCAAAGACCGGGCAACATACCTTGGCGTCGTCCCGAGATCCTGGCTTCCGTTCGCAGCTAGCAGACACGTGAAACCAGTGGCGCGCAGAGAGACAGCCATCCTCTGCGAGGCTCCGACTCCCTAAAGTAATGCCAAAGCCGGTTTCAACCGAGCAGCCCGATCTCTGAACCGCGCGGCCCAATCTAGGGTTAGGCGTACATTGGCCGGCGAGCAGGAGGATGAAAGGACAAAAAGGGAATTTGATTTTTTTTAATAAGTGGGAATTTGTGGCTTTATTATTACTAGGAATAAATGCAAAGGAGTCCTCTGTCAAAACACAAATTGCAAAAGAGTTCTGTTTAAATTGCTTTAATAAATCATCAATAAATTAATTAACCATAATTTATAATTTAAATTTATTAAAATATTTAATAAATTAATTTTAAATTTATTAAATAATTTAATAAATTAAATTTTCTAAATCATAATTTATTTATTTATTCATTAGTTTTCGACCTGCATTTCATTTTTTATTGCAATGTACATCATCAAAAACTGAATTTTAATAATTTGACTCTAAATTTTTAAATTATAATTTAAATTTGCTACTTATATTTTCTAATAGGACTTATTTAATTCATAATATTTTTGAGCTCTAACACAATTTCAATGAACTTATTTAGCTCCAGGATCATTTTAGTCCTACTTAAAACCAAAATAATAATAAATATATTTTTATTATAATTTTCATAAATTTTAATATAAATTTTTTTATTTTATTTCATCTACTCAATCATCTTTAATAAAATTTTCAATTTTATTTTACATTCATATTAAATAAAATATTTTAGTTTAGTATTTGTGTAAAATGTAATAAAAATATATTTATTATTATTATTTAACAAAATATTATTTTTAATTTGTGTAAAATTAAAATAATCCTAGACGAAACAGGCCATTAGTTTCTTCAAAATAGTTCAACTATTTCACAAAGATAATTAAATTACAATTTTATAAATCTGAATTTAAATATATATAATACTTTTTCCTTTCTCTTAAATTTTTAATTTGAATAAAAAAAATTAAATAAATAATATCTAATTAATTATAATTACAATTAACGAAAAGCTTAAAAAAAAAAGGTAAACTAACTCAGAAGTGCATCACAGATTAGTTTTAATTTTTTAAAAAATATTAAATTTAATCATTAAAATGGTAAAAATATTCTTATTTACTCTTAACTAAAATGTAGTCATTAACATTTTATCATAAATATTTTTATTTTGAGATAAAATATTTGTTATTATTTTGATTTCTTAGTTATAAATTTTTAAAGAGGAGGAGGGGCCAGAGATGTGTGAAATTAAATATTATTTGTACATTTAAAATTTAAAATTTTAATTTTAAAAGTTAAATATTTAGAGGGGAGGGAGAATAAAGAAGTATGATAATTTTTTAAAACCTATTAAACCTTAATTCAAGATTGAAATAAAACTTTTTTATTCGATCTAGATTTAATTCGAAATATTAACAACAAAAGTTCGATCAGATTTTAGTTTGTGCTAGATTTGGCTCATTTCTCATCGATTCAAGAACAATTCAAGCCAAATTCGACAAGCTTTTTGATTAATGTTTTATCTTTCAATTAAATCTCAATGATATCTTCCATTTGATTATTATAAAAATTTAACATACCAAAACGGTTATATATATAAATATATATAAATAATATTTTTTATTTAATCTGATGTTGAGCTGTCTATATCTAAACCTACGTCAACTCGAGACTAGACTAATAAGAAACTCGAGCCATAAAAATAATTTGTTTGGATTGAGTCGAGCTCAGTTTGATCTAAAATTTAATTCTAAAGCGATCTTCGATTTTCGAGTAAAATTAATACCCTCGTCAAAAAATTTAAATTTTATATTTTCTGAATGACTCGACAAAAAAAGGCAGAAACTTAAGACAGCGACCACACAATAGTATTTTTATAATCTCAGAAATCAAACTCGAGTTATTCTAAAAGTTATAGCTAATTTATAATGCCTTTCATATCATACGGACTCGATGCAATTTACACTTTGAAAACTATAGAAGTAATTCATCTGAGAAGTGCTAAAAAAATTTAAAAGAAATTCAACAGGTCTTTTTTTTATTTTTTTTTAAATAACAATTTAACAATCAAATTATTAGACTAAATATTCTCATATTTTTATTTTCATGCATTTACATAAAATCATAGATATATCTTAAGACTATATTTGGTTCACTAAAAAAACTTTAAAATTTTCAAAAAATATTTTCATAAGTATTTAATATTATTTTATATTATTTATAAATTTAAATATTTTTTTTATAAATTTCAATTTTAAAAATTAAATTTATTTAAGATCCACGCATATTTAAATAAAAAAATTGATTTTATTTTACAACTAATATAATTTTAATAATAAAATAATTTTATTTTATATTATAATATTAAAATATTTTTTTTCATTTTATCTTCTGAAAACCTAATTGCGCTGATGCAATTTACTTTTTAAAAAATATAAACTTAATTAAATTAATTATTCAAATAATTCAATACTAAATTAAAAAACTAATGTTTTTCTTAGTTGCCCAGCTGAAAACATTTTTGGGGTAAATTACACCTAGATCTATAAGTTTAAAATATATTATTACACAAATTTATACTTTTAAAATTTTAATATATTCTTGAATTTTAATATAATTATTAATAATTTCTTTTATTAAATATTTGAAACTTTTGCCAGAGTTTTGCACATGAAAAATTACTAACATACATAATAAAAGTAAATATTTTTATAATTCATAATTTTAATATTGCTTACAAAAGATTACTAATTAATTAGAAAACTTTTAACTATATAAAAATTTTATTTTAAAAAAATAATTATATTTTAATAAAAAAATATGTTAGGCTCATAGTCGAAGATAGCGAGAAGTGATCGTCGGGTGATTTCTCAGAGAAGGAAATTATTAAGTGCAAAGTTCAGTTTTTGATAGGCTTCTAAGCTGATAAAAAGTGATGAAAAAGAAATAAGAATGCATCGTCTCACATTGAAAAAGGAGCAGATCCCGAGTTATATAAGACAATACTTCTACATTTGGGTCACAAAATATTAAAAAATATATTATTTAATAATTATTTTTAATATTTTATGGTAGATTTATATTATAACAAAGTCTGTATTTCATAAAATGATAATTACACGTTCTGTCATAAATTCAATATATTATTATATTTTTAAAAAAGATTTT
Source organism: Apostasia shenzhenica (assembly GCA_002786265.1). Lineage (NCBI taxonomy): Eukaryota > Viridiplantae > Streptophyta > Magnoliopsida > Asparagales > Orchidaceae > Apostasia > Apostasia shenzhenica. The sequence continues at coordinate 2,331,136 of KZ451978.1, forward strand.
TCTGTGCTTTTGGGATTTATTTAAAAAAAACTAATATATTTTTGGAGTCACCAAATGACCAAGTCAAAAAAAATATTATTATTATTATATTTATTGTTAAAAAACTATTATTATTTTGATCGAGAGCAACTCAACTTCTTAATATTTAACAAATGTGGCAAATTATTAAACTGTTTAATTAATTAATTAAAAATTAAATTTAAATTTAAATAAAATATTTTTAAATTAAAAATTAAAAAAAATATAAAATAAAATTAATTATTATATTAAAATATATTAGAGATATAATACAAGTTAGTTATCATTTTAAAAAATATATACTATGTAAAATAAAATTAAATTTTTTTATTTTAAATTATATATATATATAATGTAAAATATATTTAATTTTTAAATATTAAATTTTATTTATTATATAATATATTTATTTAAAATTAGATTAATTTAATTTTAACCTGCCGCCGCGCCAGCTTAACTGCCCTTGCGATCTCGACAACAAAAACGCGGCCCTCTCTCTCTCCTCTCTCTCTCTCTCTCTCTCTCTCCTACGCAGATCATACCTCGTTCTAACTAAATCAACTAACTAACTTCGTCTCACCTGCCGGCCCTTCGACCGTCAAACTCCTAACAAATTCCCTCTTTTTATTATTCTGTTTATATTATAGAGCAAATTACACTTAGATCTCTGAGTTTAACGCTTAATATCGTGCAAGTCTATATTTTTAAAATTTAACATTAAGGTATTTGAGTTTTAATAAATTATCAAGTAGGTTCTTTCTAAATTTTTTTATGATTAATTTTTTAAAAATTACCATTTTACCCCCTGCCATTCTCTCTCTCCTCCGATCCGGCGCACGCAGGCGGGCCGCGCGGCCGCCGGCGGTTCGGCTGCCTCGCGACGTATCCGCCGATGCCGCGCGACCTGCCTGCGGCCGCGCGGCCTGCGCACATTCGCCGGATCGGGAGGAGAGAGAGGAGTAAGGGTAAAACGGTAAATTTAAAAAAATTTAATTATACAAAATAAAAAAAGAACCATTTGATAATTTATTAAAACTCAGAGACCTGATATTATAATTTTAAAAATATGAATCTGTGTGATATTAAGCGTTAAACTCAGAGACCTAAACGTAATTTGCCTTATATTATATATAAAACACGTAATCCTTCGCCAATCCTTGTCCATTCTCTCAAATTCATTGCCATGGCCTCTTCGATTCTCCCTCTTCTCTTCTCACTCCTCTTCATCGTCTCCACTTCAGGCTTGCAGGAGAGAAAGGTCAGAGAAAAAAATAATGATTTTAAAACTATTTATGATTTTTAATACGAAATAAAATAAATTAATTATATTAAAAAATATGTTGAATTTGAAATGAAGTAATTATTTTATATTGAAATTTGTGAAAGATGAGATAAAAAATAAGTTTTAAAATTTTGAGAGTAAAAAAAGATTTTTTTTAAATTTTTTTATAAATAAAATAAATTTTTTATGGTAATTTTTTTTTTAGTTGATAGTAATTTAAGTTGCTTTTAGTTGTTTTAAGCGTTTTAAGTTGCTTCAAAAGTAATTAAGGGTTAAAATGAAAAGTGCACCTTAAGCCCTATTTGGCGCAGGACTTAAATTAGAACAAAAATAATGTTGGTTTAAAAAATAACAATAATAATAATAAATAAATTTTTCTAATTATTATATTTAAAATTAAATAAAGAATATTATTTTATTTCATATATATATAGTATTTTGATTTAGGATGTGAAATAAAGTTAATATTTTTATTGAAAATTATTAAATATGTTAAATAAAATAATATTATTTATATTAAAATTTGGGTAGAATGATTAGAAAGTTTTATTTACTATTATTATTATTATTTAAATTAGTATTATTTTGGTATTGAAAATAAGACTTTTGGCATTTTGCTCTAAAAAATTAAATTATACTTTAAATTTAGCACTTTTTTTTGTCTCTTGCGGTGAAATTGCGGGAGTAAAATGAATATTTATGATTTGAGACCCAAAATGCCAAAAGTTTTTTTTTTAAGTTGCACCTAGCGAAACGCTCAAAGGTAGCTTAAAATTTAAACTATGTCAAAAATTTTAAAAAAAAGCTTAAAAATTTAATTTGTTCAACTTATTAAAAATTTGAAGGTGTTGTCAAACTTATTAACATCATTTATGGATACCATTTCGAACAGAAATACATCGTATACCTTGGAGAGAAGCCCCGTCCTAGCGTGGATGCTATCGGTCACCACCACCGCCTTCTCTCCGAGATCCTTGGAAGGTTTGTCTTTGGCTTTACAACTTCGCAATATGCTTTCTATGGCATTAACTTATTTTAGTTTTGAGGATCATTTTAGTTCTGCGCAAAATCAAAGTGATACTCTATTAAAATAATAATAATAATAATAATAATAATAATAAATAAATTTTTATTACATTCTACATAAATTTTAATATAAAAATTTTTATTTTATTTCATATGTTCAATTATTTTCAATAAAATTATCAACTTTATTTCACATTTTTAACGAATGAAATATTTTGTTTAGGATGTAAAATGAAATTGATAATTTACTGAAACTATTTGAGTATATGAAATAAATAAATTTTTTTATATTGAAATCTATGTAGAATATAATAAAAAAATTAATTATTATTATTTTCATCTTAAACAAACTAAAATGATTTTGGGACCAAACAGACCCATAAGGTCATTTTTTGAGTACATAAAATCGATCATTTTTCAACTAGTTGATAATCTAATCTCGAGTTGACCTGAACTCGACTTAAAATTGAATTGAAAGTTTTCGATTTGATTTTGATTCGATCCAAAAAATGAACTAAAAGAATTCGATCCGATCTCAATCCGAGTTAGGTTTGACTCATTTGTAATCGATTCAAGTTCAATTAGACCCAAAGTCGATTTGACTTTCGATTAATTTTTGATCTTTTAACCAAATTTTATGTATAAATATATTTTTTCATTTAATCATTTTAATTTATAGTCATTTGTATATTTAAAAATAAAAATAAAAAAATTAATTTATAATGAACATAATTTGAATAAAGATTACGAAAAAATTTCTAATGAAGCTTTCCATTAAATTATTGCAAAAAACTGACATACTAAATTCAGTTATATGTATAAATATATTTTATGTTTTTAATCTATTCGATTTCGAGCTCGGATCCTATGTTGGCTCAAAATTGGATTGATAAAAATCTCGAGTCAAAAAAGTAGCTTGTTAGTCGGTATATTTGAATCGAGTCGAGTTTAATTCGATCTAAAATTGGTGCAATTTTCGATCTTAGAGCACCCTATCTATTTGAATACTATAATTTCTCATGATCATCATGACCATTGCAGCCATGATGCCGCCAAGGGCTCCATCTTCCACAGCTACACGAAAAGCATGAACGCCTTCGCCGCCAGGCTCACCGACGAGGAGGCCCGCGGCGTCGCGGAGCTCGACGGCGTCGTCTCCGTCTTCCCCAGCGGCGTCTCGAAGATCCACACGACGCGGTCGTGGGACTTCCTCGGCCTCCCCCAGATCTTCCCCAACAACCGGACCTCTGAGAGCGACGTCATTGTCGGAATTATGGATACCGGTCAGCCACCAGAACTGATAGCTTTCTGTTGTTCTTAAAACTCTTCTTTTTTTTGTTTTGCCTGAGAGGATCGACTGATTCGAGATTCTAATCCCCAGGGGTCGACCCGACGTCGGCGAGCTTTGATGACAGAGGCTTCGGCCCGCCGCCGGCGAAGTGGAAGGGTGGCTGCGCCTTCTCCGGCAAGTACAAATTATCGTTCTTTAAAATTTTAATAAAAATCTAAAATTTAATTTCTCACTTTTTTTTTATTATAAAAAGTTTAAATTTAAAAGTATAAATAATAATATTTTAAAATTATAATCTAAAAATCAAATAATTAATAATTTTTTATAATAAAAACATTAATAATTAAAAACTTTTATAATATAATAATAAATAATAAATAATTATGTAAAATACAACGCATTTACAATCTCGTAGACTAAAATTGACATTTTAGAAAATTGAGACTAATTTGTAATTCTCTTTCGAACCCAGAGTCCTTAATGCAATTTACACTATTTAAAAATGATTTTTAATGCACATTTACTATTATATATATATATATATATATATGAAGAGGAAAAAATAATTAGATAATTTAAGTGTGTAGTAAAAAAAAGCATCTCAGCTCAGTTATGAAGACGCATAGATGCTTTTAAAATTTTTATTTATATTAGTTAATTTATTTTATGAAGCAAGTATAATGGTAAATACAATATCATTAGATAATTATGAAAATTTAGGGTATATTTAAAGAATTTAAATTTAATATATATAATTTATCTGAATTTGGGAAAATTATAAATTGATACCTGCAGCAAGTTGATCGGTGCCAAATGGTTCCGGCTCGACCACAATGTCACCGAAAGTGATGTCCTCAGCCCGCTGGACATGATCGGTCACGGGACCCACATCGCCTCCACCATCGCCGGAGTTCCGGTCGCCGGCGCCAACCTCTTCGGCATGGCCACCGGCACCGCCCGGGGAGGCGTGCCTTCCGCCCGCATCGCCGTCTACAAGGTCTGCTTCGACGAGGGCTTCTGCTTCGACCACGACATGCTCGCCGCGTTCGACGCCGCCATCGCCGACGGCGTCGACATCATCAACCTCTCCACCGGCGGCATCCCCAGCAAAACCTTCACCGACACGCACGCCATCTGCGCCTACCACGCCATGCGCCGGGGGGTCCTCGTCGTCACCTCCGCCGGAAACTTCGGACCCATGCGCCGGTCGGTCGTCAACTACTCGCCGTGGATGCTCACCGTCGGCGCCAGCTCCGTCGACCGCCAGTTCGGCGCCGACCTCGTCCTCGGCAACGGGCAGAGGTTCACCGGCGTCTCGGTCAACACCTTTGACTCCGACAAGCAGTTTCTCCCGCTCATGCTCGCAGTCTCCGCCACTAAATTGGGCATGAACATGAACGCCCAGTAAGTATAAATATGCCCAAAAAAAATGTCATAAATTCTAAATAATTAATTAATAAATGAATTAATTATAATTTAAAATTTTAATTTGCTAAATTATTTAATAAATTAAAATTTAATCTACTAAATAATTAAAAATTTTAATTTTTAAATAATAATTATTTGAGCTTCTCATTTTTAAACTAGCAAGTTCGAGCTCGAGCTTGAGCTTGGTCAGCTTGGGGTGAGTCAACAGTGGGTTTGTGGGTTTGTGCAGGATGTGCATGCCAGACTCGCTCGAGCCGGAGTTGGTGACGGGTAAGATCGTCGTGTGCAAGGTCACCGGAGCGGCTGCTTTTGCGGATGGCACCGTGAAGGATGCCGGTGGTGCCGGAGTGGTGATTCACATGTCCGTGCCGGTTGACAAGGCGGAGGCGTTCAAACTTCCGGCGACAATGATGTCGAAGGATGACGGCCTGGCTATCAGAAACTACATTGTCGGCAACGCCGGGTGCGCACTTTTTAATTATATTGCTTCACAACTACCACATAATTTAAAGTTTGTGAAAAAAAAAAACATAAATACCAACATTATTCAGCATATATGCAACTACTTGAAATTTAAAATAATTTAACCATTGATTAATTACTGACCATAACCTATTTCTTATTTATAGATATTTGTATCTATTTCATTTATACATTTCAAATATACATATAATTATATATATATATATATATATATATATATATATATATATATTTAATATGTAAACAATAAGCACATATCAAATGAAAGAGAATTATATTTCTATATAAGTACAAATAAAATTTTTGTATGAATAATAATTATACTAATTGAAACAATCATTATGATTTTTTGTTTTAAATATTCACAACATGAAGATTTATTAAGAGGTATGTATGTAATTTTTTTTTAAATATATTTTTATTTTTCACCAAATGCTTGTATTTTAATTAAATATTTGAATTTTAATAATTTTCTCATAGATTTTTTTAATTGCGTTATGTTTTGCAGTGAAGCAGTGGCAAAGATAGAGAAATCTCATGCCTACCATATCAATGGAACCTTCATCCCCTCCTTCTCATCTCGTGGGCCAAACCCTCTATATACTCAGATCCTAAAGGTAATTCTACTATATCTAAATATTATTTAATTATTTTATTAAAAAATAAATTTATTTATCTGCATGTTGCACTATTTAATTTTATTTATACATTACTTATTCATTCTTAATTAATTATGTTATGCATATTCAAAATATTATAAAGCTTGCATACACACATTTGAGTTAAAACTCAATCAAAATCTATTTGAAAAAAAAATATTTCGTAAGTAAATTATTAAAATTATATTTTTATCTTTAATAGTACATATTATTTCTTCTTCGATACCACACTAAAACGCTAATCTGTCCTAAAATCAATTTACATCGCGGATGTCTCCTTCTTTTGTCACCACCTAAACATCAAGTTTTTAGAATTTTTACTCAAAATATATTTAAATATTCTTAAAATAATATGATGTACGACTTAAATTTTTTGTAACCTAACTATAGTTAGGTTATTGAAAAATTATGATTATTCATTAAAATGAAAACAAGTTAAAGTACGTGTAGATAAGATTTTATAATATTTTGAGTGTGCATAGCGTAATTAACAAAGAATGAATGAGTAATGTATAAATAAAACTAAATGATGTGATATATAAGTAAATATCCTTAAAAACTATTACCTAATTATAAAATTATTAATATATATATATATAAATTAATAATACTATATATA
>KZ451978.1:2347531-2359882 GCA_002786265.1 Apostasia shenzhenica
ATATATATATATATATATATATATATATATATAAAAGGAATAACGCATTACTAGTTACGATTAAATGGAATATATGCAACGTTATTTCTTTTAAGTACATGTAGATTGACAATTACTGCTTATTAGTTTTAAATAAAGTAATGCATCAGATGACCTCATTTTTACATATTTTTATAGTTAAGTATTATTAATTAATTATTCTTGCATTAGAATGTGAGAAAGAAAAGAGGCAGGAATTAATTTGTTATATTTAAAAAGAAAATATTAAAAAGAGAAATGATAGATCTCTATCATTGGAGAATCATCTTTTTTTCCAAAATTTTAAAAATAAATATCATTAATTAGCAATAATTACTAATTATTTTTCACATAAAAAAGTGAGATAAAAGTGAGACAAGTTGAAATTAATTTATTATATTTAAGAAGAAAATATTACGAAAAAAAATGATAGATAATCATAACTCCACGTATACATAAAAGAAATACTTATCATTGATGAAGTCGTTGAGAAAAGGCCGATATTTAGCGTATTTGAGTTTGATTCAAGTTTACTAAATTTTGCTTCATTTTTTATTATCTTTGTGTTCAATCAAATTTAATTTAATTTTTTTTATAATTTAACTATTCATTTATATATAATATTTATTAAATTTTATTTTTTAATTAAATTTACATATATATATATATATATATATTTATGCATTAACCTCATCAAAATATATCTTGCTCTATATAACATATTTATATTTGTAAAATATAGTAGATATATATTTGAAAAATCTGAATTTATATCATTATATAAATTTTGACTTATATCAATTGACTTAAATTTATTTCTAGAAAATTAATTTTAATTATAATAAAATAAAGATAAATTTAAATAGAATAAATTAAATACGAATGAATTTTGAATTTCAAATGCTCAGCCCTGTTCCTGTGGCAGCCGGACTTGGTCGCGCCGGGGCTGAACATCCTTTCCGCTTACCCTCACTACATCTCCTTCACCGGCGAACCCACCGACACCCGCCGGGCGAGCTACCAGATCATGTCGGGCACCTCCATGGCCACCCCCCACGTCACCGCCGCCGCCGCCTACGTCAAGTCCTTCCACCCGCGGTGGTCGCCGGCGGCCATCCGCTCGGCCCTGATGACCACCGCCGCCGAGATCACCGGCGTCGCCGGCAACCACAAGGATCTCGAGTACGCCTACGGCGCAGGGCAGGTGAACCCGGTGAGGGCCGTCGATCCCGGTCTGGTCTACGAGGCCGGCGAATCCTCCTACCTCAGGTTCATGTGCACCAAGTATCCGAACACCACCGTCATCGCCATCATCACCGGCTCTAGCTCCTTCGACTGCCAGAAATTCGCCGGAGCGAAGGGCTACGACGGCCTCAACTACCCGAGCTTCCACTACGTTGTGCCGGACTCCAGGCAGCCGTCCGCCGCCGTGTACCGCCGCGTCGTGGAGAACGTCGGCGCCGGTCCGGCGGTGTATACGGCGAAGGTGGCGGCGCCGGCGGGGGTCGAGATCGTGGTGGCGCCGGCGACGCTGGAGTTCAAGAGGCGGAGAGAGATCAAGGCGTTCAGCGTGGAGGTGAGGGTGGCGGCCGTCGAGGGCCGGCCGCCGTATGTGGCTTCCGGCGCGCTGACGTGGAGCGATGGGGTCCACAGCGTGAGGAGCCCCGTCGTCATTCACTACAGTTGAGGATGAGGCGGCCCAGAGGCCGATGGCAAGGAGAAAAAGAGATTTGCTATAAAAAAAATTAATAATAATAATAATAATTGGAATAATTAAACAAGGATGTTATATTCGATAATATGATTGCTATCAGATGAAAATAATATATTCTGTTGAAGTTTGAAACATCACTGTTATTTTAGGATTTCGTGCAATATCTACATTATAAAATAGAAAAGGAGCATTTACCTACATGCCACACAAATTTTTTAAAATTACACCATATTTTTTTCACAAAATTTACACTATGGATTGTGAAAAAATATGTGTGATGTAATACATGAAATTTTATATGACATGTGGATAATTATCCCAATAGGAAAATGCACGCGATTTGCTGGCACGCGAGGCAAGCACGTGCGCTGCCAAGCGCAGCCAGCCACATGTAAAGCTTGCGTGCCAGTGGTTAACCGCAAGCTAGCCCACAGCAAAATTAATAAATATATATATATATATATATATTTTTTTAAATTAATAATATATTAAACAAAAAATATTATGTTAAACCAGATAGAAAATTTTTTAGAAATAATTGAAATCGCAGCAAACTGTATATTAATTTAAAAGAACCCGTTAAACATAATTTCAAATTTGTGAACCTCTGTAATTAAGTGAAATTACCTCAATAAATTAAATTATGAAACAAAATATTTTCATGAAAATGGAGTCAATCCACATAGTGCTCGAGTTGGATGCAAGCCATGATCTAAAAGTCAAACAATTGAATATGAAGACTACGTTCTTCAATGAGTTAGCAGAAAAGATCGTTATGAAGCACCCAAAAGGATTTAAAGTTGAAAGAAAAGAAGAACCACATCAGATGACTGTCTATATAAAAAAAATTCGACCCTGTTTGTCTAGGAATTTAAAATTAACCTAGTTTAATTTTAACCAGGCATATCACATCACACATAAAATTTAATATTAAAAATTAAATTTATTTCACATCCTATTTATATCACATCTCTCACATATTCCAACATAATAACTAACTTTATATCACATCCCTCACATATCCCAACATAATAACTAACTTTATTTCACATCATTCACAACTTTCAATAAAAAAATATCTTCATCCAAATTTAATTTTAACATTCTTAAATTTAACCTTACAAACAAACACACCTTGATCAAAGGTGAAAATTACGACAATCAGTAATTGATAGAGATGATTATAAATGATCATGAATACGAAGCCTTCCCGCTCTCCTATAAACAAAAGTGAAGCTAACGAAAACAATTATTGTTGAATGAGTGAAATATACCATAGCAATGAAAGCAAGAGCCCAACCTAGAGAGCATCTGAAGTTTCATCATTGATGACTAACGTACAACAATGAAGACAACTAGCATTCTCCGGAACCAACATTCCGCGAGAAGTTCGGCTTTCCTAATATCCTCGACGAGAAGGAGAAAACAAAGAGGATCAAGATCCTATTGAAACAGTGCTTCCACATTTTTGTTCTTCTTTGTTTGCTGTTGTTCGTCAGTAAGTGTTGTCGAAAAAGTTCAGATTTTTCCTAATACTTGAGAGAAGACTCGCTCTAGTTCATAAAGAGAGTTTTTTATAACGTTGGTTTCTGTTCTCCAAGCAATATGCTCGTCGGGTCTTACCAAGATGGCCCCACTAGTCGATAATTGAATCATTTTCCACCATGAGCCACAAGGCGGCTTCTTAGCTTCTTCAGCATCTATAAAATTGCTCCATGGCAGCAGCTCAGTCCTGCTGCCACTTATGGTATTTCCAGATGAACCGTGAGGCCAGATAATGCAAATCTTCAGTGATACATTAAATTTTTCAGCCACTTTAAGTGCAGTGCGTGCAAGTTCGTAGGACTCCTTCACTGGAGCTATTATGAGAAGAAATTCGACTTTATCTCCAGGAACAAGATCGAGAGTAGAGAAAACATCCTGTTTCAGAAATTCAAGTGTCTCAAAATTATGAGGGGAGAAAAAGAACAAGGAGGAAAGAGTGAATGGATCACATTAAGGCGAAAAACATTTTCATTAGTGCTGGGTATCGAGGACATAAATGACTTTAATCTGCCCCCAAAATAATTGGTACAAGCAAGTTATGAAAAAAAGTATCAAAAAAATGATTGGTACAAGCAAAAGTCATTTAATCATCGGGTTTGAAGAATAACCTAAGGGGGCGTTTGGTTCAGTGTTATCTCAATATCAATGTTATTTAGATGTCATGTTATTTAAATGTCATTGTTATTCATCAATAGACATTTGTTTGGTTCAATGTTATGATATTAGAAAATATCAATGCTATTCAAATTATTTTTGTTTAGTTGGAAGTTATTGGCATTATAATGACAAATTGATGGTGTTATCTTGAGATGTCACCCAATTTGGAGTGACATCTAGATGTCATCATGTAATGGTATTTTTGTAATTAATTGTAATGTTATTTAAAGATGTCATTAAATCAAACAATTAATTTCTAAAGATAACATAACATAACATTGAGATAACATTGAACCAAACGCGCCCTAAAAGTTTTCAGCTAGGGCTAAGAAATAACCCTAGTCCCTTAAACTCAGGGTTATTCTTAGGGTGATTTCATTGCCAAAGTGTATCATGTTGAGATGATCTAGCACGATTAACTTCTCCCTCATGTGCTCTCTATTACATTGAAGTACTCTCTTAAAGCATAGTTTGGATTATATTCAACTGACCCAAACCTAGTCGGCCCAGGTATGAGTTGGTGAACTTGATCTCTTTTAAGTTTCAGACTATTACAGCAATTTCAAATCAGAAATGGACTCGACCTATGAACCTGAATTGACACGTTAATAACTAATTAGACGCTTAGGACAAATCAGTTGCTATGTCAACACGCAATACTAAGTTTTACTCCTCGATGCAGACTTAAATCCAATATACTGAGTAACCGAGGAGCCATAAGAAGTTTTTCATTCAACAAAAAATAATATTAAATAACTAAATAACTAACCTCACTTGATGAAGCTGTCAAGGACTTCATCTGCATATGTGGCAATCTTGAACCTGATTTTGATGAAGGGACATAGCATTTTGAGCCTCGCCTAAAATTATGAAGAGATGCTTGCTTTTTCACAGTTCTATCATCACTTTCAGCAACTAAAGCTCCTTCCAGATATCTGATGCAAGGTCCAACTCATCAGACAGCTTCTAAAGTTATAAAAGGAAGGCACATCGATGCATGAAATTTCAAAAAATTAGCTTTACGTGAAATTATAATACCATATAGGTAAGATCTATCTAAAGGATTTCTTTTGTAAGAAATTATCATTTAAGTGAAAAAGGGATAGCAAGGAGAGATTATTCAATATACTTGATATTGAACCAACCTGAAGCCGAGATCCTCGGCAGGAAACTGGAGCTGGAGGCTCTTACCCTCGTCAAATATCTTCCTGAGTCTTGCAAGCCTCGAAGAACCAATTGGATTGTTTTCATTCAGAATGAATGGCGATAGCTGTGACCTCCCTAAAGAAAAGACTGCTTTTAATGCAACTCTCTGGAAGCTAGAAGGCAAGATGGAGCCAAAAGTGCTATTTATCGCTCTGTGCACTGCAAATTGGTTTACAAAGTAATTAGGAGTTGAGATTCTTTAGAAGATACATAAATCTTCCACCAGATGCATAATTTCTAAAGAAAGAAATGCTAACTATAAAAAATAAATTAATTGAGCATAATTGCTTTAATACTTGAACTTGCAATAGCAGGGTCAAGACCAAGTGCAGCTGGAACAGACATAGCTGCTTCAAAGTTCTCAACGCTTAATGCTGTATTAAAAAGTGCAATCTGCAATAAACAAAGAAATTCAGTTGTTACTATCCAACCAAAAATCTGATCACAGTAATTAAAATGCAGGGGAAAGAAGGAATCATACTGGTCGGCGCTCCATTTCGTAAGTCTCAATAATAGAGGTTGAAGCAACATTATTTAATAACAGGCATATTTTCCAGGCTAAATTGTGCGCATCTTGAATGCCAGTATTCATCCCTAGAAAAAATAAAGGAGAACTGGTTTGGAACGACATCTATTTGGAACCTTCAGTTACAGTATTACAACCCCAAGCAAGGTTTAAATGTGAGGAAAATAAACGCCCCTAGAGAAAGGTTGAAATTTGAAGTCAGAGAAATGGCCGACTGAAACATATTATCCTTACCTCAGCAACAATCTAGGAGTGGGAGTTTGTAAAGAGGATGCATAAGTGAAACTCAAAACTAGCTGAACACTCAGACTAAAAGTCAGATTGAAATTGACAATAATAATGTAGAGATGAGTTAGAAGTTAATATTGACAACTCGAAAATGATGAAACTAGAGTTGGAGTACAGGCCCGGTTGCTTGGACTACAATGAGTTCAATTAGAAATTACAAACCTATATAAAGTATATAAATTTAATTTAATTAGTTTAATGTGCAGCTCAATGGTGAATTCGTATTGTATATTCATGGGTGTCTGGGTGAAGACTCTGAAGGCGTGACTTCATTTCTTTGTATGTCCTTGTGTAATGAGAATAGTAATATTTTTTTATTTTTTAAAGTTGAAAAACATTTTGGCCATGGTCATATTCAAACTGGCCTCCAATCAAATAGTGAATATAACGCTTGATAAATCCAATATTTTAAATCTTTAATATAACACATTTTCTTGTGTGGATTGACAACTTTATATTATAGCAAGATTAACCTCAGATCATTCCTTAAACCCATGATTATTGCTATTACTGTATCTTCATCTGCTTTCTGAAGTAACTACTATCATAAGCTAGCATGTTTGTTTAATGATCTTAGATTTTAAACTGAAGATTTCATAATAGGATTCACTCCCTTAAGATTCAGTATGACTTTGAGTTTATATGTTTGTATTATCTTTTGTGCGTGAAAAACGTTTCTACCAAAGAGACCTATAACCAAAACTCACTAGTAATCATATTTAATCATCTATATTGGTGTTTCAATTAAATTTTTGTTTTGAATCTCTCATATGGCAATTCAAATTTCCTTGAGCATTAGGGAGAATCTGATTTTGTGTGACAAATTTTGTAGTAAAAAAGGATATGTACCCTGAAGTCTACAATATGTAGACATCACATGCTCTTGAAATGTTCACAAACAAAAAGTACTGATTAAAACAGGTAGCTGGTCCAACGTAATGCTATGCAAGATGGAAGCAACATTTCTCTCGTATAAAATAATCCGGAATGATCAAGATATAAGATGTACAAAACGTGCAAGCTTAAGGTGATCAATAAGCAAATAAATAAATAAATAAGCAGCACTCTCTAAGATTGTAAAGGCAAAATCAAGCTTCTGCCATAAGCCTGTCCAAGCACTAGAGTTTCCACAAACTTAAAAGGATGAACCCGTTTGAGCGTTTAACATGGAAAATCGTAGTTGATGGCAAGCTATCAGATGACACTCCATCATTTGCAAAGCAATGCTAAAACTAAGCTAATAATCAGAATCAAATAAATTGATAAAATTCCAGTAGACCATGAAAGGAAATGATTATATGTAAAGATAACTTAAACCAATAAGCCAAAAAGAAAATGCTGACCTATCACTCACCAAAACCTCCAGCTGGTGGAAAGCAATGAGCAGAATCACCAGCAAGTATCACTCTGTTATTGCATGATGTATATTTCTCTGCAACTTCAGCATGCATCACCCATGGCTTTACATCTACAACCTGGACATCTTGAAGCTTCCATCCAACCAGCTTAAAAATAATTTCTTCACAGACCTATATTATCAAATACGTGAATATATCACAAAAGGTGTTCCAAATCTAGGGAAAGAATAGAAAATATCAAATAAATCTTTCTTTACACGAAATTACCATACAAATTATTTTTTCATCGAAGAAATTACCATACAACTTAAATAAAATGAATTGGAGAATAAAAATAGCTAACCAAATACCTATCTTCTGGAAATGCAAAATAGGCTAGCCAAACAAAACCACTCCTATATGATTGATTTGCAGGAAAATTATATAAGTTCCTATCAAAGCAAAATTTACATAAGCTTACTAAGTTGAATAATCAAAAAAATTCAATTCTTTAATTTGGTAGGGGAAATATAGAAGCAGATGAAAATTGGAAGAAACTAATAGCTGAAACATTGAGCTCCCCCTTGCTGTTTCAAGTGACAAGGAAACCTGGATGAAGTACCTCCCTTACTAATTGAAAGGAGATTATAAACAAGATTATACCATTCTTCAATAAAGTAATATAAATTTGAAGTTATTGGGAAGTCTATTCCTACTCTATTAATTTCCCTATGCCTTTACTTTCCACGTGTACATGAAGCCGTACTGGTATTTTGCATGTTCAAAGTTGCCTAAAACGTAAATCTCAAGTGTCCTTTAGTAATATGCAAAATTTATCACAATATCATGTTTTTCAAACTCCTAAGGGACTTTTTACCCAGGACAACTGCAATCACGTAACGAAGATATTCATTACAGATCTAAATAGTTTACAACATTTATAGGTCTATTGCACATGACATATTAGACAGAAATGGAGAAACACAAATGAAAGGAGTAAAACTTTAAACTCAGTTACCTCATAATCAAAATCCTCAAAGTTCTGCTGAGGAGGATAGCATGGAATCTGATGAGAAAACATAAATCAGCTCCTAAGTAAAGTCAACTGACCCAATAAGTGGTATTAGGTCCACTTGAATTGAGAAAAATAATGACACTGTCAATGCATCACAATCAGGCATCAACATGTTCAAACAAAACCAACACGTCATTAACCAACCGAGCAATACCTGCAGCACAAACTCCCCTTCATTAAGATCATGGGCAACAAGAGCACCAACAGCTGCAGGATTAAATATGAAAAATAGCATTCCAGGTCTTTTATGCAGCAGATATTTTCCTAGATCTTTGCTCAAGAAGTGGATGCTTACAAGCCTTTGCAAGTCCCGTTCACCTTGCATTTTTATGCTAACTAGTCTTCTGACCGTACTTCTAGCACCATCTGACCCAATAAGAAAACTGCAATGTAAATTCATCTTTTCTAATTTCCCCTCCTTAAGATAAGAAGCACCTACTTCAACTCCTCCTGGAGTAGGTTTTATGGAAGTGCATTCAAAACCCATAAGAATCTTATTCTCCTTAAATATTTCACAGTACAAGTGCTGGATCCCATCAGGCGTACATAACCTAAACCCCAATCTTTCTAATCTCATCAGCAGAAGTTTAATCAATTTGTACTGTGAGTAGTGGGCAACAGACATAGGACTATTCTTTTCCAAATCTGAAAAATAAAACACAAGAGTAACATATTAAATGGTTGTCCTACACCATATAGGTAGCAGTAAACGAACCTTGAGGCTGCATATGATCCACTGAACCCAGAATGGGACCAGAAATGGAAGTACAATATATGAACTTCCTCCACAAATGTACTGGTGGCTGCAACTTCTGGATTTCATCTGCGAGACCATCCATTTTACGAAAAAGCTGTTTAGAGACAACAAACAATAATCAATATAAAGAAAACTACAGTCCCTAAAATGCCTTCTACATTTTATCTACTTTAATAAATTAATATACACTTGACTTTCAACCTCATAGTACATAGTGGTTCAATTTTCCAAAGTATTAAGTTTTCCTGCTTGATATAAGGTTAGCATTCTTGCCTAAGTATAGATGTTTCTTCATAAACAATAGAGTAGCAAATGAATTTGTAAGCAGTTTACTAGCGGTTCTTCTTTACAAGCTTAGGGAACAGTTTGCAACCTCCATAGATCGATTATTAATGAAATGCGCTTGTGGATGTTGGGAAAATGCAGGACTTTTCTCTAATACTGCACATTTGATACCTATAAAAGGGAAACAAAAGATAATCAAACAAATACCATGAAGTATATATGATGATAAATGGATAAAGCGACTCAAATAAAAATTTAACAAAAAAATTATTTCAACTCAGCTATCACATATATCAGGCTAACAAAACCAATGGATTGTAATAGGAGTGAAGCATGTCATAATACATGTCTGATAACCAATTCCTTCAACACCTAAAACCTTTACAGTCCATTGGTTCAGCTTGAGGCACGTATCCCAGTAAATTGATCAATAAAATAACAAATAGTGAATTAAGGGTCTAATCATTCGATTATCAAGTGAATTATTTATCAGTTCAATATTCTTACTTCAGCTACAATTTCTATGTGCAGTCTACATTGCTCAAGGTTAGCATCAAATAGATTACAGAATTTTGCACACCCTTGATATACAACATCTTCTCTTTTATCTCCACCATACATATTCTTTTGGCTCTAGTTGTTTGATACTAACCCTAAAATCCACTAATATACTTAGACTGAAGTATTCTAACATTTCAAATTGAGCCTGAGCTAAGGCCCAGCCACAACAGATGATGATACCAGGAGATACATGAATGCATGTCATGTCATTAATAGTTAAAAAAGAGTGGAGTTACACCTTTAAATAGCAAAATTTGACAAGGAAATACGACCATTCTAAGCAACATGGACTGAAAAAGTAATAAAATCCCATTCTACATTCATACAAAAGCAGAGCAGTTGCTTAATACTCGTGGTTCTTCAATTAACCAGTTAGGAAAAGTAAGCATCAAACAGGAGATGAAACAAACCAGCCCATTGAAGAATTTGAATTTGAAGATGAAAGTCCAAATTAAAGGGCAAGGAGATTACCTAAGGATGTTAATAGAATATGCAAAGAATGGCACAACTTAGGTACCCAAAATTTTCCCTCAATCAGGAAGTATTAATGACTCATGAGAACATATATCGATGCAAAACCGAGAGAGAGAGAGAGAGAGAGAGAGATGATCGGAAAGAGGTAAACCTAATTTGGTGAGGAGGAAAGTGAGAACAAGGCCAACGGGCCCAGCCCCCACAATGAGGACCGGTATGTGGGGCTCCCCACCTTCGCCGACTGGATTGCCATTGCATGGGGGCTCCCCACCTTCGCCGACTGGATTGCCACTGCATGACGATGATGAACATGAGAAGCAACGGATCATTCTTGTTGACAAGAAGAGGGAGCAACGGCGACGCGGCCAAAGCTCGAGAAATCTTGCTGCTAAACCTTCCATTGGCTTGATAGATGATTGGGGGTGGTACTGCTGTGGAAGTTCACCAAGAGCTATCTATACATTTGAAAATTTTGAGAACTCAAATATATATATATATATATATATATATATATATGCTAGTGGAAATGCACGTGATTTGCAAAAGTATCATGACTATAGGTCCTATTCAAACCAATATTATTAGCAACATCAATTAATATAAGGCTGAGAAGGAGTTTGTAGTTGCAAATTTTCAGAATGAAAGAGCTACAAAATCAACAATTATACAGGCAGATGTGTTTAATTGAAAAAGATGGATTAAAACAACTCTAATTCTAACAAATTAAGCAAATGAAAAATCCTCCTCAAGCAAATAATGTATAAATTTGGGTGATGATTAAGATTTCAGGCAACAACTTAATTGCTTGAGCAAAACAAAATTACAATTAAAAGAAAAAAAAATCAACATTAAATATGAGGCTTTTTGTTTTTTTTGAAACAAAAGAAGACGCTTCTACAACACCAGCATTGGGAAGGTAAGTAGTATAAAGTACGATTTCTATTAAAATAATTCTATAACATGATCAAGCCTTGAACCCATAGTATGCTGATAACAAAAGTTTGATTGACTGCTATATTATAAAACCAAGTAGTAGATGAATATTTTATGGAGTTCTCAACTTTATAATTCAAGAATAAATAAGAGTGAAATGCTGAAATAAACTATATGTTTATAACTAATTTAGTTCCTGAAATGCTGTAGACACATAGCAATCTAACATTTGATCTGCAAAAAAAAAACAACTTGGTAACAGGTAAATAGTCAAGTATTCGTAGATGAATTAATCATTGTAAAAACCATAACACTGCAAGAAAACCAACCGAATATCACTAAAAAAACTGGTAGAAGGATCAATTTACGATCACGTTGAATCAGCCAAAGAAGAGCATCTGACTCAATTACATGCTTTCAGACACATTTAAAAACTACAATGCAAAAAATGGATCAAGACTTGAAAATATTTGAAGTACACTTCTTGCAGGTCCAGATGCCTAGATCCCTCTCTTTATTTGTCTCAGCAAGTAAATTCACTAATGATGCAGGACAGATGAATGACAATGCAGTTTAGAGATCAGTAATTTTATAAAGCAGATTTTCACAAAAGAATGCTTGAATATCAGAGAATAATTTTGTGATGACTGAGAAATTAATTAAGCCCGCAAAACCAATTTCTTTTAAAATTTTAAATAAATTAGATCGAAGGCAATTGAGAAATTACCAATTCAGATTAGGACGCAATCCGTTTTTTAATAAATCAGAAACAGAGAACAGGAATTGAGGGTCTCACAATATTTAACCAAAGTAATTTAAATTGGCTCGAAAGATCGCACAGGTGGAATAAATTCTAGCAAATCACAAGCGAGCATAAAAATCCAGATTATTCAATTTTATTAAAGGCTTTATCGAAATTCGTACCTGAGTCAGAGATTCCAGGGACCTCTTTGTAATTTTCGGCAGTCTCGCGTC
>KZ451978.1:2361194-2399063 GCA_002786265.1 Apostasia shenzhenica
GGTACTAATTAATTTACATATCTATAAATTTCTCTTTATGTCTATTCTGATGTATTTGTGGCATCTAATGAAAGTTGTATCATGTGTTGTTAAATCATAATAAATATTAAATTTTGTCTTTTTAATTTAGCATCCACTTGCTAAACTTAATCTTGTGAGAATTTAAAGATGATCAAAGATATATTTTTTTATTTTTTTTTTCGAACATTCACATTAAATATTTTAGTTTTTTTTTGATAAAAATATTTTAGTTATTGAGAATTTAGATGGTTGATTTTTTGTTGTTCTAATATCAAATGAATAATTGTTGTTCTTTTGTTTTTGACAAAAAAATTTGAGGCACTTCATAATCTTCAAATTCTCTCTCTCTATAAATAATACTCATATACAAAAGAAGAAATAACAACAGCAAAGATGCTATGCAAATCAACGTGGGTTTTACTCACTAGAACGAATCTGGATGGGGAGCTATAGAGATAGACATTATGCGTGTGATAATCAGTATATTTCAGGTGAATGTTGAAGGAACAACTAAGTATAGTCTCATGTATAAGGCCTTTATAGGAGAAGAAATACTGGTAAGCATGATTTTTTATATCCCGCGGATAGATGCACCCTGGGTCAGCAAAGACTATATTACATATGCAAAATCATGATACTAATTAATTTACATATCTATAAATTTCTCTTTATGTCTATTCTGATGTATTTGTGGCATTCAATGAAAGTTTTATCATGTGTTGTTACATCATAATAAATATTAAATTTTATCTTTCATTAAACTGCTAAAATCGAAAACTCAAATCAAATTAAATTTAATCAATTTAATTTGATTTAAAATATATAAATTTAATTAATGATTTGATGATTAATTTTTAAATTAAATAATTTAAGTTTAACTGCTTATATTTAAAAATCAAATAAACATATCACCATATTATAATGAACCTGAAATTATATAAATTATCTATTATTTTTTTAAATTAAAATATTTATTATTTTTTATAATCATATTTTAATTTTTTTTAATCATAAAATCTTATAGAAATATATTATATTATTTTAAATTTTTTTTTTATTTTTTTAGGGATAATAAATTAATAAAATAAAAATTATGATTTTAATTGAACCAAACCAAACTAATAGAATTTTAATTGACTCGTTTGATTTTCGATTTATCAAAAAACCAATTGCAAAGGAGTTCTACTAAATAGCTTTAATAAATTATCAATAAATTAATTAATCATAATTTAAAATTTTGATTTATTTAATTATTTAATAAATTAAAAGTTTAAATCATAGTTAATTAATTAATTTATTAATTTTTAGAACTGCATGTCATTTTCTAATGTAAAGTACATCATCAAAAACAGAATTTTAATCATTTGTATCAAAATTTTTAAATTATAATTTAAATTTACTACTTATATCGCAATTTCAGGTTAGCCCTGAAATTTTTTCAATCTTGTCTGAGTGTAAAACAATACTCAATTAAAAAATAATAATAAATAAATAAATGTTTATTATATTTTTTATAAATTTTAAAATAAAAACTTTTTATTTTAATGCTGACCTATCACTCACCAAAACCTCCAGCTGGTGGAAAGAGTGAATCGAAAATCAAAAATTGATTAAAAATTGAATCGAATTTAGATCGAGTCGATCTAAACGAGCCGACTGACGAGCCAAAAGTTCAGCTCCGTAATGATTTCGAGCCAATTTTGAGCCGGGTAAGTTTTGCTTGAATTAAAATACGCTTTATATTATAATATATATATATATTATAAATCAAGCCGATCTCAGGCCAGATCGAGTCGAGCTTGCCCGGCTCGAGATTGACTCAAAAAAATTGACTCGAAAATGAATCGAAATCGGCTTGAAGTCTATTGGAATCTACTCGAGCCAGCTTGAAGTCGAATCAAATCAACTTCAAGCCGATTTTGAGTCGATCGAAATATAATCTATTCGATTTTGAGCTGATATTGACTCGGCTCGAAATCGAACCGGTAACAACCCCAAGCAGAATCACCAGCAAGTGCCACTCCGTCATTGCATGATGTATATTTCTCTGCAAGCTTCCATCTAACCAGTTTAACATTATCAAATATGTGAATATATCACAAAAAATGGTATCCCAAACCTAGGGAATTGATAGAAAATATCAAACAAATCTTTTTTCTATGAAATTACCATACAAATTATTTTTTTTCGAAAAAATTACCAACAACAACAACAACTAAGCCTTAATCCCACTAGGTGGGGTCAGTTTTTCATTACATTCTATCAATTAATAAACCTTTATTTAAGACTAAGTGAGTGAGATCACTTCTTATAATTTCTTGTCATACTGTTTTTGATTTTTCTCTTCCTTTTTATACATAGTCAAAATTTAATAATTTGATTTTTTTTTAATTAGAGCTTCAATGGGGGTACAATTTATATGTCCAAATTATCTAAGTCAATTTTTTCTAGGTCTATCCTCAAGTTGTGCAACTCCAACTTTCTCGCAGATATATACATTTTTCATTGTATCTTTTCATGTATAGCTACAGATCTACCTTAGCATCTTTATTCCTGTAACACTTATTTTATTACCATACTACTTAAATAAAATAAATTGGAGAATAAAAATAGCTAACCAAACACCTATCTTCTGGAAATACGAAATAGACTAGCCAACAAAACCACTCCTAATTGCTTGATTTGAAGAAAAATTCTAGAATTTCCTATCAAAGCCAAATTTACATAAGCTTACTAAGCCCAATAAACAAAAAAAAATATAAATTCTTTAATTTGGTAGGGGAAACATATATAGAAGCTAATGAAAATTGGGAGAAACGAAGTACCTCTCTTACTAATTCAAAGGAGGTTATAAACAAAGTTATATCATTCTTCAATAATAAAGTAATATAAATTTGAAGTATACATGATGTCGTACTGGTATTCTACATGTTCAAAATTGCCTAAAATATAAATCTCAAGTGTCCTTCAGTAATATGCAAAATTTATCACA
This sequence comes from Apostasia shenzhenica, assembly GCA_002786265.1. NCBI lineage: Eukaryota > Viridiplantae > Streptophyta > Magnoliopsida > Asparagales > Orchidaceae > Apostasia > Apostasia shenzhenica. The sequence continues at coordinate 2,364,208 of KZ451978.1, forward strand.
ATCTCATGTTTTTCAGAATCCTAAGAAATTTTTTACTAAGAACAACTACAATCACGTAAAGAAGATATTTATTACATTTATAAAAGTAAAATTTTAAATTCAATTACCTCAGACTCTTATGCAACAGATATTTTCCTAGATCTTTTGCTCAAGAAGTGGATGATGCTTACAAGCCTTTGCAAGTCTCGTTCACCTTGCATTTTTATTGTGACGCCCGTAGCCGAAGAGGGTGGGGAATAATCGCCGAGTGATATCATAAGAAAAATGAATCACTGAGGCAAAGAGCAGCTCCTGGCAGGCTTCTAGGCCTAATAATGAGCTGTGAAAGGAGCATAGAAATGAATCATCTCATATTAAAAAAGGAGGGAGATCCTGAGCTGTATAAGTAGATAACACGATCTCAAATGATAGAGACGCTTTTTAGGACAAAACCGTGAGGCTAATGATAGAAAACTCCATAGTTAAATTTGCTGGGGCTGGAGTAGCACTGAGATGGATAATCTCCTAGGAAGTACACAAGTCATGCAGTTTTTCTAAATTTAAAGCGGACAATATGTGACGACCCTAGCCTTCTGACCCAGCAAGAAAACTGCAATGTGAATTTGTCTTTTCTAATTTCCCCTCCTCAAGATAAGAAGCACCCACTTCAACTCCTCTACCCCAATCTTTCTAATCTCATCAGCAGAAGTTCAATCAACTTGTACTGTGAGTAGTGGCCAACAGACATCAAACTATTCTTTTCCAAATTTGAAAAATAAAACACAAGAGTAACTTATTAAATGGTTGTCCTACACCATATAAATGGCAGTAAATGAACCTTGAGGTTGCATACAATGCCTAGTCTTTCGTCTATGCAAGATCCCTACATGTGGATGGCTCACAAAGAAAAATCCATCTAGCCGAATGCCTAACAGAATCACTATATCCTACAGCGTGATGGTCATCTCTCCAACTGACAAGAAAAAAGTATTGATCTCTATAAACCATCACTCGACCAATACATTGGTATGTGGATGCCAAACAGAGACGTACTTGAGGTTGATCCGATGCTCTCCGCAGAAATCATGAATTCTTTGATTGGCGAATGGAGTGTCGTTATCTGTGATAATTACCATTGGTACGCCATACCTGCATATGATGTTGGCCCAGAGGAAGCTCTCGACGTTTTGAGCAGTGGGCTGAGTAAGTGGCTTAGCCTCAATCCACTTTGTAAAATAGTCGACTGCAACTAGTATCCACTTGTAGCCCCTCATGGCCGTAGGCATTGGCCCTAAGAAGTCCAGCCCCCAAATGGCGAAGGGCCAAGATGAGTTGATGGGTTTGAGATATCCCGCAGGCTGCCTCTGCATGTCAGCGTAGTACTGGCATTGTGAGCACTTCTCCACGAATAAGATGAGAACATATAACTGACCAATCTCTAAGTATATGGAGATGCGTCATATGTTCAAGCATGCGAACTTGCTCAGGGTGAGCGATACAATGAACACCGCGTAGATGCTTTAATAATAGATTAATTATTGGTGGAGGCTCTACATGCATAGCCCCCATGCCACCAAGCTTTTCAGAATTAGATCGGAGATTGAATTAGTTAATTTTCTAATTTATGGTCAAATTAATTTAAATGATTGAATCACAGTTGAACTGAATGATTTCATGAATTATTTTTTCCCTATTTTAAAAATATTTTAAATTTCTCCAAAACATATTTAACCAACCGAGGCCTAAAGGAAAAGAAACAGAACCAACAGAGAGCTCGTTTGAGGGCTTGTTTAGTTCAAGAATTTTTTTTGTCAAACATAAATTTTAACTGTAAAAATCAACTTTATTTTATATCCAATATAAGTATAAATAGTAGAATTAGCTTTATTTCACATCTTATATATTTTTTAAATTAAAATAATTTTCTTTTCTATTAAGCTTAAAAAATAAAATATATTTTTTCTTATTAAAAAAAAGCTCGAAACTAAATGAAGCCTGAGAGCAGCGATTGGTGATATATATAATATGGCACGATCAATGTAAAATGAGGTGTTGAATAACTGAAATTCATTTGCAAAAGAAAGCAAATTTCTACCATCACAAACTTTTAATATTTAATATATATTAAAAAATAATAATATTGATAGATAAATTATATATAAATTAGTTTATAGTAATTTTTTTCTAAATTAGCTTAATATCTTTTGACAAATGATATATCAATGAGTAATGTGTTAGAATTAATACCGAATGGATTAAATCAAAAAGTCAAATCCAATATAATTACGAATATTAGAAATAGTTTTATTTTACATATTATACACTTTTCAATATCAAAATAAATTTCTTTTCTGTTAAACTTAAAAAATAAAACATATTTTTTATTAAAAAAAATCTCAAACCAAATGTAGCCTGAGAGCAGTGATCAATGATATAATATGGCACGATCAATGTAAAATGAGGTGTTGGATAACTGAGATTGATTTGCAGAAGAAGACAAATTTTTCAGTTTTAACATTTAATATATATTAAAAAATAATAATATTGATAGATAATTATATATGTTAGTTTATAGTAATTTTCTTTCTAAATTAGCTTAATATTTTTTGACAAATGATATATTAATGAGCAATGTGTTGGAATTAATACTGAAAGTATTGAATCAAAAAGTCAAACTAAAATATAATATAATTAATATAGTGGCAAGCGTAATATAAAAATACTAAAGTGGTTTAATTATTTATTCAACATCGTATTAAAACAGTATCAATTGTGTTTGCAATATTTTTATGGAATTATGAATTATAATTTTACAAAATCTGCATAAATAGTAAAACATTATAGGTGTTATATGGAAGAATTTGGCTAATGGACAGTGATAGTAATGATCAAGTATGGCGGCGACAATAAAAACTCATGTTCTTATGTAGGGAGATAGAAAAAAATGTAAAAAAAAAAAAAGAGAGAAAAAAGAGAAAGAGAATAATCAATTGATAAAAAATATGATAAAATAACTCCAGTCAATATTAATAGCAAAAATAACTTTTTGAAATATTTTTTATTTTTTAATATACATAAATGTTTCATGATTGTTAAAATTAATCAATCAATTATTTATCTTATTATCAATTAATTAATTTATAAATAAAATGAGCACACAATAAACATATAATATTATTTATATACATTAAAAAAATTAGTTTTAACATCATAATTTTATATCCAATATAAAACATTGATATATACTTTTAAATTAACACTACAAAATAATATATTTTCTAAATTCAATTTACAATCATGAAATTTGTTTAAGGTAAATAAAAGTAGCAACACATGCAATTATAAAATATATATATATATATATATATATATATATAAATATAATCTTCAAAGTAATATTATAAATAAAAAATTATATAAATTTGTAGGCTATGTTATAATTCTTTATCAAAATATTAATGAAATCAATCAAATTAAAGTAATTGACTTTGTTTAATTTCTATTTTTTTAAATAATAATATATTTAATAATTTATTATTTATAAATAAATATGTATTAGCTGTTGGTATAATATATATTAGATAATTTTACGGGTATAATTAATGTAATTTTAATTTTAATAGAGGTATTTTTTCAAAAAAAATATTTCTTAAAAAACTCATTAGCTCGATTAAATCTTGAGTTAATTTAAAATTAAAATAAATCAACTCGAATTCAAATTGTTCAGCTCGGTTTGAAACTCGGCTGTTCTTACCGGACAACTCAGTAAGCATATGTTCGTCGTGACTCATGAGTGGATCCGTTGACCGGCGTACTTCTTTTTTTTAATCTCACCGCGAGTCTCTGGATCCTTCTCTGAGCATTATATTTAATGGCACTGCGGAGTGCGGAGCGAGAATACTATTTTAACATTTTGGCGCGAATCCCGAAGATTCTCACGTAGTTTTTCCATTTTTTTTATTTATAATAATTTTTCTATTTTCAATACTGCAATATTTCTTCTTTTTTTTTAACCATATATTTCCCACGGGATGCATCTTCCTTTCTCGTTTTTTTTTTTTGATTTGTTATTTGATCCGCACACATGGATATTCAATGCGTCAATGTCTGATCTATCATTGAAGACGGAGATGGGACTCAGATCTTGACTGTATTTCTTGCTCACTTTTCCTCTCTGATCTGATGATCTGTCCAACTGTCCGCCAGCTTCACCACTGCAAAACCCATGTGGGTTTCTGGATTTTCACTTCAGATTGGGGTGTTATGCGACAAACAGGGAGATCGTGGAGCGGAGGAATAGATTAACTCATCTGGGTAAGTTCGACAAGTTCTTTCTAGACTGGTCATTGCCTTCACGGAACTTGCGCACATGAAGTGTTTGATTAAATTCTGAGCTGAATTTTTGTGCGACAGATCCCAGAAAATGAGTCATTCTATAGAAAATCATGGCGCAGGAAGCTTTGAGTTCAACAAAGCGAAGGGAATGGGCGATAAAGGATCTCACCACTGCAACGCCATGGGTTTTCGGACGAAGCTGGCTCCCTCAAAGTGGGATGACGCTCAAAAATGGCTGGTGGGTTTCTCCGGCGGCGGCGGCGGTGGAAACGATCTAAACCTGAAGAACAAGGCTCGGAATTCTAATGCTGAAGACAGGAGACTGCTGCATTCGGCATCTCAGAGAGGGAGGGACTCTTGTAGCAGTGCTGATGTGTGTTTAGAAGAAGATTTAGTTCTGGAGACGAAGAAGATGGATTGCAGAATCAGTCATCCGGTTGAGGATTTAATGTTAGAAGTTAAATCTGCTTCTTTAAGAGATGTCGGCACAGAGATGACTCCCATTGCAAGCCAAGAGCCCTCTAGGACGGCTACTCCTGTTAGAGCTACAACGCCTGTGTTGACTAGTCCTACTTCTTCTAGATCTTCAACTCCAGGAAGATACCGTCAAGGGGTGAACGCCCTTGAAATCTACCGTGCTGGTATGAAGAACATAGAGAGGAAGAAGGAATTTGCTAATGGGGAGGGGATTGGGAGTGATCTAGAGCAAATTAAGAACCGTGATTCTCTTGAATCCAGGGCAATGGCATGGGATGAAGCAGAACGAGCGAAATATATGGCAAGGTACTTGTTTATGTATTCTTTTTCTTATTTATAGCATTAGTTTCACTTAGAAGTCACTTATATGAGTGCGGTTGACGGCAATCCTCGTTATATACCACATTGTTAGGATCAAGTAGCAAAGAAGAATAAGAAACACAGAGATTTAGTTTGAAGAATAAGACCGTATTGTGATTTCTTTTTCTAAGTTGTTCAATTAAAATAATGGTTCAACTCCTTATCTATAACGGGGTGTTGGACCAACGATTTGCAAGATAGTCTCAAATCTCAATTATTAAAATGAAAATTTGGAAGTCTAATATGTCGCGATAATAGAAGCCATGTGAAATTTTCAAAAAAATAGGAGCCATGTGAAGTAGATGTTTGATTTGTGTAGAATTGCCCGAACGGCTGCATGATGAAGTTTAGTTTCTTTACCACTGGCAACCATTACTCAGTTTACTTACTAAAATACTTTGGGTTTTAATATTATTGCAATGGTATGAAATTTCATTGATTGTCGTCACTACAATGTTACGGAATTTCCAACTTTCATTGCCAATAGATCGGTGGCTCTCGTGTACTTTATCCATTTCCTACTTCGATGTAGATTGTGGATTCCAGATTGTGGTGCATACCAGTTCAAAGTGGAGCAATTGAGGAAACAAATAACTTCTATATCTGCCCTTGTCATTTATGTTTTTGTATTGATTCGCACCTTCTACTATTCATGTGCTACCTACTTATCCCATTCTGGCATCTATCTTTTATCAGGGCTTGCTAGAGGAGCTAATCTACAAATTGGATGTATGCACTATACAAAGTTTATAATATTGGTGGCTTTTTGACTATTTGATCATTTATTTGATTATTCATAATGCAAGATTCGTATGTTTATAAATTATTAGAGAACTTTCTCAATGTTTAGTGGAATCATTATAGGTATAAGCGTGAAGAGGTGAAGATACATGCTTGGGAGAACCACGAGAAGAGAAAAGCTGAAGAGAAGATGAAGAGGATAGAGGTATCAAGTTTATGTTCATGATACGCACCTGGATGATTTCTTCTGCCATTGTTATCTTCTTTAAATATAAACTGCAGGTCTTTTCCATTAGTATTACATATTTGTCTTTCACAGCATTTGCGTGGAAAATGAAAGTATATGGTTGTTGTCTTGTAGAAAGAAATTCAGAAGCTGAAAATCGAATGCTTATTCAAATGCAAATAGGTTTTCAAAATTTTTTTATTGAGGATGATGATTTGTTAAGTGAGAGAAAGTAAAGCAGAAAAAGAAGGGTCAAAATTTCTTCTGTCAATGAAACTCTGAACATAAAGTATTTGATATTGATGATTCTATAAAGGCCCCTACGATGTTTCTTTTGAGTCAAGAATAGAAAAAGAGTGGTTTACCCAAGTGCGAGTTCAGGCCAGTTTCAATTTATAGCATAGTTCGCTTGATATATGGCTCGAGTTAGCTCAAAGAAGCTAACATATGTTAGTTAGGGTAAATTACACTAGGCCCCTAAGTTTGGCACTTGTCTTATGATGGTCTACATAAATAAAAATGTTCCATGAAGATCCCTTCCCACCAAAAGTCGTTCACATGTGTCTATTCTGGCCTGAGTTTGTTCGATTGGGTTCAAATTGATGCTTTCCGTCAGAGCTCTCCATTAATTTCAATCAGAAGACGTGCTGATGATTTCAGGTGGTTTTTTGGCACAAAATGAATGACTTTAGATTACCCTTGTGCTCTTCTTCCTTCTCTCCATGCCCAAAACCTTTACCCTCTTCCCCCTCCTCCTTTCTCTTCTCATCAGTTCCTCTACTGTTCAATCCATTATTAATAAACTTAAACTCAAAATTATGTCCCAAGTTGAATTCGAGTTTGATCGAAACATGACAATTCAAATGAAAAGCTGATGCGGGACAGATGAATGACGATGCAATTTAGAGATCAATAATTTTATAAAACAGATTATTCACCAAAAGTCGTTCACAGATATTTATCAGAGAATAATTTTGTAATGACTGAGAAATTAATTAAACCCGCAAAACTGATTTCTTTCAAAATTTTAAATAAATTAGATTGAAAGTAATTGAAAAATTACCAATTCAGATTAGGGCTCAATCCGGTTTTCAACAAATCAGAAACGGGGAATAGGATTAAGGATCTCACAATATTTAACTAACAGTAATTTAAATTCACTCAATAATGAAAGGTCGCACAGGTGGAATAAGTTCGAGTAAATCACAAGCGAGTAGAAAAATCCAGATTATTCGACTTTACCAGGTTAAAGGTTTTGTTGAAATTCGTACCTGAGTCAGAGAGTCCAGAGACTACGATGTAATTTTCCCAAAATAGGGCTGTCAGCTTTGGGCAGGCGAGCGGGTGCGCTCGTGCAAGCGGGCGTGCGGGTATGCGAGGGGGCGCGAGTGCGCTCGGGACGACGCGCAGGGTGGCCGACTGGGCACGCACGGTGGTGTCGAGCGGAGCTGTGTGCTCGATCAACATAGTCAGGAGCGTCGTGAGTGATGTGGATACGTGATGTCGCGATCACGTCGAACCGGAGTCGGCGAGCTGGATTCAAGAACGCAAACTAGCAGGTGGGGTGGGCGATGATGAGGTGAGGTGAGGTGAATGCTGAGAGATGTAAGATGAATGGAATCGAACCCGGAGGGGAGGAGCTGGAGCAAGTGGAGTTTAGGGATTCTCACCCAAGGCCCAAGCCCTTCCCTATCCAGGATATCGATTCATTTCACAATCAAATAATCTCAAGGGAAACACAAGTCAAATTCATTCAACATTAGAAAAATAAGAATAATAGGGAGGCGTTTATATATACCTCTATACAAACTGACTCAATAAAGAAAAAATACATAATGTAATAAATTCCTCACACAAACGAGGAAGTACCAGATAATATGCCTAAAATAACAATCACGGAAATAGAAACAACTAATACAAAATAAATGCAAGAAATAAAATCATCCTAAAATGGAATGTCCAATCAATCAGAATGAATGGGAGATTTCCAATCCACCAAGTCAGCGATCCGCAGCATCCATCTTTCCAAATCTATCCTGATACAGCAGCGTGGCTAGATCTCGGCCATTGAGGATGAATCGACGGTCGATCGTGGTGTCCCCACCAACTTTCTCGGGTGTGAAAGACTTGACTATCGAGTAGGGGTCCTCTCTGCTGTGATATCTCTCTAATAAATCTGGATCAAGTCTCTACAGCTCATCTCTAGTAATCCATGAATTCTCAGACGGAAGTAAACCCTTCCAACGAACTAAATAACGCTGGTATCCTTAATTTTTTGTGAAAATTATTTGCTCATCAAGGATTTGCTCTATTTGCTCCTGTTTATAAGTGGATTTGGCTAGTGGACACTCGGGTAAGGGTTCACTCTCAATGGGCAATGAAGGCTCAAACGGATCACTGAGTATTACTGTTGGCTTCTTGTATGCCACCAAGTCTGAGATATTGAAGGTTGAACTGATACCATACTCTGGTAGTAAATCAACAACATACGCGTTCGAACCAATTTTCTTTAAAATTCTAAAAGGACCAGCTCCGCGAGCTTGTAACTTCTTAACAGTTCTAGATGGGAACCGCTCGGGTCGAACCCGAATCATCACATAATCTTCTTCTGAAAATTTATGCATTCTTTTGTGATAATCTGTTAATTTCTTATAAGTGTCATTACTGGCACTTATTTTTTTGCTGATCTCTTTATGCAATTCCCTAACATGCTGTACAAATGACTCAGCAGACTCAAACATCCTAACATGCGTATGGAATGAGATCTACAGGAACTCTAGGCTTATAACTATGCACAATTTCAAATGGACTCATGCCCACAGATCTATTGACAGAATTATTGTATGCAAACTTAGCATGAGGTAAGATAAGGTCCCAATTTCTTTCATTTTCTCCCACTAAACAACGAAGTAGGTTTCCTAAATTTCTATTAACTACTTCTGTTTGAGGATGAAAGACTGTGTAAAATTTAAATTTTGTCCCGAGGAGATGCCACAGAATTTTTCAGAAATAATTGGTAAATTTAGTGTCTCGATCAGACACCATTGACTTTGGCGACCCATGCAGTCTAACTACCTCATCGAAAAATAAGCGAGTGATCCTAGAGACATTTGATGTTTTAAAACAAGGAAGAAAATATGTCATCTTAGAAAATCGATCAACCACAACACAGATGGAATCGTGCTTATCGACAGTTTTAGGTAATCCTAGAACAAAATCTATGCTAAGATCTTGCCAAGGACGATCAGGTATAGGTAGAGGCGTATAAAGTCCCGTGTTCTGTTTTTGTTGTTTCGCCACAGCACAAGTTCTACACTGACCAACTATACGCGTGACATCTCTCTTGTGGCTTGGCCAATAAAATTGGTTCTCTACGGCCTCAATCGTTTTATTTGGGCCAAAATGACCGGCTAATCCACCTGCGTGTAACTCCCAAACAAGGAAGTTTCTAACGAATGTTCGTGGGAGACAAAGTCTGCGACCATGAAAAAGGTAGTCATCCTGAATTAAGAAGTCAACGAACTTCTTAGATTGTCCTTCCTTTACGCGGCATAAATGACTCCAAAGTCAGGACAATCCTCATAGGATTCGATGAGTTTGTCAAATCCCACGACCTCGACGCTTATCCCACAAAGCGTTTGTGACTTTATTCTCGATTCCTGCTTTATGCTTGAGTACAAAGGTGTACTCTTGTAGGAATTCGACCCACTTCGCGTGCCTTGAATTTAACTTCTTTTGTGAGTTCAAGTACCGCAGGGCTTCATGATCAGAGAATAGAACGAATTCTTGGGGTAAGAGATAATGTCGCCAATACCTCAAAGCTTGCACTACAGCATAGAACTCTTTATCGTAAGTGGAGTATTTCTGCTTAGTCTCATTCAACTTCTCACTAAAGAAAGCAACAAGGTAATTTTTTTGGGATAGTACACCACCGATGCCAACTCTAGAAACGTCGCATGAGACCTCAAAAATTTTTGAAAAATCTGGAAGTCTCAAAACTGGAGCTTCCGTCATCCTAACTTTTATTTCTTTGAAAGCTTTAGCAGCAGCCTTCGTCCACTCGAAAGACCCCTTTCGAATACAATCGGTAATCGGAGCTATAATGGTACTAAATCTACGGATAAATCTACGATAGAAAGTGGCGTCCATCAAAGCTGCGTATATCATGAATGCTCTGAGGAACTGGCCAAGTAACTATAGCGCTTATCTTTTCAGGATCAGCAAATACACCCTTAGATTATACATAAATGCACATTTCTTTAAATTTACATATAAGCTATCTTTCCTAAGGGCTTGACAGATCTGAGATAAGTGTATAACATATTCTTCCCTAGTCCTACTATAAATCAAGATGTCATCGAAATAGATCACGACAAAAATGCCAATAAATGGTCGCAGGACTTGGGTCATCAGCCTCATGAAGGTGCTGAGAGCGTTAGATAACTCAAATGGCATTACCAACCACTCATATAAGCCATCCTTCATCTTAAAGGCTGTCTTCCATTCATCTCCTGGATGAATTCGAACTTGATGATAGCCGCACTTAAGATCAATTTTAGAGAAGATAGTGCCTCCAGCCATCATATCAAGCATATCATCCAGGCAAGGGATGGGAAAGCGATACTTGACCGTGATTTTGTTGATGGCGCGACTATCTGCGCACATCCTCCACGATCCGTCTTTCTTCAGAGTCAGAAGGGCTGGAACTGCACAAGGGCTAAGACTTTCTCGGATGAATCCCTTCTGGAGCAGTTCATCTACTTGCCTTTTTTAACTCCATATGTTCAGCAGAGTTTAAGCGATAGTGTAGTAGATTTGGAAGCGTTGCTCCAGGCACGAGATCAATCGCGTGCTGGATATCACGCATCGGGAGTAAGCAGTCAGGAAGATCTTCCGGGAACACGTCAGCAAATTCCTTACTTTACTTCCTTAAGGTGGGGGTATGACCAGATCAAATAAGAGTAGGAATTGCTTCAGGTGGGGGTACGATCGGATCACTCTCCTTTACTTCCTTAACAGCAACAGCCCAAATTAAGAAGTTTTCATCTATTTCTTTCTCGAACTCTCGAGCGCTAATCAAGTGAAGGTCTTTCTTCTTTGAGGTCTCTTTCTTACTTGAAATTTTTTTCTTACTAATGGCCTTAGGAGGAGAAGGACCTATTACGATTTTGTCACCTTTATAGGTGAACACACAGGAATTGGATTGTCCTCGAAGAGTAACATTCAAATTATACAACTAAGGTCTACCCAAGACGATGCTGCCAACTTTTATTGGTAGGACATCACACCAAACCTTGTCCTGATAGAAATTGAATTGAATCGGAACTAAGCATCGCTGTGTAACCTCCAAGGAAGAAGCATTAATCCAGGAGACTTTATATGAATTGGGATGACTCTCGGGAATTAAACCAACCCTAGACACAGTTGTGGTGGCGATTACATTCACACAGCTTCTATTGTCAACGATAATCTTACACACTTTTTCATTGATTCTTATGTAAGTGTGAAAAATAGAAGTTTTGCGTCAATCATCACTTTCTTTGGGCTGGGTTAAAGCACATCTAACAACCCCAATTCTTGGATTACTATGAGACTCAGACTTATAAGTAAATCCGACATATCCTAGAGTTTCATACTTGGGATCCTCAAATTCGCCAATAAGTGCCTCATCAGTCACATAGGTGGGTGAGTCATCCTTATAGGCTGGAGAATCATCATCCTGCTCTGTGATCATTGTTCTTGTAGGACATTCGGATGTCATTTGACCGATTCTCTGACACATGAAACAACGTATAGAACAATTACCACACTACGAGAGGTTTCCCCTATAACAGTCTTGCCTTTGTCAGTGGCAAGAGGCCGGCTAGTGGCTGGTGAACCATCAGCTGGCTTGGTCCCCGAGGGCGTGGACCTTGTAGGAGCTACAGTCGGGTGCGGATCAACATTACGTAGTTTGATTGGACTTTGATACGTCTCTAAATCTTGGGCAACTTGATAAGCTTGCTCAAGGGTTGAGATTTGTCTTACAATAATTTCGCGTTGTATGTCGTCCCGAAGTCCAGATCAGAATCTAGAAAATGTGACTTCTGGATTCTCATGAACACCACATCGCATAAGGAATTCATTGAATTTCGCGATGTATTCAGCGACTGTCTTATTGCCTTGAGTTAATCTCTGTCATTGATCTAATAGGTATGCTGATAGGAGACGGGAACATATTTCTCTCTAAGTTTCGCTTTAAGCTCATCCCACGATTCTTGTCGACCGTGTTGCAATAGGTTCTTGTTGACCGTGTTGCAAGATTCGCTCAACATTATTTATGTAAATCTTGGCTTGCATCGTGAGCTTCATCTTCGCGAATCTAAGTAAGCCTTTGGGTCCAGACAACCGTCAAAGGTAGGGGCCTCTACTTTCACGCCACGCAGTTATTTTCTTCTTACTCATGTGACTCGTGTTTGATAACCAATAGGGTTATGCTCTATTCTCCTGGGTTTATAATTTTGCCTAGGTTGTTCGATCTCACTTTCTTGATTATTTTGGCCCTCAAGTCAGTCTATTCTACCATCCATACGATTTAATCTAGTTATAATCTCAGTTAATGCTCTTTGAAGTTCGGGATCCATATTGCTAGTTGGTTTAGGGTCAAAAATGAAATATTCGGAACCAGAACGAGTGTGCATGCAATAAAAATAAATATGATCTAATTCATTCAGAAACAAGAAAGTACCATATAGCAGGCGGGCGGGCGCGCAAACGGGCAAAAAGACGCCCGCAGGCGCGGGGGCATTTGCGTGCGTGCGAGCGCGGGGGCGCGGTGCGCTCAGGACGGTGCGCAGGGTGGCCGACTGGGCGCGCGACGTCAGTGATGTGGATACGTGATGTCGCGATCACGTCGAACCGGAGTCGACGAGCTGGATCCAAGAACGCAAACTAGCAGGTGAGGTGAATGCTGAGAGATGTAAGATGAATGGAATCGAACCCGAAAGGGAGGAGCTGGAGCGGGTGGAGTTTAGGGATTCTCACCCAAGGCCCAAGCCTTTCCCTATCCAGGATATCGATTCATTCCAGAATCAAATAATCACACGGGAAACACAAATCAAATTCGTTCAGCATTGAAAAAATAAGAATAATAGAGAGGCGTTTATATAGACCTCCATACAAACTGATTTAATAAAGAAAAAATACATAATGTAATATATTCCTCACACAAACGAAGAAGTACCAGATAACAATCACAGAAATAGAAACAATTAATATAAAATAAATGCGAAAAATAAAATCATTCCAAAATAGAATATCCAATCAATCAGAATGAATGGGAGATTTTCAATCCACCAAGTCAGCGATCCGCAACATCCATCTTTCTAAATCTGTCCTAATATTCAATCGATCCAGATCGAAGCAGCGTAGCTAGATCTCGGTTGTCGACGATAAACTCTGTCAGGAATGAATCGACGGTCGATCGTGGTGTCCCCACCAAAAACCTTAACATGGTATGTGCATATAAGACAATAAGAATACTTAAGATCATGGTCCTCATGGACATAAGCGATTATGTAACATCCCGTGATTTCATTGTAGAGACATTGTCCGCTTTGGCTTTAGGAAAATTGCGTGCTTGAGTACTTCTCAGGAGGTCACCCATCCCAGTACTACTCCAGCCCAAGCACGCTTAACTACGGAGTTTTCCAGCATTAGCCTCACGGTTTTGCCCCAAAAGGCGCCTCTACTATTTGAGATCATGTTATCTACTTATACAACTCAGGATCTCCCTCCCTTTCCGATGTGGGAGGATTCATTCCTGCGCCCCTCTCACCACTTATTATTCGGCTTAGAAGCCTGCCAGGAGCCGCACTTTGCCTCAGTGATTCCTTTCTCTTAGGACATCACCCGGCGTCACTCTCCGCCCTCTTCGGCCACGGGCGTCACAGATTAATTTCCCAGCTACAAAAAATCTTGTGAGTTTTATTTTCTCTTTCTTCTCTCTCTTCTACGACCATAACGAGCATATCCTTTATCTGTTATATAATGAGTAGAGCTTAATATTATTAATGTTATTTATTAGAAATGAATATCTTCTAAGCTCTTCTTCTCTACTGATAGGTGAAAGCTGACAGGCAGAAATCTCGAGCTCAGGAAAAGCTGGCGAACAATTTGGCAGCAACAAGAAGAATAGCAGAGGAGAAGCGAGCCAATGCACAAGCCAGGCTTAATGAGAGGGCTGCAAGAACAGCAGAGAAAGCTGACTACATTCGAAGAACAGGCCATTTGCCATCTTCCTTTTTCTTTTTGAAGCTTCCTTCATTGTGCGGATAATATTATCGTATCATTTCGTCGTTATACTGAATATCGTTCTCTTTCTCACCTGTTTTTTCCAATGCTATGTAACATTTTTGTGCATTCAAGCTATTAAAGGTTGTGATTGTTACTTAAAATAGTGTTGATATACCTTCAATTATAATCAATCAGTCATTCGATCTGAGTTCTAGTATAATGTGTACTCCGCAGATGCTTTTGGGAATTTCGACTCAGTCTATACTTTGTTACGATTGCGTCAATTTGATATAGTTCGCGATATAGTTCACCAATGTCTGCCATTTGGAATGAGACAAAATTTCGTAGTCTCTTCTCGGAAGTAATTGTGGGATAGGATAGATATCATTCTCAAGAGAAGCGGGACATTTCACCGCTAGACTGGATGAGGTTATCAACTGAATAGTAGCAAATCTACGAGGTTATCATACTGAACACCCTAAGACTTGGGACGAGAGCCTACTATACATCCTGTTCATGACCAACTAGGCCATCCATGCTCTAATGATAAATGCCCCTTTTGAGGTACACTTCGGTTAAATATCGTTGAGCTATTATGAATAGTGTTTTGATATTTTCAACAAAGACCGAAGACTATCATAAGGAAGGGGGCTTGAGCTCAACATTCTCTACAGGGATCTACAAGGTGTGTTCCCATGTTAGCCCTGTTTGGCACGAGGATCAAAACAGGACCAAAACAAAACCAAAATGGTACTAATTTAAAAAATATCAATAATAATAAAAAATAAAATTTTTAAATCATTCTATACAAATTTAAATATAAAAAATATTATTTTACTTTACATACTCAATAATTTAAAATAAAAATATCAATTTTATTTCACATTCTAGATCAAAATATTCAAATCGAGTATTTTGATCTAAGATGTGAAATAAAATTTATATTTTTATTAAAAATTATTGAGTATGTGAAGTAAAATATTATTTTTTATATTAAAATTTATGTATAATAATTAAAATAATTTATTTATTATTATTATTGTTATTTTTTAAACTAGTACTATTGTGGTCCTGTTTTGGTCCTCGCGCCAAACAGGGCTACTGTCATAGCAATAATATAAGTTTTGCCAAAACAAGCATTTATGGAGAAGACTTACGATGAGCAAAGGGTAAGCAGTCTCAAAAATGTTAGTTTTTTTCGCATATGAGTGTCAAAATATCGAAATATTAATTAGATTCTCACTTCATCACCACCCTAAATAAGTACGAAAAAAATTTTCTTCAATTCTTCACTTCCTCTTTTAATAGAAAGAAGAATATGAAGTCAACTGTATTCGACAGCATTTCAGCTACCACAATCGCAAAGAACAACTTTATGGTTAGACTTTAAAGTTCGTTAAAAAAAAATCTTTTTTAAATTCGCTTTTGTGTTGTTTCTTGATTTTCTTCAATTGTCTTATAAACATCAAATTTTGTTGAGGGCTTTTTTGGTATTTACTCCCACACATTATAATTTCTATAATTGTTTAAAAACATGAGGGGCTCCACTTTGAAAATTATTGTTGAAAAATACTTAAAATGTTAAATGATGCAGAACTACAGTATCCTATTAATTAAACATTAAAAAATGCAAAAAATCTTGATGTAAGTTTTTTTTTTCAAACTATCAGAAAAAAGTTTTATTTTTGAACCTAATCAGTAATTATGCTATAGTAGATTAGAGCTGCCTTCGGACCGATTTCGAGCGAGCCGAGGGTAATTCGAAATTAAAAATTTCGAGCTTAGCTTGAAATAGAATCGAAATCGAAATGGGACATGATTCGGCTCAGCTCAAATCGATTCAATTCCAAGCCGGCTCGAATCATGATTCGAATCGACTTGGATACATAATATTCTTACATTATTTTACAATTACGAGCAATTTTTTTATATTTGTTTACAATTATAAGTCGATACAATTCATGATTCGAGCCTAACATAAACTATGATGTTGCACTTTCCTGCAGTAAAATTTTTTGGGGCATTTACCTGCATGCCACACAAACATTTTAAAATTACACCACACACATTTTCTTCACAAAATTTACACTATAAATTGTGAAGAAAATGTGTGTGGTGTAATACATGAAAATTTATGTGGCATGTGGGTGATTATCCCAATTTTTTGAGGCATTTACCTGCATGCCACACAAATTTTTTAAAATTACAGCACACATTTTTTTCATAAAATTTACACTATGAATTGTGAATAAAGTGTGTGTGATGTAATACATGAAGATTTACGTGGCAAGTGAATAATTATCCCAAATTTTTAAAAAATTATGTGATTTAAAAAATTAAAAATATTCACAAATTCTTTCATTTGACATTAATATTAACTTGATTTATTTCATCACATTTTTTATCAATTGATGATTCTATTTCTCCTTCCATCCCTCTTTTCTCTCTTTCTTCCCTATCCCCGCTCAAAAACTAGAGTTTTCATTATGTCGCCGTTTTCGACCATCACCGTCATTGTCTATTAGCAAAATTCTTATATATAACACTTGTAATTTTTATTATTTTTGCATAGGAACACATAATTCTATAAAAAAATTTGTAACATATAATTGATACAGCTTTAATATAATGCCAAATAAATAATTAGGCCACTTAAATATTTTTATATCATGTTTGCCACTATATTAGTTGTATTGCTTTTAATTTGATTGTTGAATTCGATCCTCCTAGCATTAATTCTAACACATTACTCGTTAATATATTATTTATTAAAAAATATTAAACTAATTTAGAAAGAAAAATAATATAAACTAATATATATATATATATTTATCGATCAATACTATTATTTTATAATATATTACTAAATATTAAAAGTAAAACATTGTGATGGTAAAAATTTGTCTCCTCCTCTCAGTTGTCCATCGTCTTATTTTATTAGGATAATTACCTACATACCACACAATTTAATTTTATTTATATCTTACCCATTCATTCTTAGTTAATTACGTTATGCACACTCAAAACATTATAAAATCTTACATACACACATTTTAAATTATTTTTATTATAAAAAATAATCATAATTTTTTAATAATCTAATTATAGTTAGATTACAAAAAAAAGGGCCGTTCATCATATTATTTTAAGTAAAAATCTTAAAATCTTAATGTTTAGGTGACGACAAAAGAAAGAGACATCCGCGACATAAATTGAATTTAGAACAAATTAACGCTTTAGTGTGGTATTGAAGAAGAGAAAAAATATGTACTATTAAGAATAAAAATACAATTTTAATAATTTACTAACAGAATTTTTTTTTTCAAATAGATTTTGATTAAATTTTAACTCAAATGTGTATGTGTAAGATTTTATAATATTTTGAGTGTGCATAGCATAATTAATTAAGAATGAATGGGTAATACATAAATAAAACTAAATTACATGTAAATAATTATTCCTATTTTATTTTATTGATTGCGCAATGGTATATTACCAATCGGTGCTCCCAAATTTATAGTTATATCTCAGGGTTGAAACATATTTTGGAGATATTTAAAATATTTTTAAATAAAAAGAAAAAAAATAATATTTTAATATAAAATAAAATTATTTTATTATTAAAAATGATATGGTGTGAAATAATATTAAATTGTTTTGTTGGAATATATGTAGCATAGATATAACATATAATTAAATTTTAAAATTAAAATTTATATAAGAAGTAAAATAAAGTTATTTTTTAAAAAATATGAAATTAATTTTAATATTTAAATCTATATATATTATAAAATAAATATAAAATATTAATAAATTTTTTTTTTAAGAATGAGTTTTTTTCCCAACCAAGGCCAAAAAAGTGAAAAGTGTGCAAATTATGATTTAAATTGAAAAATCGAACCGAACTATTTAAATTTAATGGTTTAGTTTAGTTTATAATCTAACAGTTTGGTGATGGTTTGATATTTTGAGTATTTCGGTTAATTGGTTTGGGTTCGGATTCACGTGTTTGGAAACCAAACTGACCAAATTAACCGATTATTAAATAATCACATATAAATATAATTTTAAGGTTAGGTCAGTTTCAGTTGTAATATGATTTTATAGTATATTTTTTCAGGTATATTAATTAGAATGAATTCTTACAACGAAGACTATCTGAAAACTTAAAAAAATATTAATTATTTTTGATAAACGGATGAAATTTTTGTTATGTAATTTTGATTATACTATGATATTGATGTAATGATGTGCAATTACTTCTGAATTTTTTCTAAATTTTTTGTTAGTTTATTTTAGTGATGCAATTGAGTTATTAAGTAAAATTACTTATTGTGCTAAATTATTCTTATATTAAAGCTATTATCTAGATCTTATTAATATATCAATATTTAATATCATTATAAGAATATTAAGAAAAAATTTTAGATAAAAAAATATAATTTTAACCGAACCAAATTACCAAACCAAATCAAACTGATATTTATTTAGTTTGTTTGGTTTATAATATTCATTAAATCTAAAACCGAACTCAATCTTTTTTTTTGTTTGGTCGCCAAACCAACCAATTAAACTGAATGTACAGGCCTACTCCTCAGAGGTTTGTGATCGCTTTGTGAGGCCTGGCTAATTTTTTAAATTCACAATTAAATAATTAATTAATAATTTATACATAATTTATAAAAAAATTTGCAAATAGAGATACTTAAAATGTTTCATGAAGTTTGGGTGACTCCACCTAATTATCAACCCAACCATTGAGTTTAAAAACTCACCCCTTCCCACATTTTTCACTCCCCCTACTCATTTTCTCATTCTCTCTCTCTCTCTCAATTTCTACGTGCTCATATATTTATTATTAGCAAGTCGTGTTGCTCATCACTCACACTATTTTGTTGTTTTTTATATTCAGCTGCGTTATTTGCAATGCCGTCAAAACCCGAACAAGATTTTGAACGGTTCTTCTTATTAGATCACAATTGAACTAGTCCAATCAGTAATATCAGTGGTTCAATAATAATAATGTCGTAATTAAATAATAAATTAACTAAAACAATTATTTTACTCAAAACTTGCTATAAAAGGAAATTAATCAAAATTACGTAGAACTTTTTTTAAAATTGTAATATTTTATTAATACATGCTATATTAATTATGTCATGAATTAGTAAAATAAAAATAACACAAATTTTTCAAAAATTTATTAATAAAAATATAAAAAAGTCCAAGACTAACTAAAATATTATAATATACAACCATGTAGCATAAGTCTACATTAATATCATTGCACATGAATGATAAATCTAACATTTTAAACTTTAACAAAGAACCAAGTTTAATATTAGTTACATCTCCAAAATCAAATATAAATGATAGCAAAAACATAACATAATCTTGATCATTATGGGCCAAATAAATTTCATTCGCACTCATACGGAAGATTGTAATGAATATAAACAAGATCATTTAATCTTTTTATGTGCTAAATAGTTTCTATTTTGTATGAATTCTCTCGAAAACATTCCAATTTCTCTCACATCCAGATGGAGATGTTGTTTGGCTGAGAAGGGAAATAGCCAATTTTTGCAGATTAGGAGCGTTATGGCCAAATAATATCTACCATTCATCTAACAAAAATAAATCTATTAAAATATAAAATAATAAAATATAACATAGTAAGAAAAAATAACTTTATTTATTATCCGAACGAGTGCTTTTACATAACGTATAAGTAAGTTGTCTTCCAAAACTCTTCAAATGCTCACAAAATGACATAGTCTCATCCACCGAGTTTTGTTACATATAGCTTTTTGTTCAATCACTTCTAAAAACCCGTCCATCACTTTTGGCCTATGACAAAATGCATCTCACCCATACTTAAATGCTGAATTCAACCAATAAGTAGCCGCATGTATATCTCTACGCAACTGTCTATCTCATATTTGTTTATAATTTGGGTATAAAGTTGATATATAGACTTGTTCTTTAAAAAAGTTTTGATACCCTTGATTGTTTTGCACATTCTCTTATAAATATATCCTAATACAGACCTATTATCAGAATCAACAATCTTCACTAGACGTAAGAGGGCCAATAATTTTAACAATAGTCAGACAACCATTTCAAATTTTTTTTATCAAATGTGATGTTTTTAAGTTTTTTGGCTTTTATAAATTTGGATACATTCCATAAGTTAAAATCTTTTAATAATTCAGAATGAAGATCATGAATGCTTTTAATGCAATAAATGTGGTAGCAAAATAGGTTTCTTCGGGCCTCAAAATCTCACTCCAACCCAACTTATTTTTCAACAACTTAGGCTCTACTTATGATTATAGGCGAATGAAGTAATCGAAGATACACAATCAGCTAAACTTTCAATATGAGGCATGCTAGCAACATCTTTTAAAATTAAATTCAAATGATGAGCTGCACATTGACACCAAGAAATATTTGGATACTTCTCACTAAGCAACTTTTCAATAGCCTCGTAGTTACTTATCCAGAATCACATTTTTTAAAGCAAATGCATCATTAAATGGATTTTTATCAACTATATTATCAACCAAGTCATTAGCATCTTTTTTTTCTCCTTTGTTCAAAAAACTTTTTCGCATAATTTTCTTGCTTTTCTTTTTTCTGTTGAGTAAATTCCTTTAAACTTTCTTGAATCTTACAAAAATCTCTCCAGAAACTTTATTACATGGCACTATCTCATCTCTTTGCTCAGCAAGATGTAATTTCATTCTATGAATTTTACCACCCCTCTAATGATTTGTTATAAAATATATAAATTAAAATCTTTTCCCATCATTTGTTCTTGCTTCACTTGTATAATTCCATGTAATATTATTTTTTTGCTCGATTGATTGTGAAGATACCATCACCAACATATTTTGTGTAGATGATTGTGTAGATGTACTATTCTTCATAATTTTATTATTATTAAAATATAAATACTCATCATAAATCATATAAGATTGCATTAAGTAAACTAATTTTGTCTAAACTAAAATAAATACTAAACAATTGCAATGAGTGAAGACAAAGTTACACACTAAATAATATAATATTGAGCAAGACCAAAAAACAGAGAAGAAAGAGGAAATAGATTGATACCTTCTGCTTGTGACGAAAATGGCTAAAAGGGAGAAGACAAAGTAGCCGAGAAATCAGGGTGACAAGTTTATTTGAGTTGCTCACTTGCTCCCGCTGACTATTGTGCGTATTACAAGATGATGTAGAATGGAAGAAGATGAGGGATATGGCGACTCTACGATGTAGAGGGCCAACATGTAAAGTCTACCATTCTGCTAGATAACAACTAAAAAAAAAAAAAAAAACTAAAGGGTCGGAGGCTAGAGTTTGCAACTTTGCGAGACCGAGACGGTGACATGAAGGGCCGACGATTGGAGTCTGCGACTCTGTGAGACGGCGACACGGTGGAGGGCCAGCGACTGGAGTCCGCGACTCTGTGAGACTGCAACATGGTAGAGGGCTAGCGACTGGAGTCAGCAAATTTGCGAGACAATAACATGGTGGAGGATCAGTGGTTGGAATCCGCAACACTGTGAGACAGCGAAGTGGTAGTGTTAGCGGCTGGAGCGATAGAGCTTGAAGTCTGCAAGTTTAGGGCAACATGCAGCAGGCAAATGGTGATTACTGACCCAACCCATTTAAAATCTAATCTATTTATATAATTTTATTTTTAATTCATATAAGTATATAATTTGACTAATAATTTTTTTATTAGAAAACTTAAATAAAAAAATCACTATAATTAATTGATGAAAATTTCTTAAAAATTATATTAGTAGGGTATAACATATAGTGCACCTGCTTTATAATTTATTTTTATAAATTTATATTTCAAATATATTTATATTTATATTGAAATACTCAAATTCATAAAAATATTATATTTTTCTCTTATTTTAAGTAAATTTAACGCTATTATAGATTTAACTATGAAAAATACTTTAAATAGTATTTTTTATTATAAATGAACTAAAAGTCTTAAATCTTGAGTTTTGACCTGATTCGATTTTAAACTCGAGAGAATCTGGATCGACCATAATCTGATCCGATATATATAGATTTAGATCCGGATTCCAATTCGTTGATAGACCTAAAAGTAACTGAATAATATTATTTCACATGATATGCAGTCGAGAATTAGACCAAACTGGCCCCGATTTGGTTTAACATTAAGGCCATGTTTGGTGCGAGGACTAAAATGGTACTAGTTTAAAAAATAATAATAAAAATAATAATAAAAATAATAAATAAAAATTTTTAATCATTCTACATAAATACTAATATAAAAATATTATTTTACTTCACGTACTTAATAATTTTTAATAAAAATATTAATTTTATTTCATATTCTAGGCCAAAATATTTGAATCGAGGATTTTAGTCTAGAATGTGAAACAAAGTTGATTTGTTATTAAAAATTATTGAACACGTAAAGTAAAATAAATCTTTTATATTAAAATTTTTATAGAATAATTAAAAAAATTATTTATTATTATTATTATTATTTTTCAAATTAGTACTATTTTACTCCTGAGTTTAATCCTTGCTTCAAACAAGGCCTAAAAAATTGGAATTACAATTGAACCGGGTTGAACCAGTGAAACACCAAACCGGGTGAACCGGTTACTAACCGGTCAAATCGAAACAAGCAAGAGCGACTCATATTTCTAGGGCTTCTTCCTTCCGAGTGACGAGCCACGCCCTACGCTGCCGCAACTCGCGTCTTCTGCGATTCTGCCGCCCCTGCGTGCTTGGTGCCCGCGCTGTTTCTTTCTCCAGTGAGCCCCGTCAGTCTAGGGTTTTTGCGTTTCACCGTCTGCTTCTCGTTGTCTGCTTCCCTTCACGCCACGGCTCTGCCCTCCGCCGAGCTTGTTGCCTTTCACGCGACGGCCCTACCTTACTGCGTCTCGTTGTCTTCCTCTTTATCATCTACTCATCTTCCGTTGCTGGTGTTGCTCTGTAGAGGAAAATGTTATCAAGCCTTGCATCTTCGTCTCCTACAATCCTACTGAACTCTGCTGCCGTGTTTCCCTCCATTGCGAAGGAGAGAGGAAAGGCTTCTCTATCACCTCCATCTTCAATCTTGTGAGTTATACTTCTATCTATACATCTAAAATTCAGATTTCAGATAGATGAATTTTCACTGTTAATTTTAGGATATTCTCCCATACGTTTATGTGAATGTTTGGCTTTTAAATGTTGCTCTTATCAATTTCTCTATTATGCGAATGGCAGGATGCCCTTTATAAATTATAATCTTAGTTCGAACCCTCAAGAGAATGAATCATGATGTCATCCAGGCAGATCATGAATTGGAAGATTGACCGGTTCGATCTCCGGTCTCATTCGAAAAAAACCTTGGTGTTATGAGAGAAATGCATGTGGAGCCTCCACCAGCAATACACGTATCATTAGAGTATTTACGTGGTGTTCATCACACCGCCCACCATGCGTAGGCTCGCATGTTTGAGCTTGTAATGCACCTCCATATGTTTAGGGGCTTGTTACATATCCCCATCTAATTCATACACTTCAGTAAAATGGTCTTGAGTCATTATGATTTTTAGGTTTCACTAGGCTTGACCATTATTTAATTACTACATTGGTCTAGTGATAGTTTGTAAAGACTAATTCTTTTTACCTGTCAGTTGGAGAGATAACCATTACACTGTAGAATGTAGCAATTCTATTAGGCATTCGGATAGATAGACTTCTTTTTATGGGTAATCCACATGTAGGGATCCCTGCATAGACGGGAGACTTAATCGAATTATTGTGATGAGTTATTAGGACAACATCCACGATAGATTAGATATATTAGAACCCACAGAACATTGTGGAAATTGCTACATTTAGGATGAGGCAGAATAGTAGCCAAACATGCATACCACATGAGTTCAGATTTTGTGTCAGTGTGCACATTCTTTATATGTTAGGAGGATATTTTTTATTTCTGGATGTGTCTTGCTACAAGAGATACGCGTAGTACCTGCTTATACTAGAGGATCTTAACCATCTTAGCTAGTACGTTATTGGTGTTGCGGTATCAGGCTGCATATACAGGCATCTCTCTCTTGCTGTTGCACCGACACCTATGAAATACGGACACTACTGTATAACATGAGGTATCAGTGTTACACACTGTTTAGAATATGGACATGGGGGACACGGTGTGACGTGGTATTGGACGTGCCACATGATGTGTTTGAATAAAATAATAACAACAACAACAACAACCAAGCCTTAATCCCACTAGGTGGGGTTGGTTATATGAATCCTTTATTTTCATTGCGCTCTATCAGTTATCAAATTTTTATCTAAATCTAAGTAACTAAGATCACTTCTTATACTTTCTTGCTATGTCTTTTTTGGTCTTCCTCTTCCTCTTTGTACATGGGCAAAATTCAATAACTTAATTTTCTAACTGGGGCTTCAATCGGCCTATGATTTAGGTGTCCAAACCATCTAGGCTGACTTTCTCTAAGTTTATCCTCAATTGATGCAACACTAATTTTCTTTCGGATACTCATTTCTCATTCTATCCTTTCGTGTATATCCACATATCCACCTTAGCATCCTCATTTTTATAATATTTATTTTATTTATATGTTTTCTCTTTGCAGGCCAGCATTCAGCACCATATATCATCGCTGGTCTTACTACAGTTTTATAAAATTTACCCTTAATTCCGGATGAGATTTTTCTATCGCACAACACACTAGAAGCATTTCTCCATTTTACCCATCCTGCTTGAATCCTGCTAATAACGTCATTATCTATTTCACCATCATTTTGTATGATTGATCCAAGGTATTTAAAACGCTCACTCTTCTTGACAATTTGATCACTAATTGTCACATCTCCAATATAAGTATTTCTTTCTTGACTAAATGTGCACTCCATATATTCAGTTTTTGATTTACTGAGATGAAAACCTTTAGATTTTAAAGCATTCCTCCAAACCGGCTTGAGGCTCGAGTAAGTTCAGCTCGAGCTGGCTCGATTTGAAATAGTTCGAGTTATGAGCCGTTTTCAAGCCAGCAATTTTTTTCTAATAGAGCTCAAGCTGACTTTAGCTCACTCAAACTTGTAACATTCTTACCCCTAACGTCAGACAAGCACTACGAGCATTGCAAACGAAAGGAGGCAAACGCAGTGAACTAAAGCGAACTGGGTAGGAGGTGGAATTAGGGTTGGAAATTATGACTAGGTGCCTAGACTAATAGTAAGTTTGCAATAGAGCACGCGATTGAGAAGAATTTGGGAATACCTTAAATTTCTTTAAGATCTTTAGGGATTTTCATCGAAGGCTACAACTCTTCCCTTCACCGACACAATATTTCGAACTCAAATTGATTTCGTTACAGGATTGTGAACAAATAATACTAGTTCATTCTTTTATATAGACTTATTACAATCAAAATTCAAATTGTAAAAATAAATACGAAAATAAAAAATACAACATTACAAATGTGAACATCTAAATAGGAAAGAAAGCAAATAAAATCAACCCCAAATTTAGAAAATTCTCATTCAAATTAATTAATTGATTTAAATGGGGATTTTCAATCCACCTAATCAGCCATAAATCATACTTGCTGCCAAATTTGCCGATGTCATTCATCTATTCAGATCAACGCCACGTGGTAAAATCTCGGGTGTCGAGTGTAAATTCTGCCTGGAATAAATCGACGGTCCGATGGCGTTGTGTCCCTGTCACTTTATTTTCATTGCACTCTATCAAATAACAAATTTTTATTTGGCTTCAAATATGTAAGATTATTCTTTATAATTTCTTATCATGTCTTTTTTGGCCTTCCTCTTCTTCAAACTCTTGTCAACATGATATAGTTTGCAACTTCACCTCGCTATCATTCAAAGTTCAATGCCAATACATCCTTCACGACATGCCTCCATAAATCAACGCTTCTAGCCTTCACGGCATTCCTCCATAAATCAATGCTTTTAGCCACTGTACGTAAATTTCACTTGAAATTAATCACGTAGAAAGTTTGACATTCCTGCTAGCTTTGCTGTTGTTTGTTAGTGGTTCAGGTATAGTGTAGCATTATGCTACAATACTCCATAAATCATCGTCAACACCTTTAGAGCTTTGTGTTTACCTATTGAACACGTGAAGCCTTGCTGCAAGTTGTTGTAGAAGCTGCAGCTGAATAGTTAACCTGATTTTGGAATAACAGTGCTTATTCCTTTTTCTATGGTGAATTCTTTCCTTTCCTGAAGACCTTTGGCACGACTACCTTTAGTTTCCCAGATTGTTGTTGAGAATCAACAAATTTCTTTCTGCTCAAGGAGAATAGCCATTGGGCCTTATTTATCTTTCCTTCCTTCCATTGAAGATTTCACCTGTTCAATCCTAATTCTAGGATTAAATGTATAGCTCCATTTTGAGGACTGCTTAAGAGATCTCATATCAATTTAGGTTTGAAATTATTAGTGGTATTAACTTTTAGAGAACCCAATTATATTTCTGAAATCTCGAATTTAATTTAATTGGAATTTAAATCCTCTGCCACTATTCCATTTATGACAGGATTTTTTTATTAATCACATAAAAATTTAAAAAATTAGTATGCTTGTTTTAGATATTTTTCATTTAAAACTTTGATCTTTAATTTACATTCAAAATTCACATTTATCCTACATCAATTTTGTTGTTAGAGCATATTATTCTCATTCTGTGCAGTATTACTATTGGTATTGGAGCACATCATATCTTTCTATTGTACATCAAATTGGTATCAAAGTGAAGTTAGGTTAGAGCATTATACGAAATATTAAATTTCACATCTTACATTTCATTTATGCTTTTTGTTTTCTTTTTTGCTGCTATGTTTTGCTTAAATAATGTGTATCTATTGGTATTGGTCTTGAATGCAAAATTTATGATTCTTATCATCTATCAAATATGGATCTTGAGTAGGGAGCTATCTTGACCGATTTGATGGACAAGATTAACGGACCGAATAATAGGGTTGCTTGTGTAGAGGTAGATCCCCTATCTACCATGATATGTTGAATTCTACAACTTATTTATGCTGGGAAGTTAGTGTCATCCTATGTATAATTTGAGGGAAGTCATTTTTGCTAGGGAAAAGATTATGAAACATGCTATATGTTGTGTTAACAGCATAGAGATTGACTGCCTCTATTATGGAATAGTGCCAGTTAAGTACCAGGATAAGTTTTAAGTGCATTATTCAAAGAAATGACTTATGTCCCTAGCTCCTAGCATAAGTATCATTTAAGTGGTAGAATTTGATCAAAGGAATGGGAACGATATATAAATCTGTCATAAGATTTGAAGACTATTGTATATGATGTAGGGTTCCTAAAATTCCTAGAATGGCTTTAACTAGATTCTTAGCTAGTGTAAGGATATCTAAAATGTATTGTAGTGGCATCTATTCAGTACACTTGAAGAGACTTATTAGAAGGCTTAAAATTAAAACCATTTTGATTAAATGCCATATTGCTAATATCCAAAGCAGTGAACCAGATACCTACTACAGTCCAAGCATCCAGGAAGAACTGTAAAGAATAAGAATTGTGTTTTCTGAGAAAACCTGCCAATAAAGGAAGACCTCTTAGGGACAAGAGACATAGGGCTGAAGAGAGAGCCAAAAAAGAATCTTTCGTGTATAATGCATAATCTCGATTGTTATCAGTTCCAGTATGTAGACCAAATGATCAACCAACAATTATCGAATTTTAAAAAGATCCCAAAGAAATGGTTTGATCCTTTTATTTCTTGAACCGAGATGTCTATGAATCGGGATCCTGATGCATATAGATACAAATAGTTCAATGGGAGCAAAAAATTTTAGAAACGTTTTGTTTTTTAACAGAAGAATCATTTACAAAAAAAAGATTGCAGTTAGTTTAATAATAATCGAGTGACATTACTTCTTTGATTTGAACCAAGGAATCAGTTAGATATGATGCAAAATAGATCTTGTTCTTTTGTTGATGTAATTCTTTTCAAGGGATTCCATGCATTATGTTTGATATCAAGAAAAAGGAATTCTACCTTCAAAGGGAGTTTTATTCTGATGAAAAAATGAAAATGTCATCTTGTAAATTTTTGGCAATCTTATTCTCACTTTTAGTCTCCTACATTTGAACTGAATTCTTTCTGGTTTAAGAGTCTCTTTCTAGTTCTAAAACAATTAGGAGATTCTCATTCTTCATTATCAATTAAATCACTATTTGAGACCCAGATTTTCTTTTCTCATCAACCCAATCACTGTTCTTTTTTTTTTTATTTTTTAGGTACGTCGCATGCCTACCCTTTTTGAAACATTTTTAGTATTTTTGGTAGATGGAGGAATTGTGAAGGCCGATGTTCCAGTTAGAAGGGCAAAATCCAAGCATAGAAATAAAATAAAGAAATTTAAGTAGAACATATACTATTATTCGTAAGATACTATTATTCGTAAGTAATATAAAAATATATACTTCACTTGTCTAATTTTTAAGATAATTTGAAATTTTTACAATAGATCAAAACCTAATAACTAAGAAGAATATAGAAAAAAAAAAGGAAGCCCAAAGATTGTTAGCACTTGACATCTTGAGGTCCAAGATTGTTGTACTATGAGTAATGGGCTTAATATTATGGTGTCTGTTATTGCAAATTTCCCTACTGTTAGTCCACCTTTTTCTTGACACAATAAAGTGGCAGTGCCTTATATTATAGACAACCTGCTATCATTACCAGTTCACTTCTATAGGATGAAGACAATCTAGAGTTTTTTGTTGAAGATCTAATAGCTTGTTATTATTGCCAATCCACTTATTTAGAATTAGGACAATCAAGATTGTTGTGTTAATTACAATCTATAGGAGGAAACGATATTTTCCTGCATGAGAAGGACAACAATTTGACCCTTATTTATCCCTCATGTGTTTTTGTACTTCAATTAAAGATTCGATTTTTTTAATCCTAATTCACCCATCTAGTATTACTATTCTAAATTCAAGAAATCATTTTTCTTATTCTTCTTCTATTTTAATGATTTATAGTTAATTTTATTTTAATTAAAATTATCGTGCATTTTGATTGTGTGATGTGCTCGACTTGAGAGATCTTATGTCAATCTGAGAGCAAAATTATTATTGGTATTGAAGGTTGAGAAAAACTAATTATAGCATCTGAAGGCCCAAATCTTATTTCAATTTATATTTAAATCAACTGCTAATATAACTCGGTAAATTCTTATTATTGTCGTGTTCTAATTGAATTTAAATTTTATATTAGTTTAATTTTAGGTATTTGAAATTTTCTTGAATCATCACATAATTTAAATCTAGAAAGTTATTGTGCTTATTTGACATATTTTTTATTAAAATCTCTGATTTCTTATTTTTTATTCAAAATTTGCATTTGTAGAGCATACCATCTTTTTTCTTGGCATCAAATTAGTATTAGACGATATCATTTGTAAGATTATATTAAGTATAGGTCTTAACAAATTCCTCGCTTTATCAATTTATTTCCTTCATCATTTTTAGAGCTAGAAAAGTATTGCTTCCATATTGGTATCCTGATCCTGCCCCCGAGGCTGATCAATCCTACAGTTTGTTGGTAACTGCTGAGACCCTTGGTAGGTTGACTTCTTCGTCATCTGTTACATTTCTAAGAGTGCGGAATATATATCATATTTACTCCCAATATCATAGGATACATCAATGAGTGTCACATTATTTCTACGATTTTATTATATTTGACAACCTGTGGGCAAATTATGTTAACATAATCAAGAAAGTGCTCAAGAAGTCGAAGTTTCTTTCTGTATTCAATTGAATATTATCACATTTTATTTTTGCAGTAAGCTGACCTGAGGTCTTTGATGCTTGAATTATTTGGTTGACCACGAACTCTGTAATTGGCCATGCATTTCATGATGATATCTTGTCTATATTCTGAGAGGTCGAAATTGTGAAAACGCTTTGTTCTGTTGATATGGGTGATCATAATTTTGGCGTTGGACAGCAATTCGAGGATGTAAAGTCTTTCCGTAAGGCAATTAAAGAAGCTGCTATTGCACAGCACTTTGAACTTAAGATTATCAAAAGTGATTTAGTTAGATACTTTGCCAAGTGTGCTAAAGACGGTTGCCCTTGGCGAATTCGTGCAGTGAAGCTTCCTAATTCGTCAACCTTTAAAATACGGAGCATTGAAGGGTCTCACACCTGTGGGAAAAATACACAGCTCGGCCATCACCAGGCATCAGTAGATTGGATTGTAAATCTTATTGAAGAGCGGTTGAGGGACAATGTCAACTATAAGCCAAAGGACATTTTGCAGGATATTCAAAAGCAATATGGAATCACTATACCGTACAAGCAAGCGTGGCGAGCCAAAGAACGGGGTCTTGCTGCTATATTTGGCTCTTCCGAAGAGGGTTACTGCCTTCTCCCTTCTTACTGTGAGCAGATAAAGAAAAGTAACCCTGGAAGCATTGCCCAAGTGCTAGCAGCAGGTTCAGAAAATCGGTTCCAGAGGCTTTTCATTTCTTTCAGCGCTTCGATTCATGGATTTTTACATGGCTGTCTGCCTCTTATTGGTCTTGGCGGAATACAACTAAAAAGTAAATACCTTGGGACCCTGCTTTCTGTGACATCTTTTGATGCTGATGGAGGCTTGTTTCCTGTCGCTTTTAGCATCGTTGATGTAGAATCGGATGAAAGCTGGTTGTGGTTTCTGTCGGAATTCCATAAGCTTCTTGAAATGAACACTGACATTATACCAAGGCTAACGATCCTTTCCGATGGTCGAAAAGGAATAGTCGATGCTGTCAAAAGAAGATTTCCAACTGCTAGTCACGGCATATGCATGCGCCATTTGACTGAAGGCATCAATAAGGGGTTCAAGAATTCAAGGCTTGTTAATCTTCTCTGGAAAGCAGCTTATTCTACCACGGCTACTACATTCAAGGAAAGAATGGCCGAAATGGAAGAGGTCTGCATCGATGCTGCAAAGTGGATCCGGCAAGTGTCTCCCTTCAGATGGGCTGTTGTTCATTTTCAAGGATCAAGGTTCGGTCATCTTTCTTCCAATGTAGACGATTTTCACAAATGGATCCTCGACGCACACGAGCTTCCCATCATTCAAATCATCGATAGAATCCACAGCAAACTAATGCAGATGTTCGCCGAGCGGCGTGAAACGAGTAAGAACTGGACTTGTGCGCTCGTCCCGTCTGCCGAAAAGCACCTATCTGAAGCCATGCAGGTTGCTGGTGGCTACCATGTACTTAGGTCAGATGCAGTAGAATTCGAGGTTATATCTGCTGATTGTTCCCATATCGTGAACATAGGTGCCCATGCTTGTTCTTGTCGCGACTGGCAACTGTACGGGATTCCTTGTTCTCACGCGGTCGCTGCTCTAGTCTCCTGTAAGAAGGATGTCTACGAGTACGCCGAGAGACACTTCTCCGTTGCCAGATTTAGAGTCGCTTATTCTCGAGAGATAAATTCCATTCCTAACAAGAGTGAATGGATGAAAACTACAGACGAACAGACCAGCCTTGAAGCGAGGTCCGTCCGCCCTCCGAAGGTTCGCCGGCCGCCTGGTCGGCCGGAGAAGAAGCGTCTCTGCTGGGAGGAATCAAACAGAGAGAAACATACCGTGCACTGCAGTCGCTGCAATCAGACTGGGCACTACAAGAGAACATGCAAAGCAGAAATTGTTTCTGCAATAGAATACTAGGAGTTGATTGCCTGGTACTTAAAAAAAAAAAATTTATATTGTTGATAGTGAGTGTTAAAATTAAGTTTTGCGATGATGTAAATTGTGATCTTCTTTCTTTAAGTTCTGTTTTTTAGGATGTGTCAACAAGTTAAGAAGCTTTTTTCATTTGTTGGCTTTTTGTCACAATTTCTTTGGTTCTTTTACCAGGAGGGAAATCTCCCTCGACATAGTGTTTGTTTTCTTTTTCTTTTTCTTTTTATTAGAAAAATTATTTATTTATGTAACCTTAAATCTTAATAATTATATATTTAATCTTACATTTTTACCATATAATTTCGTGAATATTTTCTTTTAGGCCCTGTTTGGCGCGAGAACCAAAATCAGCACTTAAAATAGTACTAATTTAAAAACAATAATAATAATAATAAAATTTTTAAATTATTTTATATAAATTTTAATATAAAAAATAATATTTTACTTCACATACTCAATAATTTTTAATAAAAATATAAATTTTATTTTATATTTTAGATTAAAATACTTGATTCGAATATTTCAGTCTAAAATATGAAATAAAATTGATATTTTTATTTTAAATTATTAAATATGTAAAGTAAAATAATATTTTTTTATATTAAAATTTGTATAGAATGGTATAAAAAATTATTTATTATTATTATTATTATTTTTTAAACAAGTATCAAATTGGTTCTATTTTAATCTTGTTTTGGTCCTTGCGCCAAACAGGGCCCGGATGGGATGGAGTGCGTAAAAAAAATTTTCTATTCTTTTTTTGAGGTGTAATATGTGGTAAGGATATTTGTTAATGTGTTATTAAGAACTAATAAATTGATTAATTATAATTTAAGTTTTAAATTTATCAGATTATCAGTGAATTAAATTTTAATAATTTATAGAATAAATTAATGAATTAAAATTTTAAGTTATAGTTGGGCAATTTGTTGATCTTGGTAGCATAATGCAGAATTAAAATGCTAAATGACATAAATCTCATAAAATTAATCTGCAAAAATAAACTAACCCCAAATAAATGTCGAATGCCAGGCTTTTCTTACGTGCATTATTACTAAAGATCAAAGCCAAAAATAACTTCTAATTTTATTTTAAAAAATTAAAATAAAATATTTTTTATTTTTTATTTTTAATTCACAAATTTAAATATAAAAATTTTACTTTATATTGTATCTTATATAATACAATTTTTTTTTATTTTACATCTTATATATTTTTTATTTTTAATTCACAAATTTTAATATAAAAAATTTTACTTTATATTGCATCTTATATAATTTTTTTTATTTTATATCTTATATAATTATCAATACATCAATTGGCTTTATTTTATATTTTATATAATTTTTAATATGATTAATTTTATTTTTGGTCATATATATATCTTAAAAGAATATATTTTTTCCTATTATAGCTAATTTATTACTTTTTTTAATTAAAAAGTTAAAAGTCATTTCCGCGAATGAAATGATTCGAATTTTAAAATTTGAGCTAATGAGGCCAGAATTTAATAGTTTTGTTTTGTTTTTTTGTTTTTTTTTTAATTTAATAGTTTTGTTATTTTTATTTTGGTTTCGAATAAAACTCTCACATTTTAAGGGCAACATTTCTTAAAACTCAAATTTTTGCATCAAAAAAATCAATGATCATAGCATTGCCAAAATTGTCAAAATTAAAATATTCGAAACTAGCAAAATTACTGAAACTATTACTTGTAATTTATCTGGGAAATTGAGTTTTAAATCTTAAAAATGTTATATAAATCTTTTTAATTTGATTTGAATTTAACTTGGGTCGGGCTCTAAAGCCTGCAATAAAACATATGTTCAGCCCAGCCCATTTCTCACTTTTTAACTCAAAACTGTTTTTTTTTTTTACAAAAAAAAAAAAACTCAAACCCAGGGATTTTCGTTTTCTTCTAGGGTGATAATTTTGTTTAAAACTTGAAAGTCGTTTAAATTTTATCAGATTTAAAATTAACTCAGTTTTATAGATCAAAAATAATTAATTCAACTCGTATTTCACTCAACATACGTAAATATATTAATTTAAATTTTCTCAATATACGATATTACATATATATATATATATATATGTATATATATATATATATATAGAGTTATGATTATACATATAATACAGATATATGTTTTTATATTGTTATCTGACAAAATTCATAATAAGTACCAAAGATATTTAATAAAAAAATAATATCAACATGTAGGTTTGCCTCTCCTTAAACAATTATTTTGAAATGGAATAATACCATTTTAAATCTAAAAAAATAAAAATATATTTAATCTCTCTCGTTCAAAATTATTCTTACATGGACCTTTTTAATGAATTAAATTAAATTAGACCACTAATTTATTATTTTTAAAATAAAAAAATTTATATTTAAACTTTAAAAATTACTATTTTAGGTTACAATATATATATAGAAAATAAGGATATTTTAATATTATAATAGCTAGTGAAATACTTAAATATGTTTCAAATTCTTTAATATACATTTTTAATTTTGTAAAAATAGTAGATTTAATGGAATATGCCAAAATTATGTAATAAGGCATATGTTAAATAAAGCCAAAAGTTATGCTCGTGATGAGGAGTCGAGAAGGTGTTTATGGTAGTTCGATTATTTTTCATAATTTGACGATATTACATGATATATAT